>LKEB01000001.1:299455-318885 GCA_003795295.1 Cytospora leucostoma | reverse complement strand
TGAGGGCTTTGTGATGCGGTTGCAGATGCGGATGATGGCATTCCGGTCCGGGGACTCTTTCAGTCCTTGTGGTGTTACGAAGCTTTGACTGGAGCGGGTACGATCGTCTCGACGGTGATGTTACTTTCGGGTCTTCTATTGCTCTATGTATTGAGTAGGGGTGGTGGTGCCGGTGGTAGTAGCTGGACCTCGTAGGGCTGAGACACTGGAACGGGCGGTCGGTCCCTCTGTTCTCTGGCGGGGGTCCTTTTGGGCCCTTCCATGGATGAGCACTTTGGGGTTTTTTTTGGGGTTTTCTTTTTTTTTTTTCTTTCTTTTTTTGGCATCTCGACCTGTGGATAGGTTGTATGATCCGGATCTCCTAGATGGCTCGCAGAGATATCACATGCTCTTACTTGATCCTGCTGTACGTTGTTCATTATCACTGGCAACCATACTCCGTGCTTCGAACATGACTGGACGGATGCCGGGAAGAAGCGAGATAGGAAGGTGAAGTCAGTTGCTTGCCTTGAGGGTGTCGAGAATGCAACGCCAGCCTATTTCCTGTCTGCCCAGCACCCTACGTATGTGACGGACTGGAGTCTCACCTGCAATGCCGGGGAGAGGCACAGGAAGTCGGGCTTCAGCCTGAGGGCGCTCTGTATGCGAGTGGGTTGTGTTGAAGAAACGTAAAGGTAAGGAAGGGGGGGGGGGATGTGAGAACCGCAAAAGGGAAATCCACAGTGCTTATCACCCACATCTCTCGAGAAGCGAGGACGAAAAAGCTGCCGAGACATTGTTTGAGAAACGACGGGGCATTGCGAGAGGCGAGACAGTGGACAGGTTACCGGCCGGGTGGTACACCTACGATGAGGATCCAAAAGTCCCCGTCCCGACCACCATCTCGGTCCTCGAGCTGGCACAGGTTCTGGCAGCGGTCCCGTCTTGCTTTTCGATATTCATGGAAATAGCATTGCACACACAGCTGCACATGCCGTGGGACAGCCATATCATATAAATACCGTCGTCGTCCTAGCCACCGTTGGACCAGCAGTCATGGGGCGCCTTCGGCGTTAGCTGCAGCTGATGGGTATAGCAGAGCTTATATGTATATATATATATCCCCGCCCTGGCCGATGCGGGCGTCATGTCCTGAGAGCGGCGGAGCCTGGGTGCCGAGAACCCAAGTCCGGCATGTAGATATACATATCGCAAGTACGGCAGGACCCGTCCAGGGCTGAGTAGGTAGTTCACTACAAGATTCACAAAGACCGGCCGCTTTACTACGAAGACAGTCAAGCCAGCCAACGAAGGTGTCGAGGTGGTGGAAGGGGCAGCAGGCCACTGATTATGGCACTCAGACCACAGGTGCCAAGCTGGGGAGCGTCTGACAACACTGCAGGCAAAGAATCGACTATCTGGAAATCCAGCGAACGGACAACGTAAGCGCCAAGCTCGAATAAAAATGCCTTGTCGTGCTGTAGATGTCCGGACTCTCCATCCATGATTGCTCGAGAGACCGGCAGATCAGCGGGTTGGTGGCCTAAAAGTGAGGCCTATTTCTGGCTGTGCGGCACAGGTGGGATGATATCAGACGCTGCAGTGAGGGGACCCTATAAGCAGATGGAGGTTGCATGCAGTCGTCTGCAAGTGTCCAACGGGACCTGGAAATAAAAACAGGCAGGCTAGATAGGATAACAGCGGTTGAGCCCGAAGAAGGTTGAATTGTGGTATGCCGGGCCGCCAGATGTGGTCGCAGGAAGCTGGCGATGACGGCAGAACCTATTATATATATCGACGAGTGGGCTGTGACAGAGGGGAGAAGTACGAAGAGGGCATGGTGATGGGAGGCTGTGAATAGGCGCTTGGTCATAGTCAGGGGATGTGATAGTATGGAATAACGCCCTAGGCTGAATACTTCCGGACTGCTACTGTGCATACTATCGACAGTCTCACCGGATGGATGTGTATTGTTGTGATGCGACCTGCTTCATTTCTTGGTCGTTTCTCGCTCCCCTGCAGCTATCTATGTACATCTCACCCCTGGTAGTGCCCAGGTGTATGAGGGATGGCTGCCACATGGATTGAAGTGACCCCTGGTCTTTTTTCCTTGTTTTCCCCTGCCTGTGGCTGGACATTGAACTCTCCACAAACCCCACCAGAAAAGGCAGACAGACAGACACACCTGTTCACCTCCCGAACACCTGGACCGTACATCAAGATATTCGGCCCGGCCTTGTATAAGCCACCAGGCAATCATGGCAATGCCGACAAGCCGCTTCGTCAAGTAAACAAGAGCGCATGAGCCTCTCGACATGGTATAGCCAACAATGACAAGAAATGACAAGAACGACAACTACAAGGAAGCAAGTACCTCGTGGAACCACATTCGAGCATGCCGCATACTCTCCCCTTGGGCTATGATGAGGCTTCTTCGGACGATAATAGCAACATATCTCTATTCTTCGCATGCCTCTACTGCGCCCGTGCGGCTGTTGGGAAGCTGACAGGGCTCCTCCAAGGAGTACGTACTGTTTCAAGCTGTACCACTAAGTTATACCATGTCCATGAGCTGTGTCCATAAGCTGTGTCCATAAGCTGTGCCGCATGCTTCCTGTTACAGTCCCGCCGTCGTGGATGGGTGAGCCATGGGACACCTAGGTAATCACTTCCCTTGCCTACTGTGTAGTTCTGTGCCTAGTGAGGCCAACGCGGCTTCCCAGTCACGTATTGGCCGCTGCTTGCTTGAACATTCCGAGATTAATCTTAGGATCTGATCTCTCGACTGGGTAGCAATTGCTCACGCATTGTTTAGTGGGTCGGATCTGGGTTTGAGATGGGATGACTCCCTGATTACCGCGTTCGAGAACTTCCCCATGGACATGACCAAATATGATGTACTGCCATGTATGTTATAATGGGAAACGACGTCTCGAGTGAGCTCGAAGGAATGAAAAGCGGCCGTAGGGTACGGCGAGCAACAGGATATCAGCCTCCTTCCCACCTCACCAAGCCCCGTTTTGACTTCACTTCCTACCCAAATATACTCTCCCAACATCATCGTCAGTCCGACCAACTTCACCTGGTCTTGTACCTGGGCCTTAAACACTCCACCTTACTACCGGGTGGCTCTGCATCCGGGCTCGCCTAGTATATAGTTGCTTCCTTCTTGCCACAGCTAGGCCGGGCCATCCCTGGATCCTGCCCCCATCTCGAGACTCCTGATGTCGCCAACTTCTCCCAGCTCCCGCTTCAGTAGGCTTTCTCTCGAAGGAATGCCTCCAACTACACGTTCCAGAGGGCAAGTAGGGTTTCCCCAGGGCGATGATGGTCCCGGTTGTGGATCCCATCGGGACGAGGTCAGTGATGACGAGGTCAGTGACGCATCGATGGAGGAGGAGGACGACGACGACGATGAGGGGATGGTGATCCGGTCACATGCTACAAATATCAGCTATGACATCTCGAGCCTCGACCCGGAGACTCAGGCGGGAGTGAGAGAGCTCTTCCGAAAACCCCCAGACGAGGAGACGCCAGAGCTCATCCTACAGTGGTGCCAGTCCGTCCAGGAGCAACAGGATGGACAGTTCTACGCCTTTCAGATGCACGAGGTTGTGCGCAAGTCGCGGGCAGTCCGCATAGGGTCCGCTCGGAGCAGGTACCCCAAGCCGAGGTGCAACTGCATGGGGGATAGCGACAAGCCATGCAAGCACTTGATATTCCTGCTGGACCGGCTGAATCACCAGACATCCGACCACCTCCTACCAGACGTGCCAGTAGATCTAGGAGCAGACGGCAACTGGACAGGAAGCAGCAGCACCAGCAACCCCTACGAGAGCATCTCGAACTACCACCTGGACCTACTGGCCAGCAACCTGCACTGCGACGTGGGGTCCCCCGACTCCAGGCCCGCCGTCAACCCCGTGCGGCTGCAGGAGACGCGCGAGATCCTGGTATCGATCGAGGAGCCGGGCATCGACGACGACTATGCCGTCAAGGAGTACCGCCCGGACATCTTCGAGGACCCAGCCGCCACATTCGACGACAGCGACCCCGTCGCTTACAACGACCTCACCCGCACCGTCGCCAACATGCTCATGACCAACAACGAGTTCTTCGCCCACTTCCTCCGCCTCCTCGGGCCAGAATCCAGGGCCGGCAACCCCTTCCGCAGGATCCAGCAGCACGTCGACCGCGTGCTCGGCGAGCTGGACGCCTACGCCCGCAGCAGCATCAGTAACCCACCAGCGGAAACGACGACGACGACGAGGACGAGGGTGGTCCCAGCCGCCGAGGGGCCGAGGGATGTCCCCTGGGCCGCCGCACACATCACGCGTGCCGTCTCGGCCATCCAGTCCCTCCTGCAGGACAGGAAGGACGCCCCTTCCCCGGGGGAACGGGCCGCCGCCGCCCGGGCGCTGGTGCGGATCCTCCGTGCTGTCGTGTGTGATTGGAACCGCGATGTTCACTTCGTCCCGGCCGCTATTGCCCAGACTACCAACACAGATATCAGCACCGCAACTACAGCCACAGCCACAACCACGACTACGGCTAAAGCCACGAGTAGCAGCAGTAATAGCAGCAGCAGCAGCAGCAGCAGCAGCAGCAGCAGCAAGGCATCACCACCGAGGACAGACCCCCGACGACAACCACAAGACCGACACCCACAACCACGACCACAATCAAGACAGGAACAAGAACAGCCAACCCCCCAGGCCACCGCGCCCCAGCTCACCGACCGCAACCTCTACCACAGGCTGATAGGCAGCCAGACGCGCGCGAGCTCCGCCTTCGCGGTCGACGTGCTGGCGCAGCTCCCGGAGCAGAACCAGTGGATCGAGACGCTGGAGGAGGTCGAGGGCCGGCTGGGGACGTACGGCCCGCCGGCGGGGTACATGAGGCGGCTCGGGGACGTGATCGCGCTGATGAGGAGCAGCCGGCCACCACAGCCACAGCCACCACCACCAGCATCAGCGGCTCCATCCTCTCCTGCTGCTGCTTTTGGTGTTGATGTTGGTATTCAGGGTGGGGGCAGGACCGGTGGTAAGAGGAGGAGGGGGGGTGGTAGCGGGAGCTGGGGCGGGGCTGGGGGCGGGAGGGAGGGGGGTGCTAAGAGGGCGGCTAGGTGATCTGCATGCCTTGCCTTGCCTGGTTGGTGGTGGAGGGAGAGAAGGGGGATAGAGGTTATAGAGAGAGATTAAGAAACGTGGAGGAGTATAGAAAGAGAGGCAGGAGGGAAAAGAGAGAGAGAGAGAGAGAGAGAGAGAGAGAGAGTGTGTGTGTGTGTGTGTGTGTGTGTGCGTGTGTGTGTGTGCGTGCGTGTATGTGTGTGTTAGAAAGACAGAGAGAGATGAGGCAGAGCTGGCTCTGTTCCCTCTCAATCAAGACAAAAAGTTCGTAACATGTGTGTATATGCCTCTACGTATGTCTCTGTGTATGCCAACGTGTGTGTGCACAGGCGGGCCACACTATGCACCGGACTAACATAGAGACCATCCGCCCAAGCACCTCTTGGATCTGGGAAAAGACATAACCTATCGTTCTGAACTACCTAGGTATAGATTGACAAGGCTTACTAGTATTGCTATCCTGTTACTATCTGTCACCATCGAGTCCGCCGGCCTGGCTTACATTGTCCCCTTGACATCGTACACGAGCAGATGTAAGCAGCTCCCCCCGCATGCTTACTGGTATGCCATTCAGTGTTCACGGACCCTAGCCGAGGTGCCCAGGTTTACCCCGAAAGCCCCGGATTTTATACTATTACTAGATTGGCTTTGCTATGATACTTGCTGAAGACTTTTACTCTCTGGCAATGGTCAACAGCATAGGTGCAAGGAAGGTCTCGATAGCTCAGGCACAAGAGGCTAGACGACATGGTGTTGCGAAGCAAAGTACATGGTAGTATTTCATATCTTTCTCTACTCTTGTGTTTCTTTTCTCTTTCCCCTTCCTCTCCTTCCCCAAGAAATGAAGTAGCTAGCTATGCTTGGTTCTCCGGCTATGGGATGCTGATACAGAGCAAAACAATACACATCATCATGACCCCGTTGAATCTTCCATGACTCTGTCATGCCTCCTTCCAAGACATACGTTGAGCAAACTTACAAGCTATACATCTCCTCCAACTAGCTATCATCCCGGCCACCTTGACTTCTCTCCCTCCTCCAGAGACTCAAGCAACTACTCCCAGCGAATGTACACAATGCTTCTTTCGACACAAGAACAATAACAATCTTGGAAACCATGACGAGTATCATCTCACCGGTCAAGGGAAGCGGTCCCCCGACCCCTTCAGTCAATCGTCACCCATCAACTTACGCTGGAAAGCTCCCAAAGCGGTATCGACCTCCTCCAGCGTAGGACGACCAAAGATGTTCTCATCCCAGGTTCCCTTCTTCATCCTGTCCTCCCTATCAAGCAGGAACCCCTCCGCCCACTCGACCTCGTGCTCCCAGAACGCCTTGGCGACGGAGCGTACCTCCCGGATCTCCTCTTCCCGGGTGATATCATGGTGGTGGTGGTCCCGGCCCTGCAGGACAATCTTGCTGGCCGACCGCGTGACGAGACCGCTCAGCTGGGGCCTCCGGCCGCGCGTGCATCGGTCGATCAGGCCCCGCAGCTCCGGGGGCGTGAGCTTGAAGCTCGGGAACTCGAACTCGGGCTCGTTCCTGTACGACTGCCAGACCGCGCCCGGCTGGGGGGCGCTCATGCCCTCGAAGATGCACCACAGGACCCGCGCGAGCATGTAGACCTCGGCGTACTCCCGCTCCCTCTCCGTCAGGCAGATCCAGGGTACGTTGTAGCCATGCGCCGGGTTTGTGTAGTGGTTGTCGTGCCCGCCGAGCTCCTCCCACCCGGGGAACAGGCGGGTCAGGAGGTCGGCGTAGCGCTTGCGGAGGGTATGGTTGTCGTGCTTGTCGGCGGCGGCCTGTGAGTCTTTGGGGAGCACGACGTAGCTATCGTCTTCCTCGTCGTCGTCCTCGTCGCTGGCGATCAGGCGTATGTGCTCGAGAGCGTTGACCTCCGGTGCGGCGAACTCGCACCAGACGCCCCGCTGCTCGAAGTCGAGGATGACTGGATGTTTGTTGTCGGGTGTCATGACGATCTGATCGAGGCGCATGTCGGGGTAGTAGAGTTTGCCTTTCTGCCGGATATGGAGCAGTCCTGAGCAAACTTCCTTGGCCCAGCGTACCTGATCTTCGAGGTGTAGTCTCTTGTTCTTTCGGAGCAGCGGTAGTGAATCTCGTAGGTTCATCCCGGAGTGGTATGGCTCTAAGAAACCGATAACAACTTCTCTCTTGTCGTTGGACCGAGCCTTTTTCGTCACTAATCGGACTGGCCTGCTGAGAACATTCGGATGTGGTGGCATGGTAAGGAGGTTCCGAAGCTCGTGGTACATGTATTTGACACTGCTCGTCAAAGCCTTGAGAGCCCACACGCCTCTGGACACATCGTCCTGTTGATCAACAGCCGAGTGTTCTTCATGTTGTCGATACCGTACAACGCATACACTGTCCTGCAATTGCCGAACGTAGGCCAAGCTATAGATGTCGACTGTCTGGGGCATCTCGTCCAAGCCCATCTTCCACATATTAGCCAGTTCCCGGACTGAACACTGGTGGAATTCGAGGTTGTGCATCGAGCCGATGTGTATCTGAACATCGCGGACGTCCAGGGGAAGGTTTTCAAACAAGATGCGAGTGGCGAAAGGTTGGTTGTAGTACAGTTCCTTGACTTTGTCAAGTCCGTACACTTCTGTCGTCCATACTTGAAGCGCTCTCGTGATGTATGAGGAAATTGCCTGTTGCCGAACTCGAGTGGAATCCCGTGCATGGAAAGCGAAGTCCAGGTCTAGGAGTTCCCGGATCAATGGTGACTCTGTCGCCTTCTCTGCCACAAAGACATCGAAACGCATAGGCGGGGCATCTTCCAGGAAAAGAGGTACCGCAAAGAATTGTGTTCCCCTGCCAGCACCACCGTCGATGCTCCAGAGTGGTGATTTCAAGGGGGTGAGGCTGAGGATGCGGTTCTTGGGGTTTAGTTGGGAGTCCTCCCATGAGGGCTCGGGCTCACCGGTGGGGGGCTCGGCCGGAAGGAGTCGTTCGATGGGAGAGGAATAGATCGCCGTGGGATGTATTACATCGTGGATTGCTTCGGTAGTTAGATCCATTCTCGATCCACATATGATCTCCAGCATACGATACACCGGTCGACTCTGGAAATTAATAAGGATTGTGCTTGCCTGGCTCGTCTCCAATGGACAGACGGCCGTCTCGAGAAGTGTCCAGGGAAGGCAACTACCTTGTAGATAACAGTTGCGATGTTTGGCAAGGGGAATTTTGGGTCGGGCGGGAATTCCTAGAATATCGTGTGCGTAATCCCCGGGTCCTTAGATCTGACTACGAAACTGCCAGTTGACGGATCCGTCCCGATCCGCATGAGTTCCCGTCAAGCAGGGCCTATAGGGGCGTTTCCTGAGTCACCAAATGCCCGTGTACCTCGCTTTGTGTCTTAGGGTAGGAAGACTTGTGGAGATGGGGGGATGTTGTCGAGTCGTTGTTGGACCACAGGTGCTTGAGCCAGCCCCGTCGTGTTATAGTACATATGCAAGTGTTCGAAATCAACGAAGATCGTGTGATCTGGTCATGCAGACAAGTTCTGGATTTCGGCCTGATTGCTTGGTGGCTTGCCAAGGGTGAGGCTCTGCTCCAGACTTCCCTTGAATAGCTTCTTCGTCTGTAACCTGCTCCAGGTACCCTTGTCGAGGCGAGGTGACGCCAGAGGGAAGGATGTGTGCCAACAGGACTTGCTGACCCTCCTTGAATGGAGATTGTATACTTCTGCCCACGGCACTGTAGAGGGAGTTGCAAGGATGATATGCACTGGATTGATCACTGTAATCTTTAGAAAGTCATAGTGGGTCGAGATGCTGTCGTTGTTGTTGTTGTTGTTGTTGTTGTTGCTGTGGAATACCCGACGGCTTGCCTGTGTGCCACTCTGTGACACTCTGGCCCAATGGAAGTTGCGCCCAGCATTTACTATGCTTGTTGGGAAGGCAGTTGGGGAATTATTGGAAGTCAACGACCATCATACTGGAAGCTGGCTTGGAAAAGGCTGTTTGATCATACAGAGTCTGAAGACCCTGAGCTATTGCTGTTGCTCTGATCTCCAGCCAAGGCCGCCTCAGGACTTGCCTTGAACTATGGTCGACTCGGACGAATTGACCTTGAGGGTGATCAAATAAGAGTCCGGAAGTTGTGGTTTGTTTTTCACAGCAGTCTGTAGTGCTCCCTGGCTCCTTGGTCCCCTGATTCCCCTGTTCCTTTGCTTCCTTGGACACCTGGATGATACATAGATACCTGGAAACACCCAAAGTCGGTTCGGAAAAACCCCCCGGAGAGTCCTGTCCATAGGTAACATGTGGTTTCCAATCGCACCTTCCTTCTGCTGGACTCCCTCATACTGAGCCAATTGCCCTATGTCTTCCAAGCTTCCAAGGTTGCCATGGGTTTACTTCACCTGCCGGCCGGCTCCAGCCTAGACGTGCCTGATGGCCATAGAGTAATACCGCCTAGGACTCAATGCCAACAAAATTACAGGAGGCTAGAAATACCACCTTGTCTACATGAAGTCGTCTTCGTCCTTGTTTGGAGCTACGTGGATGAACCCCGGATAGGTAAGCAAGTCGAGTCCCACATCTAGGCTATCCTGCCTTTGGCTCTGCACTCAGGAGTCCTGAAATCAAGTGTGTATATACTACTGCCTCCCGTATACTGGCATGCACACTTCGCCGGCAGTACTTAGCACAGGATGGCAATGCTGAACGAGGACTATTGAACAGAGCAGAATCTGGGGAGTAGACTGGCGACAGCCTCATAATGTGGTTCGATTTTACCCTTCCTGTCCCGCCGGATGATCTGGGACCCAGAAATGTGCTCATCGTCTCCAAGGGGACACCCTCGCTAGGGTTTCGCATCGATGGGACTAGCACGGAAATTCTACTACGTAGCCTCTTATATGAAACGGCATACCAGGCAAGTTTATGGACTGCAAGCACGCAGTCGCCTTAGCCTCCTTCGTGGAATACCCGCCGAGAGACACGTAGCCCGGAGAGGGCATCCGGCACAAGGACAGAATCCATTTCGTGGAGGCAAGGCATGACAACGAAGTCGCATCCACCTGGCCACCGTCCGGCCGATCGCACGGCCGCAGTAACGTCTTAGCAATCGGGACTGTTGACCAGTTGAGTAAGTTCGTCTAAATAGTCGGGTCGCTTGCGTTGTGGTCCCATTGAACTAAACAAATCGATGAGGCCGGGAGGTCCCGCATGGGGTTTTGTTGGTATCGTCGCGAAACGTCTGGCTGATATCAACGCTGGACACCCTGCCGAGAGCTTGTATACTTGTGTATCAACGAGGGTGATGCTTGTGACGTAGCGACAACGGCCGGCTTGGGCTTCGAGCAAGTCGAGGCGCCCACGTTGCTTGCTTCCGCGCCCGTATTAACGATGCGATTAACGCGTGGCGTGTGAGCACGACAACAGATCGGTTGAGCGAGCCGCGCGCATTTACAACACAAAACATACCAGGGACGACCTTGCAATGTACCGCGCACGGTACGGTGTGATGAAGTGAAGGCAAGAAGACCCAACAGGCGGCCGGAAAACAAAAGACCCGGCATGCGATTGTTTCCAAGAAACTTTCATCGAAGTGAGGTGGGTCGAAGTTGTACATGAACGTCGAGGACGGAGCAAGCGGCTGAGAGAATCGGCACAATCGGCGTCAGACAACATCCCTGATCCTTTCTCACCGGTCCCGACGGTGTACCACGCGATGCGATCCCCCCCCGTCCTATATAAACCCATGGCCGGGTCCAACATGCATGATACCCTCTTTTTTCTGGTCGTTGGCTAGTCGCGTCTCTTGAATTCCTTGACCGGTCGTAACGAGGCAAATGTTCTTGTGTCGTGTCGTGGTTCTCGCCGTGGCTGCACAGCTCCGGCGGTCAGACGGCGTGTCCCTCACCGGTCGGCGCACCTGGACAGGTGCGGAGCCTCAGCCACTCAAAAGAAGTATCGGACAGACTAATATCAAGACTCACCACTGATCTAGCCAACAAATTTGCCATATAGTCAGCAGGCCCTCCTGTTTTGCTACTGGTACTGATGCTGGGTTTACTGCCAACACAAGAGGTGAGAAGGCCGGTTTCCCAAGGCGCCTGTGGTGAAGAACTATTACCCTATGTCACAATGGATCCGGATCCGTTGTTGTTGGTGTTGGTGAAGCGTTGGACCGCCGTAGTCCATTGAGAACTGCTCTAGACCACCATCCGAGGTGCCGTTCAGGGAATATCGTAGTAAAATAGTGTACCGGTCCGATGTGTTGCGGATCCAGCACAGGTACTAGCTCTACGTCAGGAAGCGCCTCCAAGACATGTGCGATCCGCGGAAGCAGGACCCGGCCTCCGATCCGGTCTCCACAACATCCCATGCAGATGATAGGTCTCCCCGCCGAGCCGCTGTTTAGCTCTGAGCGTGCTTCTCCAGTATTGAAATCTGGCAGAGTGGCCGGGAACTACTGTAAGACGGAGCATTACTAAAGCTGTACTTCCGGTAAGAGCATCTCAGCCCTGGGCACCGGGCAGGTTTCTTTGGTCAAACTGGATCGTAGATCGTTGTCACTTTTCTCGGCAAAGAGCGGGGTCTGCGCGCACAAGACGAGGTCAAGGTGTGTGTACTTCGAGGCGCGGTATACACCGCACCTAGTAAAGCTCAGCCGAGGTACGTTCGGATGACAAGACGGATCCTGCCATTGCGCGATGGCTTCTCCGGCAAGGCCCTTGATATTGTGAGACTGGTAGGCTTGACCCCAGATTCCTCAGATTCTCGGCTGATGGCACGGCTTGCTGTAAGACACAGGATCGGGCGTTTAGGCCTGCTTTTGGGTCGCTTTTGTATCCTCTAAACCGGGAAGGGGCAGATGTCCATGCAGCAGCCATGTAGAAAGAGGACCTGCGCCTGTAGTGTTTAGTGCCGAGTTCCTCGACTGAACTGGATCGTCACTCAATGTATACCTCGCACAGGAGGCGTCTGTTTAGTGAAAGGCGGAGGCGTCTGTTTAGTGAAAGGCGGAGGCGTTTGGCTACCAGAACACCACAATTGTGTGCATTGCACGCCGCGAGCGGGTATGCAGTTGCCTGCACGTACACCAGAAAAACTGTGGGTACCGTCAACCCATCAGATGTCCTCTGCCCCCACGTAGTAACTCAGAGGGTTGACGGGGTGAGTTCGGAAAATGTTTTTCCCAGAAAATGTTGCCGTCCCTTGGTTTTGCTACGTGGTATTGAATAAGCTTGCTCGGTCCGCCGTCGCAATTTGTCTCGTTAATAGCATCGCAGCCCAATGGGCGATGAGGGAGTTGACAAGCCCGATCTGCGTGCAATCCTGATAGAGCACTTCGCGCAGTCGGTCTTCCATGGGTCAAGAGCCTTGTAATGTGTTGTAACTCTCCTCAAACCTGCAAGCGGCAGAAAACCATAGCTCTCGGGCAACAAGGCCTATACAGGTTGGGCGAGATGCCGTGAAGCAATGTCACAAGTGGTGTGAGATACCTCGGCAGTACCTCCGCATTGGGTGAAGCCCATTCTCCTGGCCTTCGTGATACCATCATGAAGATGGTCCGCACGCGTGGTGTCATTCTTTGGCGCGCTCCGGAAGAGCTAGTTTACTCTATGAGCAAGGTAGCCGTCAGCCCTTGACATCTGCTCTTTCATTAGTTGAATAGTATCATTGGAAGATGGATCACACAACGCTAGTGAGTTGGGATGGTTCCATGTTATAATCCTGGGCGGTTGGCCATTCGCGACGCCGGACTTTGATCGGCCACGATGCTATCGAGAAGCAGTCGTCATCGATTGGTGGCAAGGTGGCCGCGAGAAGGCCTGCAGTAAGAGGTCTCTGGGTCATAGCTAAATCATGATGATGATCATTACTGCGGTACCTGATCCCAAAGTCTTCGCCCGTGTGATGAACAGAGGGCCAATTTTGCGGTACGACCCAATTACAGTGACGACGAGACGATAGTTTGATGCGTCCGTACTCGATTGGGAAGGTTCCATGTTTCCGGCACGAAGACGGCGCTAGATCTCGAGCTCGGCGATCCTTCTCACGTAAAGGCAAGCCGGAGGAACTCTCTCATGATCTCGAGTCGCAGCTCCTGGTCCAAGCCTGCTGGTCTTGAATACGACACAAGAAGAGACCGCGCAGTTGTTATGTGCAGCCGCACCTCATTGCCTTGGGCAGTTTTCTTATGGGGCGTTCTGTGTCTGGCATACTGTATAGTGGGCCAAACTGTATGTCGTGCATAGCTAGGAAGCGTGTGCAGCGCCTTGTCATGCAGTTGGCTCACCAAATTCTTGTAGAGCAGAAGCGCAGGACAGCTCGGGGCCAGCAGCAACGGTTGGTTGGCCGTAGGTTATAGGACAATCGAGCATATAGAATGAGCAGAAGGCATGGCGGCCGACGGGATGATTGAGACCGGAAGGGTCGTATCTTGGGCATGCCGGAGTGATAGCTCCTCGGGTAGCCTTGCATCTCATCACTGATCAATGGCGTTGCGTCTGGCATATACGCTTACTAATGCGATCATTATTCGGGTCCTCGGTCCTTCTATTTGTAACCCTTGAGCCGCAAAGTAGTGTATGAACAATGCAAGTGCGTGGGCTGTACTGTGGTGAAGATGATACTTTAGGCCAGGGGATGTCGTACACACACTGCAGGATGATGCCCCTATCGGGAGGAACTCGACCAGGCTCCTGGGTCGCCAATCTGAGGTGCAGCTCCGCCCTCCTGTCGGTTCAGATTGCGGGCCCTTTTCAGGGGGCCTTGCCCATATCGACGTGGATTATACAATATACACTTTGCTGCTTCAACCACGCTGTGAAAGGTTTTGTCGCCACGTCGGTAATGCATGCCTCGGTCCAGACCTTGTGTGGAGCAAGCGATAAGACGTTCCACGAGCCAACGGCCCGATCGATGGAGCCTCCATTGTTAGTGTTACCATGGTTGCCATGTCCTCCTGCTCGGACCGAGCCATTGTCCAGCTACAGGGCATGGAAACCATCACAACGGCCGGTTCGTACACAGACTGCAAGAACACAGCCAATCTGAAGCTGGGTTCCCATAGCGGTCAGCTGCTGATAATGTTTGGAGAGAATGCTAATGCAGATCTGGCCATCGGAGATGGTATGGTGGGCTCTTGCCAGTCGTGCGCGGTTACAACGCCGTGCAACGTTGGGTTTGCTCATTTGACGATTCGGGGATCGTCTGCTCTTCCCAGTGACCAGGGAGATTCTGTCATATTGAGAGAGAAATTGAAGGCGGCTCTTGATGAACCCGAAACCGGAATCAGTACTGACGGCAAATAACGATATTAGGCATTCTCCAATTGCGAGAGGTCAGGATAGTTTATAGACAACTGTTTGCGTATGATTCGACACAGACCACAGAGACCATACAGCTTTGGGACTGGGTGCAACACCCGTTGCTTCGTCCACACTAGGCTCGTGCTGCCGCATGAGGGCACCCTAGCATAGAAGAGAAGCTAGTCCATGCACAGTAGTATTTACTGATCACATGGCTCACGCCTGGAACGTAAGGTCTGGTCGAGACTCTTTGGGCAGAGCGGGTTGACCAGGGGTGGTTGATCTTTGAGCAAGTCTCTATCGCAGAACCTGAGGCTTTGTATGGCCCCCTCAGGGCTCGAAAGATGTTTTCTCGCCGCTGTGTCTTCAGATGGCCACATCCTCATCTGTCCGGTGAACATCTCTCGATACGGGAGATTGCTTGAAGGCATAAACCATAGTTTCCTCGATATGTAGCGAGCAATGATGACGCTGACGGCAATATCCAGATAGTCAGGCTGGCGAGGTTGTGAGCTGTGAGCTGTGAGCTGTGAGCTGTGAGCTGTGAGCTGTGAGCTGTGCGGGACCGGGGGGCAGGGGCACGTGTGCTGAATGCGACCTTCTGGTTGCCTATTCCATTAACTAAGAAGGTTACTGTACCCGGGCTTCCGAGCACGTAATGGCGCACCCAGTTTTCATTGTCGAGTCTCGCACCCTTGCATAATGCCCATGTATCTAAGGACAGCCCGATTGGCGACGAGATGAGGCGGACATACTTTGTGGCAACCTTGGAAGCGAGGGCAATCAACCTTCATTTGCCGGCCAGTAACTCGGAAGAATTCCCGCCTTCAAAGTTCAAGGGCAGGGAAGAGCTCCACATAACACCTGAAGTGTACTGTGGTAAAAGGGAAAAGGAGATCAACAGGCCGGCTGTACGGCGTAGAGGAGAAGGAGCAGGAGCAATGCCTTATCCCCACGTCCCCGGGCATAATTCTCGTGACCGTTGGCTCATCAGTTGCGCACTTCCTATGTAAATAAATATGTGTATTTATTAATGAATCATGCAGTTTACCCAGGTGGAGGGTTGGTAACCGCCCAGTCCGCCGTAGTCAAGACTCGGGCCCGAGAAGTGGAGGTGGCAGTTGGGTGGTAAGAAGTACAGAAAAGAAGAAGAAAAAAAGACACAAGTAACCTTGGAAGAATGTGAGATGTGAGATGAAAGGGAAGGCGTAAGGTGAGGTCAGACTTTAGTCAGTCCCGGGGTCCAGGATCCAGGATCCAGGGAAGGTTTGATTGGTGGGAGGCGTCTTAGCGGGGACCCATCTACTCCAGGGCCCCATAGTAACTCTGTAAGTGAACCCAGATAATCCCTATCAGGACCGTTCCAGGGTTCCCAACCATGTGTGCAGCAGGGAACATGGCTCTAACACAGGCTCAATCACAGTAAGTAATTGCTCCAACATGGGCTCCAACAGTGCCTTCTCTCCACTCTTATTAGGCTTTCGTCCTGTGTCTAATCTCTACTACATACAGTGACAGTGACAGTGACAGTGACAGTGACAGAGAGTGAGAAAGTAGGTAGCAAGCAACCTGGCAACCAGCCAACTCGAACATCGCCCCCCCGCCCGGCGCGTGGGAGCTTCAGTAATGTGATAAGTAAGGAAAAAGAAAAGAAAAGGTGCAGTGGAAAAGGGCAGCAAGGCGTATCTCAAACTCATCTCGTCTTCCCCGTCCTGTCATCCCATCCTGATCCTGTCATCCCATCCTACCACCACTCCTCCATCTGCCCTCCTCTGCAGATCGATCATCAGTCGTCAATCAGCTCGCAGCAATCAACAAACAACCATCCCCCATCATCTCGAGTTCGCCTTCCTGCTGCTACCTGTTTGCTACCGTACCCGGGACCGGCCTGCATCTGGTTCTGTCACTTGGTGTCGGCTACTGCATTAAGACCACGCCGTTGTCCACGACTCGGCTCGGCATCTCGTACTTGTCGACCTTTGAGGGTTTGTTTCTGCTGTGTTAAGAAGCCCCTCGCCTTACATCTACCGGTCCTCCGCGGCTTGCTCGACCCGGATCGCCTGCTTCGAAAGCCAAAACGCCGACTGGATTCTTGTGTCCTGCCCTGCATCTGCTGCACACTGCAGGAAGGGGTACAGCGATAGTGACAGCGACAGCAGCAACGAGTTAGCAAAACCGCCAACCCCATCGTTTATCTGCGGTGGTCCGACGCTGTCAACCCGTTCCGTCGATCGAACCGTGAGACACTATCCTGTCAATCAATCAATTATTTACTCTATCCAAACTTTATTCGATCAATCAATCAATCAATCAATCTTTTTGTTTATCAGTCTACCTATCAGTCAGTCTATCATCCAGTCCAGCTGTCGACTTACACACCCGGTCCCCCTTTCGACGCGGATGTGCCTCGGTCAGGACAGTCCGGACAATCCCACGGCTTGAGGGATCCCTGACCGCTACCCAACGGACACGTCTCATTAGGCATTGATCAAACCGTCTGGATCGAACACCACTGCTGGCAAGCAATCTCCCGAGACTCATATTCGAGTTCGATCCCAGGGCAGAGCACTCGAGAAACGACAAGACTGGGCTCCCTATTTATCTTGAATCTGATCTGGGTCAAGATCCGGAACTTAGTCTCCACACCGCATTGATTCTTTTGCCTATCCAGATCCTCGTGTATCTCTCAAGCGCTCGCCCAGCTGACATCAACCGTATTTACCCCTCTTTCCTACATATATACCTAAGTACCTAGGCTGTTCATGTAGCCGGATCGTCATGGTCTCTTGTGACCGGTGAGATGGTCGCAGCAACGCAGCCAAGCAGCATTTTTTGCCGAATGAACCTCGTTGCACACCAATCCACGCCGCCCACCACAATCATCTACTTCACCATCCCGGCCTTCTCACCGAGGGTTGTTGCTTCTAATTATACCCTTTCTCTCTCTCTCCCTAACCATTTCCTCTCATATTATTCCATAGTTCCTCTCGTCTACTCCTCGGCTTACTACTCGGTCACGACCTTGGGGTCCAATCACTGACGTCGTATCCAAGACAGTGGCCCTCGTCCAACTTGTCCCTTCACCGGCCATCAAGTTGGCTGGCAACTGCAGCCGCTCTTGACCCGCCTTGTCCTCTCGTGTCTCCACACCGGAGAGCGGTACCTGACAAGGACTGTGAGCACCTGCAAAGAGGCTGAGCTTTGACCGGTGCGCATCTCAACAACGGTAGAGCACATCTACGCACGTTGTTAGTCGCGATTCGCCAGGACGCCGCACAGTACACGGCCTCTTTTTGATAGACGTGCTCTCTGAAGGCCAGCTATTTCGGACAGGATAACACGGCTGAGGCACTCGAGGCCGTCGACTTGGGTCGACGATAACGACACAATTGCTAGGCAGACATCAATCACATCCGAGGCCAGCCAAAAGGCCTGTGATCCGAATTGCCACGCGACTGCGGAACTGCCCGGGGTATCGGAGGGAGACGTCCAATCCGACATTCCTTTTGTCGTGCTCCTGGCTTTTCTCGCTCTGCTCAACGAATTGGATTGCTGCTGTTACTTTCTTTACCCTCATCCCTTCACCGGTCATCGCTCACCGTTCCCGATTCGACCAACTCGGTCAGGAGTTTTTGGACGCACCGGTGTCATTCGGAGTGCAGGGCAGGCTTGCAGCGGTAACTGGCGAGACGGCCTTGTACTTGCCTGTACCTTACCATTCCGCAACATCCACCCCTCCCGTCCCTTTGCTCTCATTAGCGATACACTCACCCCCTTTCCCGGTTTCTCACTTCCTCCCCGCTTGCTCTCGCTTCCTCATACCCTGTTGACCTTGACCCTGTACCACGCACTGCAGTGCACTGCTGCTGTGCTGTGTTTTCAGTGCGGCTTTTCAGACTGTCCATACTGTCCTGCCAAAGGTGCTTCGCCCTCGCGTCTTGAGCTTGCTGTGAGGGACATTGCAGCAATATCTAATTACACACCGTCTCCACCAAGGTGACCCGGATCGGGGGTGTGCTTTTCTTTCCTTCTCCTTGTCTGTTGGTCCGGCACTTGCTGCTACGGGCTCTGTCCTCACGATCGACGCCTCACACTAGCATCACTGCTTGCAAAACTCACCGGCTGAGATCCCCTTGTCTCGTGCACCTGGTACATCCGACCCAAGTACTCTTACGTTGACTGTGTGTGGACTTTGGTTCGACACACCCTCTCCAGCAGAATGGTAAGATCCTTCTTCCCACCCCCCTACTCCCCGGTTCGCGGCAGACTGCATGGGATATATCATCGAGCCTCATGCCAACCTACTGCTTATGAGCACAAGAATGATTTCACCCTCATTCTCTGCTGGAGTCTGTTCCGTGGCCACCCCGAGTCCCATGCCAGTTCAAACCAGCCTTCTCCACATATGACCTTCTTTGTGTCTCTCCTTACTTAAGGATGCACTCTCTTCGCTGCGGCAGTCAGTTGATTTTTCTATAGAATAACCAAAATAACCGCCCCTATAAACGCCGTCCCCACGGCAATGCTCACGACCCATCAGAGCAAGTGATCGAACATCCTTCACTGATCACGCCCTTTCCAAATTCTGTGGTGTACTCTTTCTCATCTCAGCCATACTCCGAGGAACAAAATACCATCGTTCAAGGCGGAGACATCCCTCATGTGCAATACGGGAGTTTACTAGGTTTCACCGGACAGTACTACGAGCAACCCCAGTACCACGACCAGATTTGCGAGGAGCAACATCAACAAGAGTATTACCAACCAGACTATTCTGTATCATATCCCCGGAAACGGCCGCGTATCGAGACAAACACCAATATGCCTCCATCCTTCTCACCAGCTCATCCTTATCGAGATGAGCATGAGAAATCCCCAGTGTCCGTGCAGTATGAGAGGGAAGATGACAGCCGAGGGTCCTTCATAGGCGCTATTAGCAGTTGTCTGGTCAGTAGTATGTGCCCACCATCATTCTCGAACTACGAAACCACTGCAGGTAAGACGCATCCGCCTGGATCAACCCCCCC
>LKEB01000001.1:288188-299435 GCA_003795295.1 Cytospora leucostoma | reverse complement strand
ACCCTTCCGGCGCGGTTATCGTACCCGCGCGAGCTGGGCAGGCTGATAACGGCTCCAAGTGTACCAATCCGTTCCGTCTACCACTGGGTATGGCGCAGTTACACGGGCATATTCGGCGGATTTGCTGTCCCCAACTCAAACTCAAGTCCCTGAGTATACAATCGCTCCGAATTCTGGGCCTAGCCAGCATGGACCTTTTGACATCGAGGACCCAGCTCATTCTGCCAACCTACAGAACTATCCTGCTCTTCAGCCAGTGAATCACTTTGGTAATCAGCCTACTACAAGACTGGAAACCATGGCTTATCGTCCTAGCGTTGATACAGACCAGGTCTTGCTCAAGCCAGAGACAAGCCCTGTATTCCTGGCCTCAGCGGCTTCGTCACAGAACTTTCGAGCACAGGGATACCAGAGTGCTCCAGCGCCACCACATCCGGAGGAAACTGCTTACAGGCATGCTAGCGTTCCCAAGGCCGAGGAGGACAGCTATAACCGCCATGACATGGTCAAGTACCCGCTGCCGGCACGCTTTCCCATCCCACATGGCTACGTTCATGATAACGGGCAGGGTTCTCAGCAAGTGGAGCACTGTCAGGTTGTGTCGCAAGGCAATGGTCTAGAGGTTGTGATGGCGAACCACAAGCCTCCCGGTACAAAACGAGGGCCCTTCAAGAACCAGGAAAAACGACAACAGACAGCCTATGTCAGAAAGATCGGCAGCTGTATCCGTTGCCGCATGCAGCGCATCAGGGTAAGTGAAGCCACCGAAGATATCAAGGTATGCGCTGACTCGGCACTAGTGCGAAATCAACTCTGATGCTCCGGATGACGATGACGCTCCGTGTGATGGATGCAAGAAGATACTGGCCAACTCTAAGGTCCACCGTCTTCCTTGTCGGAGGTGGAAGATCACCGAAGTCAGACTTTTCAAGCCAGGCCAGGTCAAAGGCTTCGAATGGACACGCCGCTGGAAAGACGGCACCGGTGGGCAGGCTGACATCGGCCAGTGGGACAACCCCGAGGTCAAGATCATCCTATTGTCTGAAGGTTACGGGGACGGTGTCGAGCTGCGAGTCCGCAAATTCGTCCCGCAGCCAGGCGACAAGCTGGAACGGACCTGGGTCGAGGGTGGCAAGATGAAGTCAAGGCGGATAGAGCCGTATGCGTTGGTTGACCTAGAAGCGGCCAAGGCGAGTTACGAGACTTACTTGCAATCGGGATACATCCGGATGTGCAAGGCGCTGCTCGGCACGCAGGAGCTGCTATGGAGGACATACCATTTCGCCATGCTGAGAGCTGAGAGACCAGAGATCACACCCGATGAGAGAGGCTTGATCAGGAAGACGCTTGAGCTCTGGGCGGCCGTTCGCCTGACGACAAAGTCCTTTGAGATCATTGGAGAAGAGACACTTGGTGAATCAAGAGCCAAGGGCCCTGTCCCGATCCCGCCTGTGATGGGAGCTCAAATCGACAATATCCTTCTGAACCAGACCCTTCCCAAACTTCGGAGGGAGACTTTGGAGTCTTTGCAGACCATGACGCAGGCAAAGAAGCAGAGGACGTGGCTGACGACGTACCTGGTGACGTTCATCTTGCTGCACAATGTTGCCCTCATCACGGCGCATGACGAGGGTTATGCTATGAAGCATGGCATGGAGGTAAAGCCCCTCATCAAGCACATGATTCTACTCCAATAAGCGTTTGGGGTGTAGTCCGTCGTGGCTGACTGGGGTGACAACAGACTCGATTCGCCAGAAAGGACATGGTTGAGCAGTACCACCTAGGTGAGATCAGTCATTATCAGAGGATACACATGCTGTTTCCGGTGTCAGTGCTGACGACTTTATGCAGGCGCGAATATCTTCCTGTCCTACTACCATTACTGCAACAAGAGTGTCTACCCGTTTTCCAAGGACTGCAAGGATTCCGACCTGCAGAACCTAGCCGAGCTGGATCAACAGTCGATAGACTTCGTCAGGTACACCAGAAGCTACGCCGAGTCGCACAGTAAGTCGTGCAGCTGCAGGGGATTGATGGTTGGAAATACAGAGTGCTGACTGCATGCGGCAACAGAAGCCCAGTGGGAGGACCTGCGAGCCGCAAGGGAGTACGGCAACGACTACTATTTCCTCAGCCAACTGTATGAGCAGGATTGGTCGCCGCAGCCCACGATCGTCGACTAGGGATCCCTCACTGCCGAGTTATCCACAATGACAGGTGGACGCGACGTGGGTGTTTCAATGTTCCATCTACGACTACTGCAGCAGCAAACGCGCGCGTCAATGTGGACTCGTCTTCTTTTTTCCCTCCCTCCGGATATCCTCGGAATTCTGTTCCTCTCTCGGCTACCGGATGGAGGGGAAGAGCTGTCCGGTGTGGGCCCTGCGCCTTTGGTTTCACCATACCCTACCCAAGCCCATCCACAAATACGTCCACCAACCAGCGATCGGCATTGACCCACACCGATCGCATCCCCCATCTCCCACAGTGACGCACGTTCCTCGGAACACAAAGCTTTCGTTAAGCATGCAGACCCCGGCAGACTTCGGAGAACGGTTTTCTCTTCCTCCCGTGATATGCTATTTTGTCGTTGTCTCACGTTCCACTTTCTCGGTTCCTTGCAGATTTAACCCTTCTTATGGTGGTCGGCGACAGATACTGGAAGATTGTTACCCGTATTCGGGCTGGGCAGAGGCGCCATTTGTCTTTTTCCTCATTCCCCTCCTTCCCTCGTCGGCGATATCATGGGAGCCCGTACCTGACTTTCTTTGTCCATGGAAATTGGGCGGTAATCATCACGGTAATGCATCCTAGCGAGCGGACCTTCAAACAATGATTGATCACAAAGCCTGCCCCAGGGTGTCCATCGTGTCAACTGGTCTGGGTCGAAGGCATGTGATAGACCAACGATATCGTGCCAAGCTATCAGTTTCAAGATACTGCATACGTCCATCGTCCCTTGACCCGGTCGAGATGCCTTAATGACGTGTGGGCTCATGTTGAGGCTGTCCTAACGTATACTGTACATATGTGCTCGACCAAGGTGCCCCGCCCGTTGGGCTCGCATGGAAGCGGCAACATGTAGCCAGAAACAGGAACGTCGAACGGGCCAGGGATCCTCGCCTGAGCAGGGGACTTTTAGGATCGCACATCTCTGTCGAACACCCCGGTCTGGATATGCACTCAGGGCTTTTCCCTGGGCTATTTGCTATTTCCGGGCTCGATGGTGGTGTGGACTTTTCGGGCGCTTTTGGTCTAGTCTGGAGTGCCCCTTGAACCATCAACGACACACTGACGAATAATGTCGACAGTTGACAGCTTCGAAGAAACCAAACCCAGCGTCAGGCATGGCCCCATGGGCTCACACTACAGAGCTGTCAGGTTGTGGCCCGGACTGGGCTCTGACCCTATAATAGGGCTCCGTGCCTCTCGTACGTACATATGTCCCACGACGAACTGCTGGCCATAGATTACTCCCACAGTGCTCGCGATGCTTTCCCACTCCGGGGCCGGGATGGACAGTCTACCAAACCGGTACAATTTGATTGCCAGCGGCTGCCAACTCACGACCGGTGAGGGCCTCCTGCATCTTCACGCCCGCGAGAGATAGCCACCGGCGTTATGCCCGATCAGCCCAATTGGACTCGGACTCGGACCCGGCACCCTCGAACGGGTCGGGGGAGAGGGGACCATACAGTGGCATGTAGACAGCTGCAGACGTCACAGTCTGGAGAAGACTGCCTCCACCCCTCGGTAAATGGACCACTGGTCTTTCATACACGTTCAGGCATCAGACAAGACATCAGACATCAGGACACACACAAACACATACACACCACACACACACACACACACACATACGAACAGCCACCTCTGGAGATCGGTCAATTGTGAGCATCTGCCCGGCTCCCCGTCAAGCAATGCGCCGGTCACACAAGCGGCAGTGGAGGCGGTCCAATGGCTTACGTTCCGTAAGCCACACTCCCATATCCAGCAGGGTACGGTAGCAGTGAGGTAAAGAAACTACCCGGGTGTGTTTTTTGGGGGGGGTTTCTAGCTTTTAGTTTTCTGGTTGACAAGCACTCCCCACAGTTACAGCGTAAAAGCGACCTCGGGACATCAGAGTTTTCCTTACCTAGGTATGTCTCCTCCCGTGGCCGTTCCTGCAACTGGTCACCCCCTGGGGCACCTTTGGCGGAGAGGCCCGCTATATACTCACCTAGGTAGGGTAGTAGCCAGTCTACTGATGTTTGCTCTGCCATTCATGCATGCATGGGCGGACGGGCCACTTGGAACACGCGTAGCTTATTGCTCCTTGTGCCACGAAACCCTGACGATGATCCATGGATCCCACTTGGCTTGCAGCTGGAGATGCTCTGTGATACCTGCCAGACTGGAAGATCGATCCGGCCCACCCTGTGAGTGGCCACATACCCTAGTGTCTCCCCGATTTCCTCATGTCACGGCAAGTCTGGCACAGATCCTCATCAGCACCCGCTACCTACCTGCAGGGTCAGGTAGGGTACCAGTGTACTTAGACACCCACGGTATGTACGTGTTGTACGTACCTCCAAGGACGGTTGCCGTATTGGAACAATATCGCAAGTTCAACCATCTAAGGCAGTCTCGAGAAGCTTTGGTGGCGTTCCCAAGCTCGATCGATGGCCTGATATCCACTCTCACTCACACACTCAGACACACACACACACACACACACACACACACACACACACAAATAGCACACCCAAGGCGACTTCTGTTAATCCTCCATGGCCAACCCGACTAGTAATGCTCAACATGCAGTTTGCTTTGGGCATCTCCCCGGCTGGCTGCATGAAAGGCCCTTTCCTAGTCCGGCAGGGCCTTCAACTGCAAGAAGCAGGGAGGATTGATGCAAGATCCTCTGTAACTCGCAAGATTCCAGATCACACTACGGGGAATACTTGCCTTGTTGAGCCCTGAAACTTGTGTGGTGCCTCCCCCCCCCCTCTTCCTCTCCATGGCAGCTGCTATCTGGAGAGAAGGAGGGAGGGGGGGGGGTGAGAGATCTAGATCTGGCCCACACAGGTCGGATTTTGACTCTGATGCCAAGGAGGCATACTCACATCTGGGGCCGATGGGCTCCAAGCTTTCAGGCCCCAATTTTCCCGTTCTGTGTCTGCAACAGGTACAGGATGTGTAAGTGAAGTGTGTAGGTACACACCTAGGTATACCTGTACTCAGATATACGTGGACGCATGGGAGAGCCTCAATATCATCATTCCTGGCTAATCTTGCCATTATAAGCCTGACTGACCTTGACCTGCCTGCATATATGCAGCTTCCCAAGTGGTGGATATCGACAACACTGTGCCATCAGTCACTTTCACCCTTTGGATCCCCTCTTCGACCTCTCGTCCACAAGGACAACGGATACTTCTCGAGGATACCTTCCGATAATGGAGCAAAGCGGTACCGTTTACCTTCTCGTATCTGCCGCGTCCCTTCCCTTCCCATCCATTCATCGCCTCGCCTTCCCTGAAGCCACCTGGGCAGACAGCTGGAGATGTCACTAGGAACCATCGAGTCACCCCCCTCCCTCCCCACAAGACGCTTGACACAGAGATTGACGCGGAGCTTGACGCAGAACTTGACGCATAGTAGCAGGTGAACCCGCACGCGTGCTGCTTCTCCTGCTTAGCGCCACTTCCTAAAGGGAAACTTCTGCAATCCTCAAGGCCCAGACTGAGGGCCCAGACTGAGGAAAGCAAGTGGCGTGCCTTCCAGACAGATGCTCAAACGTCTCTTTGGAGGAGGAGAAGCACGTCAGTTGACCATCTTCTCGTCTGATCTGTGGCCGCTCCTCCTTGTTTCTCTTGTTTTCTCTGTTGTGGCCATCGGCCGGGTCCCTCCACGACCGAGTATTTCTTCTCGAGCTGTCCCCGAGCTGGAATCGATCCTCTTCCTCTTTTTGTTCCACAACATCTCCACTTCCGATTCAACACATCAACACCATACACACACCACCAGCACAACCATCACTGTCCAGCCACAAGCCTTCCACAAGTCCACTTGATCACTACTTAACACAGTCCTCCCCGTCTTCTCTTCTTCAAAGTCAGACCCATCTTGCTCGCCTCTTGAGCACCTCTTCAGACACAGACACAGACACACCTCCTTCATCGGTCAAGCAACCAAGCAACACAACAAGCCTATCAACAACCTCACTGCACCCCTTCGATACCAGACAATGCAAGTCGACCTCCCTTCACAGCCCCCCATCTCGTCCCTGCGCATGATTACTGACGAATTCTACAGCATCAGAAACCCACAATGTCTTCCATTACCACCCAGACTGTTGTCTCTGCGCCCATCACCAATGTCGCTGATATTGGTGCTGCCGCTGGCCTCAACACTCTTCCCCAGGGATTCCCTGCCAGCATCCCCGGAGAGCTTGCTTGGGTTGGCTCTGGATTCTCCAATGGTGAGGAGTGGGTCTACCACTTGACCAAGAGCGACGTTGATGAGGTCCGCAAGGCTGTCACCTGCTTCAAGGGTAAGTGGAACCTTCTTGGCGTCGCACACGTCAGCCCAGCCAATCCTTCCTGCTGCATCGCATAGATCTTGGTGCTGACGCTGCTTTCTCGATCGCAGATCTGGGATTGGACGGTTCCAAGATCGGTCTTGACAACTTTGAGCTACCCAGCCTTGGCAAGAAGCTGCTGCAGCTCAGCCTTGACGTCCACAAGGGCCGTGGATTCACTGTCATCCGTGGTCTGAACCCTGCCGACTTCTCCGTCGAGGATCTGACACTTGCCTACATGGGTATCTCTGCTCACATTGCCGACAAGCGTGGCCGCCAGGATAGGAAGGGTAACATGCTTGGTATGTTGTCTTGTCTCTACCTTAGTATGTCTTACAATCCTGGCGCATGAGGCTGACACGTTGCAGTCCACATCGTTGCCGACAAGGCCCACAAGAACCACCACCGCCACTCCACGGATCCCATTGTGAGTACTCTGCCTTTGTTTTTTGTTTTTTTGCCACCCTCAACAACTCTACTGACGAGGTGCAACAGACTTTCCACAATGAGGAGACTGGAGACGTCATCTCCTGGCTCACTCGAAGCACGGCTGCCGTGGGAGGAAAGTGTGTCATTGCATCTGCTGCCACCATCTACAACGTTCTGGCTGCCACTCGACCTGACCTGATTCGAGTCTTGGCCCGTGAGGACTGGCCATTCGCATTGTAAGTCTTCCCAGTCCCAGCCGAGATGCCACCGCGATCCATACTGACGATACGCTGCGCCAGCCCCCGATACCACTGCCGCCCTGTCCTCTTCCATCAGGATGGCCAGCTTGTCATGAACTTCGGCCGCGTTCCTCTCCTGGGCTCCGCCGCTCATCCTCGCAAGGCCCACCTGCCAACCATCAATGCCCAGCAGCTCGAGGCCCTTGACGCCATTGAGGCTATCGCGCGTGCTACCGAATTCCAGTTCTCCACCGTTGCTGGCGACCTGCACTTCATCAACAACCTCTCGATCCTACATCGCCGTGATGGCTTTGTCGATGGCGAGTCTACTGATGAGAAGCGACACCTCGTCCGCATGCGTCTCCGGAGCTCGGCTCTGGGCTACACAATTCCCCAGGCTCTGGGCCGTGATTGGTCTGATGCCTTTGAGAAGGAGGGCGATCGTGTCTGGCACATTCAGCCCATGCCTGATACCTACTTTCCTCTCCGCACCGGACCCAACTGAAGTTGGTATCACCACCTGATGGACGATGACTGGAGCTACCGGTCCTTCTTCATTTTCTGGTCTTTCTTTTGTTCTTTCTGGTCTGATTACTTTTTAGCCCCTCCTTTTTTGGCCCGTGTTGTTGCTTTTGATCATGCACTGGCTAGTGGACACTGAGGATATCACGCTTTTCGGGATTGCTGGTCAGGTCACACAAAATGTATTGGTCCGAGGAAGCAGAGTTACGAGGGACGGACACGGCGTATTGGTAGATGTTACCCACTGCCTGCATATGGTGCAAGGATAAGGTATTCGCTCAGTTTGCTTCTTAGTTTTAGCCTCTGACGTCTAGTGAAGAAGATCATGGATATGTCTTACAAAACAACTTGTGCGGATTGCTCACACTGACAAGCTCCCTTCCACGTGTCAATGGTGACATCCTGGACGTCCTTCTGTAGGTTGTGACATACAATCTGGTGTCTTCCCTGGGCTGTTGATAGGAGCCAGTTGTTGCTCAGCTTCTTGGACTTGGTAGGTGGGAAATTGCATGTGATTGTAGTCCCTATACTATACACGGGCCTCCTTCTATTAGATCCAACCAGAGACTTGCCATTGACCTGCAAGAGTATCAGGTTGGAGGTATAGCTACCGAGATAGATACTACCTAGGTGTCTCTGGGGCCGCTGTTGCAATAGAAAGGCGGTCTCCAGTTGTTGAGCTATAGAGGATCTGCCCCAGGCGACCAACGCTGCAAGTATAGCGCCTAATACTCATCGCTCAGTGGCCCCTGGTCTGTAGAATTCAACAAATTCCCAGGCTGTCTTTCAGTGCCCTTGAAACTACCTGGCCAGGTGCCCTACACGCCCTGCATACTCAGTTCAAAGCACCACCTGGATGTTGCCAAACTGTATTTCCGCAATGTGACTTGAGCTCCCAACTGGACAGCCCAGTGCTAACCACCTTGAGTATCCTCCTCCCCATCCAAGTAACACCACCTCGGGCATCACGGCAGACATCGAAGCATTGCAGTAAATTACCGAGCCAAGACACCACAAGAAAACAAAGACGGGCTGGTCACGACTTGGGAGGTAGCCTCCGGAGACGTGTATGCCACCCAGTTCGCCAAGCGTTCGTGTATAACGCGCCCGCTGATCTCGAGTCCCACGGGAAAATATTGCTACATAGGAGCAGGGACCAACATTGGTGGGACAGAGGACCCAAGCGGAGAAGATGATTCACAGGTATGATCCTTAGCTCTGTACACCTGGCTCGACCTCGTGAGGATGTCGCGGATACCAGGCGTAGACCAGCATCTAACCGAGACAGCCAGCAGGTACCTGGCCCCAGAACCACAGAACCCGAGGAAATATTCGCTACAACAAGCTGCCATGATCCGCCCACGAAGATCGATCTTCCCGAAGCGCGCAGAGGCAGAGGCAATCACTCACCTGTCCGACATAACGAACCCGAAACGCGAAACAACTGCTTCGGAAAGGGCCCCCACAGGGCCCGTAAACGTGCTCTCACAGCAGGAAAGTCCCTTCGTCACCCCCCGGATCGTGGACAGCAGAACGAAATGCCCTCCAACCCCAGCAGAGAAAAGAGACGGTAACCCTGTGCGCCCCTCCGGTGCAACAACAAGGCCGTGCTGGTTCCCTCGACGCAGAACCGCATGTTGCGGAGCAATGCTCTGACTCGGGACATCCTTCCCCTGTGGAAGCACCACGGCCCTTCTTCTGGCCCTACGATTCCCCACTGCCCAGCTTGAAGGCCGTTGTGCTCCTTCCAAGGCCGGAGCATTTTCTTCCCACTGCACGGGGTCGGGATGGGATGGCATCTCAGAAGGTACGTGTACAACCCTCCCGGAAAGCGCCAGTACCCAACCTCTTGGTCCGGGTCTGCTTGATGCCTTGCGAAAGAGACTAACAGAGCCATTCTCGCGACTAGCAAGTGATGAGGACCCACGAGTCTGGTCGAGCCGCCACCTACCCACGATCAAGCGCCCGGCCCCCAAACATGGTCTCTCCCTGCTCTCACGCAGATGAGCGCCAGCGAACGATGACACTAGCCAACGGATGGGTTGAAAAACAAGAACCAAGAGACTCCAGACGAACAAGGAAAGAGAATTACAAAGACTTAGACAGCGAAAGGCGAGGGTAGCCAAAGGCGGAGGCAGAGACATGCGATGCCCCCTCCCCCCCTGAGAGCTCAACACGGTCACCGTTCCACGGCGTCCCCAAGAATTCTGGCGTCGCTCCCGTCTGCAAGCACTGCTGTGACAGCCCGGAAGCCAATACTAGCTCCATGGCAGCCCTGTCTCGAGCACCAGTGGCGAGCTTGGCGACTCTCAACGTTGAGGCGTCGTACTACTTCCACGTGGAAGCAGCTCTGCTCAAGCGAGATCCTTTGCCGAGCTATGCGCTCTACATGACGACAGCCATGCCGTCATCCGAGGTGAGGCATGCTCCGTCCATCACGGAAGTACAGGTCCGATGAGCCTGGCAAGGAGGACGTGCCAGCAGAATCCTTCTCCACCATGCCACGCACCCCGTCGGCCACGGCCATGGCCATGGCCCATGACGATAGTCTCGAGCCACTACTTTCGGGCTTGACGTCGAGGCGATTCGAGGCTGGCGGAACGAGCGCCATCTTCGAAGGCAGGAGGAGGGTTGACGTTTCCCCGACATGCTCCCTCCCGGGGGGCACGAGGAATGAGGGTCACACGACACCACGGGGCAAGGGCCCATTGTTGCTGTGGAGCGCACCTCGCGAGGACTCGTATGAAACAACTCGCCAGCGCGAGTCGGAGAAGCCTGGAATGCTGGCACAATACACCGTGGACGGACGTACGGGCGGTAGTGCTTTGCTTGCCGACACTGCCGGCGTTTGGCCACTTCCTCCCCGCGGGGCGCTTTGAACCGAGGGTCTGGTGGCCAGCAATTGTATGACTTGTCGTCAAAATAAACTACAAAAGCTAAGACGGTACCCCTGAAAGGAGCCAGAGCGGGCCGACATTCTGCACAGAGCCCCCCCTTGGCCTCGCTGGCGGATATAACCGGGCTTCGAGCAGGGAAAACCGCTGCTCAGGGCTACAGGCCGTCGAACCAGAGAGCAGCCAGCCAGCCAGCCCGCCCAGTCTCCTCTCTTTCGACCGTTGGCAGGAAACCTGGTTGACTGTCTCACTAGCCCGTGTCACCCGCTCTCCCGGGGAGGTACGGGTCCCAGATCCGCGCGTGTTTCAAGAAGGTTGCCCAATGCCAGTCGTCGGGGAGCCGCACAGGTACGGGACATGCAGATATTGATGCGTGGTGATGGGGCTCCTTTTTTTCATCGGTCCCCCCCATCCCCATCCCACCCAACGACCAAACGCCAACAGGCGTGTCTGCTGTGGAGCTTGCGTGATGCGGAGTTGCACCGTATGGCTGCTGCATCGTGGGAACCCGCTCGGCCCCCTCCAGGAGACCGGGATATACCATCGAGCACACACAGAGCCAACAGCCGCCAGGGTGGATGACGTTTGGTCCCTCCCCCCC
>LKEB01000001.1:271677-288173 GCA_003795295.1 Cytospora leucostoma | reverse complement strand
TCTGGCCCCCAGCCAGCCAGTTCGACCCATCCGTCCTTCTACTGCAGGGACCAGCGTTCGAGGCTCGATGAACTCAGATGCCGGTATGCAAGACGCCTACGAGTGGGCTAGGGGGGGTCTGCCAACGTGTTCTGACAGATAAGACACACACACACACACACTTACACACACTCACACATTAGGTAGTGTACATACACACACACATACGCCTACACACTGCTGCTGCTGCAGCAACACCCCCACGTCGTTGGTCGACTGTCATCTCAACGATCAGGGAGGCACCTTGCGCGAACGAGCGCGTGTGTGTCAGAATACCCCTACAAGGATATGGGGGTTTTCCTAGTGTAGACCTGGTATTTTTTTTTCTGGCCCTCTATTCCCACTTCCCATTAACAAGGAGAGCCCGGTCTCGAGAAAACACGTTATCCAGCCAGCCACCTGGCAACAACACATCGGAAACCCTCCGCCCGCAAACACACACTCTGTACCAGATTCCACCTCACCTCACCTGGCTGGCTGGCTGGCTTGGCCCATCCGAGGCGCTTCAGCCGAACGAACAGCTTGCCATTTTCAGAAAACCCTGCCATCACCTTCCCGCTGCTTCACGCATGGTCTGATCTGATCTGATCTGATCTGATCTGACCAGCAAGCAGCCAGCCAGCACGGCTAGCTAGCCTGCCTCTCGCTGTTGTTCGTTTGGAGGCCTCCCTCCGATTGAAGATAGGGAGGGAGGGAGAGGGAGAGAGAGGGAGGGACCCGAAACGGATCCCAGCCCGAAGAAGCCACGACAGTCACATGTGAGAGAGGGAGGGTAAAGCACCACCACAAACAACCTCAATGACGCTGGGATGAGCACACACACACACACACACACACACACACACACACACACACACACGGGGCGTTTTGGGGGCGGCCGCCGCGGGACACTGCGGGATTTCGTCCTGTGTCCTTGTCCCGGAGTTCTGGCCCCACACCTACCTACCTTCTTCAAGAAGGTGGTGGTAGTAGCGGTGGTGGTGCTGCTGCTGCAATACGACCTCGGGCTGTACTGTACTATACTGCCTTGGGCTCGGGCTTGGCAACACGCTAACTAGGTTGCCAGTATGGTGGGTGCGTGAGTCGACAAGAACGTATTTACTTGCTTACTTGTGCGGAGGCAGACGAGACCATGGGTGGACGGGTGATTGCTGAAGGTGCGTGATCATACATCATCGTAGCGACGATGATGTCCTGGGAGAGTGAAAAGAAGCGCACTACGATGATGTCCAGCGCTGGCTGGGCGGCCACGGTACTGAGCTCCCCGTTGATGCATGTGAATGTGAATGTATGTGTGGAATGGAGCATGTGACAGCCGCTCGGCTCTGGCGCTGTTGGTCTCTCTATGTTTTCCTTTTCTTTTACTTCCTTTCATCGTTTCTTCATTGCGCTTCTTGGTGGGGTAGACAAGTCGAGCGGAGCGATGCATGAGACGCGCAGCTATCATGAGGGAACCGAGGACCGCGTGTTTCTGTGATGATGTTCGACTCGCAAGCTGACCGTTGCGTTGCGTTACGTTGTGTTGCTCTCTTGCGACTAGCCACCTTGTGAAGTGTGAAGTGCACGATCTGCAGGGTGTCTGTTTGTTTGTTTGTTTGTTTGTTTGTTCATTGTGCTGTGCCGTGGCATGGCATCAACGCCCGCACTGGTGTCAGGCAGTGTCTCACTGCGGGGCGGGCTTTGCCTTACTTGTCTATGCTGTCTTCAGATCACGAGTGATTGCCACTGCGCTACTGATCGGACGGAGCTTGGTGTCCAAGTTTCAACCCTGATTTCGCGAACGCCTGGTATGAACCCGCCGCTCGGTGGCTGAGGCTATCGCAAGGTTGGTGCTTGCGGAGGGGTAGGACACCACTTGCTCCCTCCTTTCTCCTGTTGGCTTACTTCCTCGGTCTCCCTGTTGCTGTTGCTGTTGCTGTTGCTGTTGATCCTTCCCCTTCTGTGGCCACCCTGGGGCAGCCTTGCCCCAGGACGACGTCGGACCAAGGCTGGGCTGGGCTGGACGACTAAGCAACGTCAGGTCCTCGGCAAGGCTGCAACTGTGTGAGCTGTGCTAGGCGGCCTCACTGTTCCGGCAAGGCTGGGGGCGACATACATTGCTGGGGGCGACCAGAAAGCGAGCTTGTTAGGCTCCGAGGACGGCGTGGTTAGTGTGTACTTGGGTGGATGGAGCAGCTGCACTGGGATGGCTTTGCTGAGGGTTCGAAGGGTAATGGTAATCCAGGTAATCCAGCAGGTTTCTGGTGCTTTTGAGGGACTGCAGCGGCTTGGACATTGCATTCATAGGCTGTGGATTGCATCAACTGAACAGGGTCATCGTAACACATGTGCTGGCAGGACTTGGAAGTTTGATCCCTTGGCAATCTAGACAAAGCAATATGAAGAGATGTGCGGAATGCAACAGGATGCTCACGTCGATATGGTGGGCTGGGAAAGAGCCGAGTGACAGAGGACGACCTGCGGTACTGCCAAGAAAGCTGTTTCTTCTGCTACGTGAGTGTAAGAGCTTCAGTAGCCGTGAAAAATGAGACACTGCTACCAGCCAAGTGAGCGGTCGAGTTACTCGAGTTCCCTATTGGGATCTGCCAGTGATCCCGAGCCGATTAGGTACCCCTCGCCTTCTTGTGGAGTGTATCGAATTATGTAGGACATCTCACAAAGATGACATTTGGCCCCATTGAAAGATACAGACTTCAATTGATTTGCACAAGAAGGACAACCGCCCTCTGATGTATCTGTGCCTACGAGCTGTGATTGAGGTGCCGGTCTATACGGATATACTCGTCCCATGCCCACTGACAATCTGAGGCCAACAGCAGATCATTGGTTACAGGACCAAGTTTACATGCCGAGATGTTGAATGAATATGTCGGCTGCCTGGTCTCACTCTCTATATCTACACTTGCAAAGACAAGTGCGTTGTCCAGGGCTGGAGCGAAGACCGGCGGTATGCTGCTGTCAATAGTTGGAGAAGGATATACACCAGCTACTGCCACGCTTCGTGGGGATGGCTCTGGTTTCTGTTCTACCGGTCTTCCAGCGGATTATGAGGTGTTAGTTGCTGGCTTTGGGGGGTATTGCGGTGGCCTGTAGCCGCGCGGTGGCGACGTGTGAGACTGGAGATCCCATGCGGCGTTGACCTACCAACTTGAGCATGTAGACTCCTAGCTATTCCAGGCGGATGGCCGGCGATGAAACTCTTTTTTTATTGTATTACCCGTGCATGGTCTCGTGTTACCAACGCTCTCAGATCATAGGAAGCTTCGCGAGGGACCTAGGGTGCTGGGCGATGAGTAAGTTGCGCAGAGCCATGCTGGTATGCGGGGGAGATAGGTATCCATATGGGCTGGCTGCCTATGTGTCCTCATGTCTCGGCCGAACGACTGATTTCCTATGAATGCCCAGTATATCTCGCTGAAGTTGGTCCTGGGCGAGTGATGTCTCGTGTAAGACACTCGTATGTGCAAGGTAAGTCCACGTTTCGAAACCATCTCCTCGTCCAACACCTAACGGGCATGAGCACGGAAGTCAGCGCCATCAACTCGCTTGGCAAACGTAACTAGTCTCATACCCAAACAAGTCGGTGCAGGATATAAATTTTGAATTTTCAAGTAGGTGGCCGATTGGATACAAAATGGACCATCCGGGGCATACTGTGGGACGATCCGCGTGAAACGGATGCACGACTATGTGTATTTCGTAGTATATACCATTCGAGTGTGTAAGTATTGTCTCTTGTCTTCTCCTACGGGTTGAGAAGAGAATATCAAAGGGATAATCACCAAAGTTCATCATGCCTCCCCCCCGCGCTTCTCCTGATCCTGTTACAGCATTGAAGTGCTTTGGATGCCCTCCCCTGTCCAACAAGCCAGTCCGACATCGAGATATCTCTTTCCTCGTATGTATTTACAAGCGGTCAATTATCATGGAAGTCTGAGCAGTAACCGGACCTTGCCCTGGTTCACTCCAACGATTTTGTCTCGGTTGCCTACAATATTCTCAACCAACAACCCATATGACGCAGTGGTCAGCATAGTGGATTTTCAGGCAACAGTGCTGAGAACCTCCAAAGACCAGATTTCACACCTCCGTGTGTGTGTTGTGACTTTCTCGTAGACCTTGGCGAGCAAGAGCCAGCAAGAGCTGTGATAGAGTAAAGAGCTCACCCACATCAACGGCTGGGCTTGTCAGGGTCAACAGCCCTTTGATCATTTGATTGCCTGCTTCCTTTGGAAAGCACATGCCAAGTGGTCGTATATGTTTGAGGGACTCCCATCTCGATCCAAGAATAATTACCGTACAAACAAGGATGGAGGCACAAGGGTATATTTCCACTGGGTACTTGATATGCAACACCCACCAGGACTCGGTGGGAAGAGCAAGCCCTTCGACGAACCTCGCGATGACCATTCTCCTCCAGGCATGATACCATCTTGATATGCGAACAAATACACACTAAAATGTCCAGCGAGTATTGTGGGTTCACAAATCAGCGAACACGCACTACCGTGACACCCCAAATGCCCTATGAGGTATGCCGATGATCTCACCCAGCAGGAAAGCCCACCCCCCTCCCTATGATGGACACAATGCCTTACTTGTGATCAATCCCGAGCATAGCTGATACTGTCGCATACCGCCGGTCAAGCTGTCGACTATACGACCCGTTTGGACGGACGCCCTACAACGACACCCCCGCTCTCTCCCGAGACTGGGCTGACAGCCTGGCCGCAGGTCATGGCCAACCAGGTTACGGCCGTGGACAGTGACCAGCCCACGACGAGAAACCTCATAACAAGAAGATGTATGAGTGTATGTATGTATGTATGTATGTATGTGTGCGGGTGGCTGGGTGGGTGCCGCATTGAAGACTACAGACGGCAGGACCAGCCAGTGGGGAGGCAAGGGGCCAGAATAAGGGACGTTTGCGGCATCTTTCTTCATTCTGTTTGCCCCGCGACACAGATATAATTTTCCAGTGGATACTCGAGCTATATCGTATCTTGCGGCGTGGATAACCATCATCTGCCGGGTTCTGTATAAGCATACGATGAGAATCTGGAAACCCAAGAAGGGCGGGTTAGGACGCGGGCCGAGCTAATGGGGGCTGGGAGGAAAGTCAATGGACGAGAAGACCAGCGGCAAACTACGATACCGCCAGGAGAGGCATCATCAAGTACCTGTAGATGCGTACCACACTTGGGAAGGGTTGAGCAGGGAAGGGTTGAGCACAGAAGGAAACACTACATGTTGGGGTCAGGGCCATATTTGACCATTGTGGTCATTGGAGACCTCGACCACCGTACTAGAGTGAGCAGTTTCAACAGACACATGGCCCAGATGGACGAAGAAGATATACTCGACATCATCTGAATATTGCTCAAAACGGATCATATATGACAGCAGATATGGAGTGTGTGCAATATATTCGTTGCATGCGTCTTTCGCTGTCGAGTGATGTCCACTGACATCGCTTTTCAGTCTGCGCCGGACCTCACCTACCTACCTCAACCAGGGGCCGGGAACATATGTAATAGATGGACAACATGGCAAGACCAAGTACAGCATGTCCTTGCTGTCTGTCATTTCATGTTCTATCGCCCTCTAACACGATCATGAGTTAATTGATGTCTTTCACTCATCTGCGGAGGCTGCTGCCATCTCAACACCTTCTCACAAGCTGCTTCGATCTTGCCTGACTACTTGAGTAGGTAGCCTTGGTCGAGGGGCCAGTGAGTAGCTAAATGCTGATGACATGAACTAGACGACCTCAGACAGACCTGATATAGCAGTCACAAGAGGCAAGAGATATTCTGAACGAGGCAGTTCCAAGTTGTATGCTGTGGATGTTGTAACACTTGAAGATCAATGGTATTTAAAAAGCAATATAGCCTATAATGCGGCACGGGGATATCACAAATGTAATAATAGTAAACCCATCCAAGCGCAGAACCCGTTTCCAACTCAGATGGTTGTTGCGCATCTCCTCTCGTACGGCAGCGACCCAGAATAAATAAAATAGCCACCCCAGCAATGCATCGTCATCCGCTGATGTATGTGAAAAACTTTTGATCAAGTAGGCCTCAACACTTCCGTTCCCTCATGCTCGCTCGTCATGCCGTTTATCACCACGCTCCTCTCTCCGACGTCTATATGCTCGCGAACAATTCTTGACTGAGCGTCAAAATTCAAACATGACAGTCATAAACTAGTGCTTGTCCAAGACAGCACCGTCGACAGCACTACCGCTACCGGTACCGGTCGACTGCCTCGGCTCGCTCTTCTCGCGCTCCTCGACGTTCGTGATGGCGCTCTGCACCGCACTCGTCAAGTCGACATGGAACAGCGGCCTGTTGAGGCCGTGCACCGGCACCAACCTCGGGCTGCCCGAGTTTGCCGCCCTCCTCTCCGTCACCGGGACGTTCTTGATCTCGTCGTTCCAGCTTCCGCCACTGGCACTGCCCGTGTCTGCGATCTGGATGTGGTCCGGGTTCCGTACCCCCTCCTCGACATTCTCTTGCGAGAGCTTGCGGTCCCTTGCCAGCTTCTCGTTCAGGCGAGCTTCTTCTGCCGCCGCTGCCGAGTAGTCGCCACCGATCTCGGCGACAGAGAAGATGCTCTTCCACCGGCGGTGCATGCCATCTGACCGCTCTGTTGGGAAACCGAAGCCAGCAGCCGCGAGGGCACGCTTAGTCCACTTGCTCTGGATGTTGGCAATGTGCCAGTCGACGTAGTCAGGCGCGGCATACCGGTCGAGCTGGTTGCGCACATCGATAAGTTGTTGTACAGAGGTTACGTCGACGAAGTGAACTGCGCTGAAGTCGAGAATGACAGCCTTGAGAGTGGGCAGGCCCTCCTTGTGGGCATCGAGGTTGGTGTTGGTGGCGAGTGCCTTCTTCAATTGGCGCTTGGACGGGCCGGGGTCGTTCCAGGGACGATCGCCGGGACGCGCGTATGCCGACATATTTGTCTTGCGGGTGTGCTCGAAGATGTAGTCCGTCATGAAGCTCAGCGTTTGACTAGCGTTAGGGTAAGTGAGGCCCTCGGCAAAGCGGTAGATGAATACGCCCGGGTGGGGCTGGCTGAGGACTACTGCGGGGTTGGAGCCGTCCCTGTGGTCGACGGGCAAGAAGACGGTACGCTCCGTAGGATTGTCGTGAGTCTCAGAATCCGGGTGGAACGTGCCGTACTCGTCAACAGCCCGACTCGGCTGGCTGCCAATGAGGTGGTTCTCAAGAACAGAGTGGACCTTGATGCCCCCGAGGAAGGTACCCTTGCTACGAAGGATGCGGTAGAGCAGCAGCGCAGCTGAAATGCAAATAGTACAGTAGATGCCGTTCTCGATGGTGGTGAAGATGGTGACAAAGATACCAACGAAGAAGATAATCACCTCAAAAGGCGAAACTCGCCAGAACTGGTACACCGTGTTCGGGGGTGTCACCAGGTCACCGACGGCATGGATGACAACAGCCGACAGCGAGGCACTTGGAATGTAGAAGAAGACCGCCGGCAACGCATAGATAGCCAGCAGCACCACAATTCCAGAGATGACACCCGCGAAAGGAGTCCGAACACCAGCCCTTGCCTTGATGGCCGTACGACTGAAAGAGCCCGTGGCAGGGTAACCGCCGAGGAAAGGACCCAGAAGGTTTGAAACTCCGATTGCTACCATCTCCTGTGACGGGTTGATTGCGTAGTTGTTGACTCGACCGAAGGACTTGGAGATCGCGATGTGCTCAATCAGGAGAATGATGACGGACGATGGGAGATAAGAAACCAGCTCGCGGCAGATTTCTTTGTCGATTCTTGGAACTGCCGCATTTTGGAACCCTGTAAAAAAAATTGTCAGCCACATGTAGCCGTTGTGTGGGATCATGCCAATTATTCATACCTCTGGGGACTGTGCCGAGAATCTTGAACTCAGGGTCCGAACGACGATGCCTGTTGCAGAGCCAGCTGATCATGGTGTATAGCAGGATCACGAAGACCGTGCGCATGGTCATAACGAAGAAAAGAATCTTCTGTTTAGCCGGCCACTTCTTTGCAGCCATCTGACACGCGAGTCGGATGCCGTAAAGCATGACCAGGGCGGTCAAGCCCATGGCAGCATCGATCTTGGTGGTGTCGATATACTTCCATGTGTTGATGATGACGCGGTATGTGGCGTCTCGGGTGGTCCAGGGCTTTGGGAACTTGATGCCCATCATGGTTGGAACTTGACCGACAAGAATGTTGATGGCCGACCCCGACATGAAGGCCGAGAGTGATACCAGGGGGATCAAGTCGATGATCCATCCAACCCGGATGAGACCGAGAAAGCAAATGATGCCGCCGGAGATGAGGGCCAAGGCAGAGGCGACCCAATGCCCCTCGATATCGGGGCGAACAGCGTGGACTTTGTCGACAACGTCACCGGTGACTGTGGACATAACGGCGACGGGCTACATAAAAGTCAATATAGTGTCAAGACCAGTGTCCTGAGCGAGTTGCTTACCCCGATCGTGATATCCTTGGAAGTGGCGAAGAACCAGTATATAATGACACCCATGAAGGACGAGTACAACCCAAACTGAGGGTCGAGTTCTGCTAATTTAGCATAACCCATACCTTGGGGAACCACGACGGCTCCAACCGTGATACCTGGCTACCGTTAGCATGCCATATGGGCACGGCTTCTTCGCGTGGACGGAACTTACCAGCAATCAGGTCACCCCATAGCCATTGGAGGTTGTACTTGGTGATCCAGGATAGAAATGGGAACAAAGACAGGAAGTAGTTGATCACACCTCTCCTGGTAGGAAAGATTGTTTCTTTGATCCACTGCTCGGCAGTAGGGTATGGCTCAACATACGTCTCGGGAGTGACAGAAGTGCCCGAGACATCAGACCTGCCGCTTTGTGTGTACTCCTCCTCGTAGGGTTGAGGATTTTGGAGCTCGATGTTGAAGAACCAGGCCAGGCCATGGCCGACCTTGGTCCGTACGCTCGTCATATCGAACTATTGGACTCCAAAGGAGCTGGTGAGAAGACGAGTTGCTGTCGGAAGGCTGGCCGATCAGAAGGGCGAGAAACGGTGTGAAGAACGACGAGATATGTAGCCCGGCAGCAGCCAGTTGTGATATATGTCACTTCAGCAGCGCTTGGCCTTGGCAGCGAGTAGTCTCGGGGCAGAGTGGATTCAGCGATGAGTCCAGGCACGGCACTACCTAGTAAGGTGTGATACTTGGCTTCGGATATCCCTTCCTGCTAGGGGAGTGAGGAAACACTTCAGCCACGTGCTAGCCTTGCGACCCGCAGATTCGGGTCCGGGATCTTGTAGACGGTAAATTAAGTAGCAGTGGTGAATCGGTGGTCGGGTCAAAGAAACCGACTACACACCGAGATGAGACACGACTTATTGGCCAGAAAGATGTTGGCTAAGCAGATATGCCGTACAGGCTTGGGGGGCGACCGTGATGGCGAGGGTTGTTGGTGAATGGCGCAATGTGGTCCAGATAACGCCCAAAGGAGCAGATGTTCGAATCGGCTCTCCTCCGGCTCCTTCTCAAAGACCAGGTGGGTTCAATTAAGAACACACAATGACCTCACGATAGAGACAGGTTTATATCACCAGACAGCAGTGTCGTCAAGGGCGTTGATATCCAGGTGGCGGAAGGGACGCTTGCTCCAGTATCGATGTCAGCGGCGGCCACCAATGTATGTATCCTATCCTGTCCTGGCTCAAGGTGGCGGACAGACGACAGATGGTGAAAGAGGAAATTGGGATGACGGAAGTGACCTTGGGTGGTGGGAGCCTCTTAGAATTCGAGGATTGCAACATTATGTATGTCCAAAGGAGAAAGGGTGTGATGGGCCTGGTGGGATAGCCCCCTGCGGCCGATAGACTTACGGATTGCGTGCTTGAAAACTCGAGAAACTGGCTGGAGCCTTGCCAGTCCGAGGCTAGCTGCCGTAAAGAGCCTTGAGCATCAGATAGTAGGCAAAGACCGGGACAAGGGAAATACTGCGACAATTGGATACCGACTTAACACGCCCGGGAATTTGGACGTTAGACTGACCCACTACCTTGGACGTGGGAACTTCGATCCATTGATGTGCGCACTTTCCAGCGAGTTGTGGATCTGTGTGGACTGCAAGACTGGGTGCAAGGCTCAGGGACCAAGCCCGGGGGCGCAAAGTCTCAAGTAACAGAAATCAGCGCTGCTGATCCCTGCGAGATAGAGTGATGTCTACTATGCATGCTATGTTGCTCTTAGAGACTAGCCGGGCTAGTGTATAGATCCGCATCGACTACCTAGACACGGATTTGCCATGCGCCGGAGTCCCTTGAACGCCTTGGATATTGTGCATCGTGGCCAGCTTCCCACCCTGGACCCTGAGATTTCCCGGCATGGTGGTTCTTTGAAACTTGAGCCAGCCAGATGCGGCTGTCAACTCAATAAAGAAGGTCATATAGCAAAATGAGCCTGTCTTCTGTAAGAGGACTGTCGCTGACCCATCAGTAGGAGCGTCGAAACGGCCCACGGCGTATAGCGATTCCACCAAACATTGGAGCCCTGACTGATTTAATTGATCCTTCTGAGAGATGTGACCCTGACTGCAGTGACTGCCTGACGGGAGGGGAAAGCACTCGAGGCTAATATCCAACAACAAAGGGGACGTCTGGGGTCGAAACTTGACGTGAAAAAAATACAAAAGCCGCAGCCCCAGACGGGTGTGGGGTCAAGCTCAGGGATGATGACGGGAACGGCCAATGATACTCGGCTGATGCCATTGCATCATACTTAGCGCGCTTGATGCCATTGATATCGGACAGACAATAGCCAGCAACTGGCAGCTGTGGACGATGCAACACTCGTCCGCACGTCAGACAGTGCCATGGCAGCTGCATGGTAGGTGTGAAACGGACGACGATCAGTCGTTGCGACTTCAATATAAAAGGATGGAGGTGGTTCCTCTGATACAACATCCAGATGATTTCCCTCGAGGGTTTCGCAAAATCGCTTTTCATGCGAGCCACGAGATCCAGGTCGATCCATCCATGGCCCCCGTTGCGAGACCCGGAAAAAGATGAAGGTGGCTCTGCCTCGGCATGGGTGGCAACGACACCCGATGGCACGATACCGCCTTAACAGGGAAGTATGAAAAAACTGAGGAGAGCGTGGTTGGCTGTACACATTCGTCGTATAACGAAAACGTCATGAACGCGTGTTACGACTCGAGGACCGCTTGAGGCCCGTGCTGCCGTAGTTGTGTGTGCCCATTGGAAAGCGGGAAAGAGTACGTGTCGAGCTGTCGCGGACCGGAGATCGAAATGGCTTTGGTGGGGCGCCCTGGAATTGGACCCAACAACATGGGCAATGCCTGAAAACGGAGTGGAACGAATGCCCGCTTGAAGATATTTAGTGTGTGTACGGATCCCGTAGTGGCGGAGAAAGTGGCGGGACGTCGGAAGAGCGTCGACTAGAATTGCTGCTAGACCTCGGGATTCGAGACTGGAGAATTGAGTGTCTGAGACTCCAAAAATGCCAAGGCTCTGATGGCTTACAAAGTAAGGCTGAGACACGGAACAACCGTGATCCAGTTGGATCCAGGTACGGTAGTCCATCCAGAATGTCAGCAATGCAGGGTCCAAACCTAGATCTTTGAACTGCATCGTGCATCTCGGAACCAGCCGGCAATCCGAACTTGATGCGGTACCATACCTAGTAGATACCTAGGTAAGCCTTATGCATGGATAGATAACTCTTGTGTGGATGTTATACCGTAGGTAGTACTAGTTCCAGCCCCGACCTGACGATCAATCTTATTTTGAGCCTGGTTGCGACAGTGGTTTGGTGGTCTGACTGAGTCTGGGCCGGCTTGACATGGCTAGCTGGGCCGTTGTGGCTACCGTGCTCGGGGCACTAACCATTTAAGTAGGTAGTCAATCATTAATTGTCTCTCACCCGATTGGATTTTTGAGAATCATTCTTTTGGTCTAAATCCAAGATGCCGAGGTGGTATTGGTGAGATCGCGGAGAGGAAGATGCGTCGAGTTTTGAGGCAGTTTGGAGATGAAGTTGAAGCTGGAGATGGATTTGGAGTTGGAGTTGGACTTGAAGTGGCCTTAAGCTAGAGTTGAAGGATTTGGTTGGCCAGGGGTGCTTCTGCCAGCCAACCAGAATTACCTGGGCACCTACCTAATGTGTACATAGTACCTATCTCATGGAGCTTTACAACACCAGCCCCCCGCGTTCAGGGATACTTCGTAGGTACAACAATAACAACATCAGCTACCTACACACCTAGGTACAATACTATTATTATCACTATCGTGACCTCGACCTCATCCCAGCTCATCTCTTGCAGCCCATCCCTCAGCTGAAATATATTGGTAATACTTCCCAGCTCCACTCCGAAAAGGAAGACTTTGATCTGCTGTTGGCCTATTCGAGACCTCTGCTTTCCAAGGTTGTGGTGGTACCTACTCGGGCAGCATCGTAAGCGAACCTTGGAACCTTGGAAGCTTGGTTGCTCTTGTTCATTGTGCACCACACCACTCGGGGTACAAACCCAGGTAGGCTTTGGCACGTGGTCTCGTGTATTGTCCGCAGTTCCATTGCAAAGATGCCCAGTCCAACTAGAGAACACTTTCCATCTGTCCCTCCACCAACTGTCTCGACGCTTCAGCCCACACCGTCCAACGTCCAGGGGGGGCCATCACAGCTCCACTTGCCGTCGTCGCCTCACCGAACCCTGCGGAAACTGGCCTCTGCTCACAACTTGGGCTCCGTATCGAGTCTCAGAGCCTCGATAACGAATCCACCCTCGCTCATCGCCCAGCAACGCGCCCAGCAGCAGCAGCAGCAGCAGCAGCAACAGGAACAACAACCACCACAACACCACCACCACTCACTCACCCACTCCCAATCTAGCTACGGACATCTCCGCCAACAGAATCAGCACCAGTTTGGCCTCTCCCCCGCAAGGCAGAGAAATGTGTCGAGCACCATCGGCGGCAGCAGCGCACTGGGCATCCAAAGCAGGTCTCCTACACGCGGCAGAGCCAACAGCGACGCGCCGACCCATCAACAACTGAAATCTGCCGCCGCAGCCATGTCCTCGCACACCCTGCGGAATAGCGGGGTCTTGGCCCGCCGCACCTTGGCCTACGAGAACCTCGCGCTGGAGAAGCTCATCCGCGATGGACCACCCGATGGCGACCTCGAAAGCGCGCTGGAGTCTGCACGATACAAGGTCCTGCAGCAGGAGGTCAAGAGCGACACAGATGGCATGGTGAGTTTCACAATAGTCCGGGTTGTACCTATCCGTGTGGATCTGGGCCGAGAGTGATGCGGCCGTCTGCATGTGACATAGTCCTAGTCATGGCTAACTTGCATGCGCACTCCGTCCCTCACAGTCCAACTTGCGCATATACGTCTGGCTCATCATGCTCGACGCGCCTATCCTCTCGACGGATGATTATCTTGACCTCGTCCACCGCGGCGCCTCGCCTGCCTATTCCAAGATCCGCAATGACACCTTCCGCACCCTCACCACCGACCCTCTCTTCCGCCGCCGAGTCAGTGAAGCCAGCCTGATCCGCCTGCTCAACGCCATCGCGTGGAAGCTACATGACACCCGACCACAATCTGCCATGAGCACTCGGCCATCGCTCCCCACCCAAGAGACACCCACGAAGGGCTCGCAGGGCGGCTACACGTCGCACCCCTCCAGCCCGGCCGCCAAGAACCGCGCCCGCGCCCTGACGCTCACCACCGAGGGGTCGGAGAGCAGCATGGCCTCCGAGCCAGGGACATATGTCCAGGGCATGAACGTGCTGGCGGCGCCGTTCCTCTACGCGGCGCGCAGCGAGGCCGAGGCCTTTGTGGCCTTCCACCAGCTCCTGACAAAGGAGTGCCCGGGCTACATCCGCGGGGCCATGGACGGGGTGCACCGCGGCCTGAAGCTGGTCGACAAGGTGCTGGGGATCGTCGACGCCAAGCTCAGCATGTACCTGATGTCCAAGGGCCTGCAGGCTGAGCTGTACGCCTTCCCGAGCGTGCTGACCCTGTGTGCCTGCACGCCGCCCCTGCCCGAGGTGCTGAGGCTGTGGGACTTCCTGTTTGCGTACGGGCCACATCTGAATATCGTCTGCATTGCCGCGCAGTTGGTCATCCACCGTGACGAGATCATGGCTTCGCCCAAGTAAGTCGCAGATCGTCCGTGGTAGTAATGATGGAGCATGTACTGACGGGCACTCACTTCTCTTCCAGTCCTAGCCATTTTCTAAGAACTTTCCCGGCATTGAATGCTGAAAAGACCCAGGCTATGACCCTGGTGCTTCTGGGAAAGCTGCCGGACGATGTGTACGCCGAGATTGTGTCGCATGCCATGTGATGTGGAGGTTCCCACGTTACACCCAAGATGCCACATCGCAAGCGACATCAAAGTAACCCTCTGCTTCGCGGCGGTGTAAAGGGAACAAAGCTTATTGCTGAACTTGAGCAGGCGGACGTTCATGTATGAGTGCGGGTAGCTGGGACCCTATCGACATGGAAAGGATAGGGCGCGGCACCCATCATCCCGATGACCTGACGACTTCACGGATTCTGGTTTCTGGGGGTCCAGAAAACTCACTCAGGCCGACGATAGACGATGAACACGGAGTTTAAGGCTTACGGTCGCATAGATCGGAGACGCTGTACGAGTATGAGTCTTTTACGACTTTAATGACGACAATTCACGAATGATATCACAGGATGGGAGGAGAGGGCAGAGGCAGCGACAACATTGTGCACCCCAGCGAGATGCTAGAAGCACTCCGGAACACTCCGAGAGGTTGTTCAGGCTCATTGCATCCGGGCTGGCGGAAATCAAATATTAATCAGAAGATCGACTTCGAGGAAGGAAGGAAAGTTGCGCATCATGATGCCATGTCATACTCGTCTGTATAGGTGGGGGGGCAAAACAGTACCTAATGTATGTGTGTATGATAGATATATACGACGTCCATAAACGATTTGAAGGGAAGGGCAACAATATACGAATATCTGGCGGGACTGCGGAGCGGAAGCAGGAAACTGTACTGTGCCGTCGACTGGCCATCGCGAAGTATACAGAGTGGTGATGTGGAAGGACGGTCAATCTGTTTACTTTTCATCCGGTCTCTACCTCACCCACCCGACACAATACTGAGACGCGGGCCCTCCTCCTGGCGACCGGCCAGGTGCTTTAGACTCCTCTCATGGCATTCGCAGCCCCCGACCCCCTCCCCAATCAGCCACTGCCTCGCTGTGGCGGCGATGCTTTCTCAGACGAAACAATGCCTCAGCCGGGCCACCCGGCCTGCTGAGCCTGCCTCGCATGTGTTCCTCATGTGTATTGTGTGTTGTTATGCGCCTTCTGTGTGTACACTATGTATGTATGTGATACCGGTACATCTTCCGCGTGGCGGTAAGCAATTACATAGTGGCAGTAGTAGATCCACAGACAGGTACTGTACATACGCTACGGTCAGTACATACCTAGGTAGGTAGGCACCGTAGGTACCGGTAGGTACCGGTAGGTAACAACTTGTTGGATGGGATTTCGACTGCAAGAGGCATCCGTAGGATCGACGGCCCGGACAAGTGCCGCGTCCTCCTTCCTCCTCCTCCACATCTTTCTAAGGTTAGCCTTCACTCCCCCCCCCCTTTTCCCCGACCTTTATCCTCCACCTGTCCAGCCCGCTCCTCCGGCTCCGCTGTCTTTCCAGGTAGCGGGGGTCCAAAAACCCTTCTTTTTTTTATGGATGTACCTGGGTACATTGGCTAGGTACCTAGGTACGTGGATACAGAGACTTCTCTGCCTTTCAGTCTGTCTGTGCGGCAGGCAGGCGGGCAGATATAATTCGCGATTGTCGAAGGTTCAAATTCTCACCTTTGTTCTATCTGAACCTTGGCAGATATTTTTCTTGATCTTCAATCCCCATCCCCTGGATGATGAAAAGGAGACAGACTACCCATGTGTACCCAGGTACCTAGGCACTTACTCGTAACCCCCATAAGCATGAGCTGAACTGACCGCTTGCGGGCTCCGATTATATGCATGAGGGAGCCATGAGGAAGTAATGATGGATCCCACTTGCTCGCTTTGGGTTAACCCGCCGGATACATATGACGTAGCCACCCCCCTTCTGCACATATCGTTGTCTGTAGTGGGCTGCGATTGAGGAATCACCAGCCGTGCCAGCCATGCGCGCGGGTTCGGCCCATTTTTTGTTCTCTTTCCTCCCAAGGTTTTAGAGTTATTTTCTATACGTACAAACCTCTACGATAGTACCTAGGTCCAGGTAGATAAGCATAATAAGGTTACGGTGGTTGTTGGGATGCAATTCACAATCTCAATGCGCCGCTATCCCTCTTGCAGCTGCGCACCCTTCCACCTCGGTATAGCCACAGCCTGCCAGCTCAAAAGCTGTGTGTGTTGCCTGGG
>LKEB01000001.1:251916-271655 GCA_003795295.1 Cytospora leucostoma | reverse complement strand
TTGGATTCTGTGGGATTTTATGGGAACCGTTGATGATCGACCTGTCTAGCAAGGTTCCTGGGCTGAGAGCGGTTTTTTTTTGTCTTCCCTTTCCTTTCTTTCCTCCTTCTATCCTTCACTGCCTTCCCATTTCCTCCCCCTACCGTCCATCCCGTTTTCTTTTCTCTTGGCTCGCTGGCTGGGATTGATGCTTGCGATCCGTCCCACGGCAGGGTCCACCGATCTCTCTCTGGCGCTCCGCCCAGTAGTCCGCTTGGCCGATAACACAATCATCGTGGCCCCATCAAATCGCCGTTGAGCAGTGTCGACTTCGGTTTTTCCTGTTTTCTCTGTCCCAGTTTTTCTTTCTGTTTTAGTAGGACAAACCTGCCACCTGCATTGCATGTGCGACCTGCCACCCGACCTGAGCAGAGACCCCCCCCCCTCTCAAGTACATACATACATACCTTAAACCAACCCCCGGGGCCCGGTCTGGTTCGTGGTCGCAAGCAAGAAGAAGGAACGAGTCTCCGTCAATCAATCAATCCGATCATTGCGACGACGAGACACGGCTTTCTCTCCTCGCTTTTGTCTCACCCTACAACCTTGCAAAGGTTTCGAGGACTCGTGGGCTACGAGCCGGGACTTCGTTGTTGTATATCTTTCATCTAGAGTCTAGTATATCATTCTCTTGGGTGTACCTTTCCTACCGCCCCGTCCGCCTGCCAACCGCCCCCCGAGATCCAATGCATCCTCTATCGAATATCCACACGCAATAAGCTTCAGAGGCTTCTCCTCGAAACCTGGGGAGGACTTGATACTTCAACCCTTTGAAATCTCCCAAAACCGACGTCGTCGCCCGAGCAGCCAAAGAAAGAATACCTACCACAACACACACACCTCCCGTTCTCCATAGAAGCCCTACCCGGCCCCCAAAGATAAATAAACAAAACGACAGACAGCCCACCATGGTTCCAGCATCAGCACTTCGGGAGACCGTCGTCCTGATCATCTTCGGCATAGTCCTCGTACCAATAGCCGCGAAACGTGCCCAGGACGCACCCGGCTACTGGCAGACCTTCTCGACCAGCAGGGCGGGACAGCAGGCCCTCGCCTACGGGGTCGACGATCTACCCTGGAGCTCGAGGCTGGCGCGCATGGTCAACGAGACCCTGACATACGCCATCCCTGCTGCCGCTGCCGTCGCAGAGGGGTCCGCAAAGGTATGTCCCGGGCATTTCTCTCTGCTCGCAATGGACTGGAGTAAAAGTTGCTAACGTGGCGCTGTCTCCCTCCACAGCCTAATGAGACCATCCCGATGTATGCGAGCGGGGCTACCCAGGCGGAGACGAGGAGCCCCAGCCCCATGACTATCCGGTTCCGCGTCGCAAGGGCCGCGGAGGGGTCCGACGCGACCACGACAATAATGACTACTCCTACTGGGTCTTCAGATAATATGGCCATGGCGACCGTGACGCCGAGCGTGCTGCTGCAGAAGACAGGCGTCAGCGGCGGCTCCTCGATAGCGACGCCCACCGTCACCGAGACTTCCGCTGCTAGCAAAGAGCGCTGGACGCTGATCTGGATGGGCGCGGCGATCGCGGCGGTGGCGCTCTTCATGTCCTTCTGCTGAGCGGGTTCAAGAGGACTGAATGGCTTGCACGAAGGCAGGCAAGGAACTGATAATGAGGGAATATCGGATCCACGGGTGATCCGGACTCTCCCGATGATGACGGAGGAGACCATGCATGGGCTTGTCATTCTTCTGCTGCTTTTGGGGCGGCTGGGAAAGGGGCGTTTATTTCTGGATCTTTGCCTGGCTTTCGACAGGATACTTCTATTGTTGTGATGATACCCAGACTGTGGGCGTTAGAAAAACCCTAGGTCATGTAGTTTTTTGTTCCTTCCAAGAATTGATATTGTTCTATACTCAAAAAGTCAAGTACTCGGTAATTCAAGTACTCAGTAAGCAGGGCACCCGCCCTCAGCGCGCCTAAAGGCCAGGGAGAAGAACTCCTGCATGGCGCTGTAGTGGAACAGGATGCCGCCCAGGACGGCGATGTGCCAGAGGTTGTGGGAGCCGCCGAAGTAGTCGAACATGCCGGGGAACCACCTCTCGGGGACCTTGCTGGCGTAGACGGAGGCCCCCGCGACGTAGACGAACAGGCTCTGGGCGAGGGGCGAGTAGAACTCCCAGACGAAGTCCGCCCCGCGCGAGAGGCTCAGCTGGACGACGGGCAGGAAGCCGGTGGCGCCGAGGAACATGAAGAAGGCGACGCGGGCCCAGGCCATGTCGGAGCGGTTGAAGGTCGGGTTCCAGGGGAGCAGGACGCCGCCGACGCCCAGGAGGCCCGTGACGACCATGTAGGTCCACCGGCTGACCGGCTCGCAGTAGAAGGCGGCGTACTCGGTGGTCATGATGGACGCGGCGATCAGCAGGGATATCCCCGTGTAGTCGACGCAGGCGAAGGTGGAGACGAGGTGGACGTCGGTGATGGAGTTCATAGTGTGCCAGATGGTGCTGCAGACCAGGCACTGGCAGGCGGCGAAGAAGAAGACGGCGGCGATGAGGATGTCGGCCGTCGTGCTGAGGTGGAAGTTGATGCTGGTCGGGTAGAAGTAGAAGGCGATGGAGAGGACCAGCACCAGCCCCAGGGCGTGAGACCAGATGTTGACCAGCTCGTTGGACACGCCAAAGGCCGACCGGATGCACGCCGAGTACGTGTCGGTGAAGCGGTACCCCTTGGTGATGTGCGGGTTGACCCGCCAGGGGACGGGGAGGTCCTCGTACCGGATGAGCCCGTGCTCCTTGGCCCGGAGCATGGCACGCTGGATCGTGTCCTCGAGGGACTCGGCCGCATGCTTCGCGCCCCGGAGACCCTCCTCGACGACCCCGCGCGCGGCGTCGAAACCCTTGTCCAGGACCTGCCTGCCCTCGTCTATGACCAGCTCCGCGGCCTCGGACATGTTCTGCAGCCCGCGCTGCCGGAACTTGTGCGCCCGGCTCTCAAAGTCCGAAAGCATGTTGTCGAGGAGCTCGATGCTGACCCGCGCCTTGTCCCCCATGCTGTCCGCCGCCGCTAGGGTGTTGTGGTATCGAGACTCGAGCGTCTCGATCATGACGTGGAACCGCCTGCGGCCCTCGCCGAGGACCTCCTCCGAGACCTGGGAACATCGAGACCGGACAGTGTGGAGGGTGTTGTAGGCCCGGGAGAAGGTCGAGTCGACGGTTACGTCACTATAATTTTCGAGGAATTCCAGTCGTCGTTCGAGTTCGGAGAGGAAGAGATCGACCTGGGGCGCAATGTTAACTTTGTGTGCTATGTCATTAAGTACTTGGGTACATGTGGTGGCACATACTCTGAGAAGGATTGCTTCTTCGCCTTCCATGATGGAAGCAACTATCGACTTTCTCCTCTGGGGAATAAAGTGAGAGTGCCTGCGCCTCCGAACCTCCGGTCTTGTTTCTGAGCCAGAGCTTCGGACCTCTTTAACACGGTCGTCGTGTGAGGCCATAGCCAGTCGAGGAGACTCCATGGTCGCGAAGTAAAAGATCTAGAGTATATATATATATATATATGTATTTCTCAAGACGTTGGGGTAGAACTGAATCAATAGATTGAAATGGTGCAGCGTTGAGTTGCTGTTAAACTTATTGCATATGTGGCAGAGCCACGAGAAATGCGACCGGTTTGCCTTGTATGAAGACCAACTCAGGCAGTATGTAGGAATATGTTGTTGTTGTCAGAAGAAAGGAGTGTGGTGTGGTGGCGAAGTGGTGTTGTATGTATATACAGGGCCAGTCCTCAAGGTACTGTAGTAGGTAGATCTCAGGGCAGGGTATTTCGAGTTTCGGTTGGGCCGGCGAGCTATCGGTCCTCGGGGGGTTCGCAGATCTTCCCTGTGCAGTCTGCGTGATTGGTCGTTTCAAGGATCCGGACCGGTGCCGCAGACGACGACTGGGACAACCTTGAAAGTTTTGTTCCCGAGGTTGTGGTTGAGGTTATGGTGCGAGCACTAGTTACAACAGCGCGGATTATCACTCTTCAACAAGGAACAAAGGTCTAGGACCCTAAAACTTTATCCGGGTGAAAGGTGGACGAAGGTACCGGTATATAGAGAAGAAGTGAAGGGACCCGTCAGCTGAACCTAAACCAACCTGAGACGGATGAGATGCCGAAGGGGGTGCGAGCATGAAGTGTTGGGAACCCGGGAAGCATTCAAATTGAAATGAAACTCCATCCTGAGGTGGATCTTGAATGCGGCCTGGCCTGCACAATCGCACACTTGCACACTGAAGTGGCAGACTAGACCGGGCACGCACTACCCTACCGTATTATCCCAAATCGTTAGCACCCCCAACCATCATCGCAGTAACCCCTCGTGCCCCTCGTGCCCCTCGCATATTGGCACTAAGGAAGAGGGGGCTTGAGCGGGGGGTTGCTTCGGTCGGTCATGTTGCGCTGACGTTCTCGTGCTCGTCGTCATCGGTTCGATGTTTCTTAATGGGTTTTTATTGGCAAATTGAAGCCACACGGCGATACGGCGACACAACAGTTCGGCTGTGGCAGTTCCGACAGTTCAACGACCTCCAATCGCAGGTGCACATGCATATCGGCTACACAGCTGGCTGGTCCAAGCTTTTAGTAATGCTGGTAGTCGATCCTGTGGTCGTCGATATGTCCCTGGCACTTTGGCTTTCGATAGCGATTCATCTTCACATGAGAGATCGCCACCGCAACTGTTGGCCCGGATCTCTAGGTGTCCTGGGTACCAAGGTATCTTCTAGTGGTATTGCGCTATCGGGGGCGCCGCCATCGCTTACAACGAAGTAAGAAGATACTTTGTAGAACGCCAGTGAACGCCTAGATAACTTTGGAAGGCACTTAGACACAGCCCCCCACATTTTCCCGATACAACCCATGTTTCCGAGTCAAGTACTCTCATAACAGCACCACACCCAAATCGACACTACGATCTGTTAGGACAGCCTGACCCCTCGCAATTGCCCAGGTGCCTCCGCAAAAGCAAAAAAAAGATGGATCAGCAGCCCCGGTCAACTGGTTCCAATGCAGGCGGGATCAAAGCACCCCAAGCGGATTCAGCCTCACCCGAAGAGAAGCCGCCGCCGCCTTCTCACCGAGGAATTGTAGTTAATCATCACCAGGTGCAGCAGGCTCACCAACACGGACAACAGCCCCACGATAGCAACAACGGCAGCAGCAGCAGTAGCATAATCACGACCACCACCACACCCCACGGATTCCTAACAGCCCTGCCCATCCCGCACGTCACCATGACCATCGACGCCATAGTAACCGACCCGGCGCTGCGGTCCTTCCTCCAGACATCGCAGCACGCCCGCGAGCAGGCCCTCGGCCTGGCCGACCGCCTCGCCGCCATCTCCACCCCCGACGATACGCAGCATACGCAGCAGCTCCAGCTCACGGCCGACCAGCGCATCGAGCTTTCAAAGGAGCAGAAGCTCCTCAACACGAACCTGTCGCACCTCCGCGGCCTGCACCGCGCCGCCTTCCTCAGCGCCCGCGACACCAAGGCGCAGACGGCCGAGGCGAGGCAGGAGGTCGACGTGCTGCACCTGCAGCTGCAGAACCTTTATTACGAGCAGCGGCACCTGCAGGGGGAGATCGCTGCGTGTGAGAGCTTCGAGTATGTTTCCCCCTCTTTTCCCCCATGATCTTGCACCCAATATCCCCTCCTCCCCCGCAGAGGACCATGAAAATAAGTACAAGCATAAGCTGAGACGTGCATTCTCCTCCGGTGTAGCCACGAGTACCAGAAGCTCCCCCTAGCCCCCGCGGACGAGTTCCTGGCCAAGAGGCCCGAGCACGCCGGCTCCGACGAGAACGCGCTCATGATCGCCCGGATAGAGGACGAGCGGGCCGAGCGCGAGGCGCTCGAGCAGCAGCGCCAGGAGCTGCTGCGGCGCAAGCAGAAGCTCATCGCCGAGAACAAGAAGCGCAGGGAGGACCTGGCCAACCTGGACAACGACCTGGAGAAGTTCATCGACGCCGCCAAGCCCATCCAGAAGACGTTCGAGAAGGTCATCTGATTATCTGGAAGGCAACAAAGTCGACAGGGCTCGGTCTCTTGTTCAGAGAGGCTCGGGACATGTAAGGCGTGGGGGATGGCATCTTTGATACCCAGGCTTTGTTGGGGACTCCTAGATCCGCCCGAGAGAGGATGCTTCAGGGCCGTTTGGACAGAGCATGTATGGGCGGTGCATAGACGGCTCCTGTCCCTATGGGCATGTGTGCCCTCAGATTGGACCCGTGCTCCGTGCGGCCTACATCTATGAACTAGAGGATGGTTAAGCAGGCTACCCTCCACGACCTCAAAAAGATATCCGCATGCTGTCAATCTGGGCAGGCCCGTCCGCAGCTGGGGACCTATAATCCCCCAAGTCTGCCGAGTCTCAGGACACGATTGACAGCCGTAAGTCCCGGCGGGGGCAATAGAAGACCAAATAACAAGTCGAAGACTTTCGGCAAGGGACGGCAGAAGATGTTGGCACGGTCGATGATCCCGAAGAATCTCCGGGGATATTAGCAGCCCGTCGTCCCCGTGCCCACCGCGAGCAGGGCAGCCGAGAGACGGGATCCCTCGATGCGAGGTCGGTGGGCTTGGAATGCGGCGGAGCGATAGTATGACACCGGCGGCCGGGTGAAGAGTCGCAGATTCACGAATATGAAGCCTACGTAACGTCTACGTTATCGCGTCTTAGCAAGTGACAGTAGCACGATGGACGGGTTGAGGAGCCCGAGGTGGTTAGCTAGTCACACAAGCACGTCCTGCTGACGCCGCAGCTCTTTATGAGTATCTCAGCCGACCAAACAGGAATAGAAAATGCAATCTACTTTGTGGTCAACATAAGTGACAGCTTTTATTGACTGTCCCCATCTGCCCTGCCCTCCCCCGTCCCATCCCGAGTTCTTGACTGTCCTGCGCCTCTCCCAACCCACCCCTTGCCGATACTGTACCCTCTCAAAAGTCCATAAAAATGTCCATAGCAGTTAATTGCTTCCCGTCTTCCTTATATACACGGTAGTAGACAGTCTCTCCCCCGTCATATAAGTCACGGACAAGCACGTCGTCCCCCCGTAACCCCTGGGCTTCCATATCCACGAGAAGTTGGCGTAGGGACTTCTTGCGGAAGAGGAGGTCCCAGGTCTGCCCGTTGCTGGGCTGGAAGTCCGTCCCTTCTTGAGAAGCTATAACCAGAGAGGCATGCCTCGTCAGTCATATTTCCCCGAAATGGTTCCTAAATATATGTGTATACGATAAATGCATGGCTTGAGGAGTCTTGTAGTTGCTTCCCTTGCGTGGTGTCTCCTCAAGCACCGAGGTATAGCCCATTGGTAGCCGAGCCGACAGGATGAGAGACGACTTCGACACATGAGAATCAATGATGTTCGCAGAGGGGGATGGGGGATGGGGGATGAAGAGTCCCCCAGGGCAATGAGCAGAAGGTGCAGTTTGACAGGCGTGCTTCACCTCCTGGATGATGGTCCCTTATACAAGCAGAGATGTTACGTGCCTCTTGGCAAGTGATATGTGTGCATGTACACATGGTGGTCAAGAAACCCCAAGCGAGCGAGGAACCAAACATGGTGTGAAGAAGACTATGCGAGCACCTACATTGAATCTGCTCCACGAATCCCGCCAGTGTCAGATCCTCGTCGACATCCTGGCCCCTGGTGTACTCGCCTCCCACCTTGACGTTGATCCACATCTCGCCCATAAACCGCCAGCCTTTCTTATGCCAACCCGACCCGCGGCAGGAGGCGCCCTTGGCCGGCCGCCTCCTCGTGAAGCCGAAGGGGGCAAGCAAGGCGGCCCGGCGTTGCGCCGTGGAACCCTCGAGGGGCCGCGAGGGCTCTGGTGCCGATGAGATCGGGAGGCTGCGGTCGGCTCGTCGTCTGTGAGCCTCAGCGTTCGCTCTGAAGTGTTCGGCCGCCGCTTCAATCTGTTGCAGTTCGTCCAGCCGGCGAAGTTCTCGTTGCCGTTCCTCGTCCAGCCGACAAACTTCTCGATGATATTCCTCACGTCGCCGGAGCACTTCTCGCTGCCGCTCCTCCTGCCGACGCAGTGACTCCCGCTCGGCAGCGGCAATGTCAATGTCTCTATGAGGAAACCTCACACCAGTGCGCCTTGCACGCCGGCGTTCGGCCAGCATTCTCTCGAGCTGCTCGTGTTCCTCCGGGGTCCGGCCAATGGCCCGCGCAGCGAATGCCGCGGGATCGACCCCTGGTCGTAGCGTAGGCTGTAACGGTGATGAGCTCATGGTTGAAAACGTGAGTCGGGGACAAGGGTCGTATAGCGAGCGATAAGCGGGATTGCTTCGCGTTGGCGCTGGATGCCGACGTCGATATCGTGAACTTGAATTACATTCCAAGCAAATGACGCTCAATCAGCAAATCTGTCATTTGCCATACCCAGGCGGGCTTTGCATCTGCAAAGTGGTTCACAGCTAGTGCAAATGACGGGAAACTTTTTCGATTTCTTTTAAATTTTTTTTTCTAGTTCCCTTTTGGCTGCCAACGCAAAATACGGCATTTTGTATCCCATCACGGACCACGTCAAGGTGAGTTCTGCAAGCAGTAGCATTGCGTCAAACCACGGTATAGTCGACCTAACGAGTGGAAAGTCTTGTTGCAGGAGGAACAATGATCAATGCCTTTTCGCATTGCAAATAGATAAATAATAGAGCGCCAGCGAACCCGTTGAGAGCGAGCCGTCGTCCATCAGGAAACCTGGGCTTTGACTTTCGGCAGGACACGCAGCCCCTGGCATCAAACTTGACGGCCTCGACGCTGCAGGGTGTATGCAACAGATTACCCACCCTGCCTTGTACGCCTTGTATAGACAGCCTCGCCTGTGCGCGTGGATTCTCCGAGGCGACACTGGTCGAATAGCAGTAGACAAGCGAGGTATCATCGTACAAGTGGATGCGGGTACCAAAGATGCCAGGACTACCAGGCTGTCAGGGCGAGGACATGATTATAACCGCAATCCGAACCGCGATGTTCCCGAGAACCCTGGGTAGCCTTATCTGAAATGCCGGAGAGAAAGGCACGAGGCTTCAGGGATCGCGGTACTCGTATGGACCACATCCGCACGCCCATGATGACCAATACGGCAACAGGCTGGTCGCGCTGGCCGGCGGCTTTGGACCGAACGCACGGCTCAAGTGCTTCGGCGAGCCCTTGGCACCAAACGGACCGCATCCGAGCTTCTTTATTTTCTGGGTCGACCTGCCAACGGCCCCTGATGCACTTCCCATTCAAGAGGAGACAAGACCAAAGCGCCTTCGCCGACGGGGGACTTATATCCACTACCCACTCAGCCCACTGGGGCTCCGTGTCAGGGTGTCAGGGTGTCAGGGTGTTGGGATCTTGAGAGTTCAGGAAAGCAACGAGTGAGACATGGAGGGGGTAGGGGGCGTGTAACGGAAGCAATTACACTACGGAGGCAATATCACCACGCGTATCACGCGACGCAGCCACAGCAGGACTTCGGCTTCGTTACACGACGGCAATCTGCGAGTTGCGATGCTAGCCAGCCTAGATGGCTGACTGGTGATTGCGGTCATGCAGTAGAAGAGGGCCTGGCGTGACGGGATGCGTACTGCATAGAACCGGCGTGGCAGCGGAAGGCGATCTTCGAAGCACTGGCGTGGTCCGTGGTCGTGCTGCAAATCCTCAGTTCCTTCCTCTCCCGAGTTTTCTCCATCGCATTATGAGCCTTGTGGCCTCCGTCATTCTTCACGCCATGTCCTCTGGGCTGAGAAACGTGGTGTGTCGGCTGTCAGCTGGAGGGTCTAGGCCAGCCTCGGCGGCCGGCGTTTCATTTCAGCCCCTTGCTTGGTGAAACCGACGGCGCATTCGACCATGCGGCGACCTGCATTTATTTCGGGATGCCGGGATGCAAGTGCACATATGCAATATGAGCCCTCGGCCACAGAGCACGCTCGACCTCGACGTCAACAACGCCGTTGCCAGGCTGACTGGGATCCAGAGTCTGTGGGCAGGGTGGATTGCCAATCCTTATCTCTGCGATAACTCGGGACCGGAGACGGGTCTCTGGGACGATCATGCATTTGGTAGTTCCGTGGTCGTTGTCAAGGAAGACGTCTCCGCAGTTCGAAATTGCGGATCGATGTCGGCAGGGCACAAACCCGGCCTAATGGATGCAATTGGCGAATCAGCGTAAGGTTAGCAAATGGCATAAGCTAGAGCGCTTGTGAAGAGGGGACGGCCAAGGCTGGATTTAGCCGTGAAGCACCCATCCATCCATAGAGCTTCATTTCACAAGCCCTGTCACCTTGCCTGTTTTCTTGCCTGTTGCTGTCGCATCGCAGGTCCTCATTCGAACGGCAATGTTGCATTATGTATCCTGGTCAATCTGTACCCCGGGCACAAATTGAGCACTGCGTTCAATCAAGCTGTGGCTGCAGGATATTTGATAGCATCATGATATGCGGGAAACGGTGGAAAGCGCTGGATGAAGGACCCAGCTTGTCTCATCAATGCCGACCATCTGCCATTGTTGGGCTGAAAGTGCTGCGTAGCCTGCGTAGTTGGAAGCCTGTTGTCAGTGGGTCGCTTTGTACCCCAGCATGGCAGATCTTGAGTGATTTGCATCGAAATCAGTTTGCTCTGCGCCACAAGGGGGAAGATCGTCAGGAGCCGTTCAGGAAGACGGACAGGAATCGTGGGTAGGTACCTAAGTACCTAGGTATGAAGGATTCGAGCCTTCCCGAAGAAGGAGTCTGAATGGCTTCCTTTTGGGGCCGCGGACGGCCAGACTGTCAACAGGAATGGGCATCGTACCAAGCAATCTCAGATAAATGGGTGCTGTTGGCTAACCTAGGTATCTAGGTATGCTAAGTAAGGAATCAATGTGCCGCTGAAGAAAGGATCCTTGAAGCTGAGAACAAGAGGATGCCAAGTGCCACTGCGGTGTGTACAGCCTGGATCCTGCCGCGGTACTACCTGACTACACGTACGTACCAGCCCCGTTTGAACCTGAGAAAGGGAGGCGCATGGAAGATGGGCCAGATGGGTCCCCCTGCACGTATCCGTAACAGCAGAACGGTCATCAACCAGATGGTCATCGGAAACGGTGAGCGGGCTGTGACGTTACGGGAATCGGCTGTGCAGCAGTGGCCCAAGCTCCCTTCGGTATCACGGACAATAAGAGTACAACGAACGTTACACGGATATGCCTCAGAGCTTGTGTGGAAGTCGTAGTACCATGTATACCTTGCTAGGTATCTATGCGAGGCAAGCTCGTTCACGGAAACTTGAACCGGAGCGTCGTTCGGACAATATATCCTTTGTTGCTCTTGGCGTGCTGCTGCTGACGACGACGACGACGACGACGACGACGACGACGACGAATCTGCAATAAGCAGAGCATATGGATGGGACTTTTCTGTGGCAGTCGCCGGTGCTCCAGTGGCTGGTGGTGTACACAGTATCTAGGTATATATCTGAATAAATCCGCCCTCGGGAATGCCACGAGTCTGACAAACAAGGCGGGCTAAATGGCATGACTTGCTAGTGGCTACAGCGGCAAATGAGAAAGGAAAAGCGCAACGGTCGTCCTCCATCTCTACCGCTATATTTGGTTACCTTGGTGGTTTGAGGTGATCTCATAGCTTATGGGGGCATATGCACGACGGTACATGGTGTAGTTTATGGATCCGTACGACTAAGAGAGCGAGAAGGTCAGATTGGTCGACGATGGAAGGGTCCTGGGGCCGTTGGATCCCCGGGATCAATGTTGGGTGGGGTGGCTGGTCTGTAAAATGGGTTGCGGTAAGCTATCATGTAAATTTTTATAGAAGCAGAGGACAGGCATACCTACCGCAATAGGTACCGTAGATACATCTGAAACGGTTGGTGTCTGTAAGCTGTGTGGCTGGAGGATACCTGGGCATTGACTTGCAGATGAGGAGTTCTGACAATCCTGCAGAGCCGCGCTCGACGATAGCTGCATATTACCTACCTACATACTTGATATACCCTACCTAGTGTCGGGCACATTTCTCAACAAACCCACGTGCGAGAGTTTTTCATTTTGGGGGGAAACGACAATGAGCAAAGTGAGAGCGGTGTGGCTTCGACGAGACTACCTAGGTACCTGTAAACCAAGGTGACCTTGCAGGCCTTGGAAGAGCTGATACAATGAGAAACTGCCAAGGTGCTACAGAATACTCCCGCATCCCCCAGAACCCTCAGAACTGTCGCAGAATTTGCTTATCAATGTTATGCCTAGGTAAGAAGCTGCCCTGCAGTGTGATGCAAATGCACATGGGCATATACTACCTAGGTATGTAGCTAGCTGCACGCCAGCCATATACGAAGCAGCTGCGAGGCTATTGACTGTGATTACCTAGGTGAGTAGGTCCCTTGTCGAGTTCTTAGGCTACCTAGGTACTGTTGGGAGGCCCCATCAATCCCAGTAGGAGGTTTGCGCCCGTTGATGGTCGCCACTTGGGGATGCTTGTGTCAGATTAGCTCGACGCGGGATATGTGACGGGCAGGACCCCAATACTCTGTAATACCTGTTACATGTGCCGATGTGTCTGGGCGTCCGCCCGTCACGTTGTCATATTGACCGCAATGAGATAAGCGCAGGACGGATTTTAAGATGAGTGAAGCCTAGCCCGGGCGGTGCGAGATCTGGGCATCTGGGCATCTGGGCAACTGGGCAACTGGGCGTCTTCCAAGCCAGCCAAGTGCACTTTTACACTGCTTGTTCTTCATCTTGCCAAGGCTTAAGAGTTCTCCGTTTCGCTTTCGCTTTCGCACAAGCCTCGGGGGGGCCCAAGTTCTGACCAGTCATAGCTTGCAATTTGCGACCGTTTCGAGCCAAACCACCCGCCACTGCCCCTGGTGATTGCGGCACGTGCCACATTGTCGCCGCCCTTTGACGTACTTGCGTACAAGCGCAGAAACGCTACTTGACGCTAGCTCGTAACGGTACGCGCCGTCCTTGCCCGCCTCCAGCCCCGGTCCCTGCTTCTGTACAGTCCATCACTAGATAGTCACTGTGCCTAGGTGCTCCAGGGCCAGCAGGGCTACTTCCCTTTACTGCTGCACTGCAACTGCGCCAGCCAGTAGCCCCCGTAATTGGTGTGAGCGTGTGTGTACACTAATGGCGTGTGTGATGGTATTGGTGTTGGTACCGAGTTTGATCGATGACTGACGGTCAGTCATTATTTCTTACCCATACGACACCTTCTTTTCTGTGTGTTCCATCTTGCCTGCTAAGTAAACCAGCGTCTCTCTCTCTCTCACAGTTCTCTACCTAGGTATCTTTTGGCAGTCACTCCTTCGAAAATTAAATATTCTACAAGACCAATTCAGTCCTGCCGACAACAATCTTTTAAGGCTTTTCAAGAAAAGGGCCAGATAACAGCCAGTGCACCACCGCCAGGACAGCCCCGCGTTGAGTCCACAAGGGTTCTTTTGTACCTTGTACGGTTTTTCGATTTACAGCTAGCGTGTCGTGGGTGTTCTGGTGCGCGTGTCCACCTTGCACGCACCTGAGTGGGAGGCTCTCTCCGCCTGTCCGCCTCTTCGCCCAATCCAATCCAATCATACTTTGCGCAGCTAAGGCAGGACAACCTTGGAACCTTGGTCCTTGGGAGCTCCAGGTAGTCCAGGGGTCTACCGATTCCCAGTCGCTAAACTGTGTGGCACCCTCCGTCCTGGAACCTTGAGCTCGCTTCCGCCTGTCCTCATTTCTCTCAAACCCCATACAATACTCCACCATCCTGCACAGCTGCCCTGCACCTTGGACCCGGGTTGTCGAGCAAAGGAGCGTCCCTTTTCTACCGTACCTTCTGCGTTTCTCAACCTGGAAAGACAAACCGCCTCCATAATAAAACCGTTCACTTCTGTCCTGCACGACCCTGACTTACTACGAAGACGCGACCCCTTTTTTGTCTTGTCTTGCCTTTCCCTCCCTCTCCCCTTCCTCTCCTTCGGCAACCCGTGCCATCGGTCCAACTTCCCCTCCTTCCTTTAAGGTCTATACAATCTGGTATTCTCCTCAGCACCGACACATCGAAGGGAAAGGAGAAGGAGAGAAAAAAAAAGATCAAGGAAAACGGCAAAGGCACCAGATCATAATCATGTCGCTCTTCAACTGGTGCACCCGCCGGTGCGGAGGCCTGGCCATGATAGCTACTCTGATCCTCTCCTACTGGGTCGTTACCAAGGAAGCCGCTGCCTCGGGGCAGTACAACCTCTACAAGCATCAAAAACGAGACAGCTTTAGCCCGCTTCCCCAATACTCTACGACCGCTGAGGGCGCCGGTTTCTGGACAGTTATCTTCGCCTACTACTGTCTGCTAATTCACGTTCTTGTTGCTATCTTCCCCCTCCGGTCCTGCTGGGCTATGTGGGACTTGACCAGGTCCCTGAGGAAGGCCGCGCACAGCAAGGCTCTCCAGAACCTCAAGTTCGCTCACCGCCGCCGAGGCTCCTCGACCTCGCTGTCAAGCTCCGAGACCCTGACCTCCTCCCACGCCTCCTCCACGAGCAGCGAAGCCGGCGACTTGGAGGCCGATCTCTACGCGGATGCTGACGCCGAGACCGACCGTGTCGTCCACGCCATCGTTATCCCCAACTACAAGGAAGAATTGGACACTTTGAGGGAGACCCTGGAAGTTCTGGGCTGCCACCCCCAGGCCCGCAACAGCTACGATGTAAGTCTTGAGCTTTCACTCCTCAATGGCACAGTCGCAACCAAATATCAGCCTTGCAAAAGACACAACGCACACAAGGGCCAGGACGGTCTTGCTAGTTGTGCTCGATTGGTCGGAGCTTGGTTGGAGCTTGGTCGTACCAAAATATCGTGCTAATACCCGCTGTCACAGGTCTACTTGGCCATGGAGTCGCGCGAGAACAACGTTGAGCTGAAAGCCATGGGCCTCGTCCAAGAGTTTATCAAGAAGTTCCGCTCCGTGGACTTTACTATCCACCCATCTGACATCCCTGGCGAGAGCGCTGGCAAGGGCAGCAACATGGCTTGGGCCGTTCGTAAGCTGAGCGAGCGATACACCATGGAGGGTCGTAAGGATGTCATCGTTACGGGTATTGATGGTACGTTCTTTTTGGCTATTCCCAACGCCCTGCTGCAGACTGCGAATCCGTTGCTGCACGTTCTCCGCATGATACACTCACTAACACTGCATGCCTGCAGCCGACAGCCATCTCTCGTCCAACTACTTCGCTCACCTTACATCCATGCATTTGTCATACCCGGAAACCGCCAACACGACCATGTATGCCGCGCCAATCATCTTCGATCGAAACGCGCACAGCGTCCCAGCCCTCGTTCGAGTTGCCGACATCCTCTGGGCGTCCGCTGGTATGTCTGGTCTCTACCGTGGCTCTACCATCGCTCCCCCGACTTCTGTCTACTCCGTGCCATTGGAATTGGTCGACCGTGTTGGCGGATGGGACTGTGATCCCGAAGCCATTGGCGAGGACCTGCACATGTACCTGAAGTGTTTCTTCGCGCTCAATGGCAACCTGACTGTACGGACTATTGTGAGCCCCGTCAGCCAAAGCAATGTCACAGGTGGTGCCGGTGATGGTTACAAGGGACTGGTCGCCGATGTCAAGGCTCGCTACAAGCAGGCTATTCGACACATGTGGGGAGCTCTGGACTCTGGTTATGCCATGCGCAAGGTCGTTGAGCTTTGGCAGGAGCGGAAACACACCTCGAGATCCTTCCGCCCCATCCACAGCAGCTTCGGCAACGAGTCTGACGTCTACGTCCCGCACAACCAGAACCTGGACCCTGAAGCACCACCCGCCGAGAACGGAATCTTCTCTGACCTGACTCACGACACTATTCTGGAGCCCAACTGGGAGCGCATTGTCTATTTGTTCCACCGGCTGTTCGAAGCCCACTTCCTGCCCCTGCAAACCACGATCCTCATTGTTGCTTCTACCCTGTACGTTTGGGCTACCGAGGGCAGCCCCGACGTCCACGGACTCAACTGGATTTTTGACATCTGCAATGTCCTGAGGACAGCTGGTTTCATGGAAGTTGCCGGCCTCCTGTTTCTGTACGAGAACCTCCACAAGATCTGCGTGCAGACTCGCGAGAAGGAGATGAGCGATGCGGGTTTGTCCAAGGGCATGAACTTCTCGCATCGCAACCTGAAGAAGAACTGGAAGGACTACTGCATGGTTCCCATGGTCGCGCCGCTGTTCGGTGCTATTCCATGTGCTCAGGCCCAGGTTTGCCATTTCTGGACGTTAGATCTAGTATACACTGTCAGCAAGAAGGTCACGCGGCAAAGATCACGATCTATGGCAGCAGCCGTGCTGGCATAATGACCCGATTACGAACTATTCCATTTTCAGCCCTTCACTTCTACTCGATGATCTTTTCACGGCCCAAACCCTTGATGCTGCCCTTCGACTGGGCTGGATGCCTCTTCCGCATTTTGACGACGAGACTTGCGCCGAGCCCCATTTACACATTCGATTCTGTGCACAGATTTGGAGTTCACGGAGATACCTTTGGCGCGAATTTGAAAGACACGGCTCTCGAGGCACCTTGTGTAAATAGAGGACATTAAGATGTCTTGTATGGCATTGCATCGGCATTCGGCATCTAGAAATGGGGACCAAATACAAGTTTTGGGGCTTTTCCGGAGTTCTAGGGGCAATGGCGGCAACGGCATGGGAAAAGAGGTGCTATTGCCTCGCCGCAGACGTTCGCTACACACAAAAGAGAAGACGGTCGACTGATCCGATCCACTCGCGGGGAGGCGTCAACATAAACATACGACCGCAAAACAGCCTCTGACCGACTCGGAAACGGACATCGACCCTGGCTGCCCGGCTCCAAGGGGAGGGCTAGCTGGACCGGGCAGCTTTGATACCTTATGCCCTCCTACGGAGAGGGCGTGAGGATGCCAGTAATAATGGAAATCTAGCCCGATAATACTTAATTTTCCATCCAACACTCTGATGCGGTCAGCTGTACGAGGGCGACGCTATACATTGCGGCCTGACATATCGGGGACTAATTCAACGAGCGGGACCCATCAGGGAGGGTTGAGGATGGCTTCACCAGACAGAGAAATGGGCACTGTACGGAATACTTTGTATCATGATCGAGTCACACAAAGCTTCAGGGCGTGCTGGCCGCTATGAACGGGTTGTGGAGACCACCAGCACGCGACAATATCTGATGGATGGATGAATGAAATGAAATGAAAACAAGTCACTCGCTGCCAAAGCCTGGGTATCCCGAGACCAAAGCTTCGAAACGTCCGTTTTCCTGGTGATAGTGACGCGCTCGCCTCGGCTCAGATCGACCAACCAAAGTAGCGATGACGCATTCCCGAGGCCGCTCGCTATCGGCTTCGCTCAACATGCGCCACAGCTCGGAATTAAACTTGGCAGCATGGTCCTTATCGAGGCGGGAGTATAGCCCTCGCTGCGCCGTTTACGCGTCAGCGTGGAGGAACTTTAACCCCACCTCGAGCGGCACTTGAGTTTCGAGCTTGGAAAGCCATAATTTGTGTTTTCGTGAGCAATCTCTTCTCCATTTCTCTGTTGCCCGTGTGGCCGAACAGGGTTTGTACTAGTTATTTAGTTAGGCGACCCCTAATACAACATCCTTACTACTACACCCTCACTATGGTACCATAGTGGCCTACCCTACCGTTGAAATCAGCCCTACCTGCCGTGCCTTTGTTGTGTATTTTTCTGTTTTCCCATATAGGTACTGTACGGGCTGGGGCTCCTACACTACACGCGTGTAGCACCGTTTCGCACGTGGGACTCTTGTCTAGCGGGCATCCTGGCAATCCTGCTGGTTGTGGCAGTGTCTGCTAGGTCCTGCTGATCCGGAAGCTAACCGTCATACGCCCGGCCTATCGGGACTACCTAGGTATCTTCAGGGATATCTTTCGGTGTGTTACTTGGCTCCGTTACGGTGTTGCGGGCCCGTTGACTCTCCGATGATTTGGTTGGATTGGTTGATTGATTGATTGATTGATTCACTGGCCTGCTCGACGGTTTGATGATTCGTTTTGTCTGACTGGTCAGTATCACCTGTGGGAGGGGAGATGTTGGGAAGAGAGGTGAGGTGAGAAGACTACATTATCATACTTGATCGTGTGTGATTCCTAGCAGATGAGACATACATCACTACTCTCGTCCGCTTGGGGGAAATGATTGCACGCGCGGTTTCCGATCACGTATTGGATTCAATGTCTTTGTCAGACTGACTTCCCTCCTACCTCTCACGCCGTCCCCGTCGTGCCCCCGTTCAGCCCGGGGTCTGCTTCCTCTATCTTCCCGGCCCGGCGTATGACCCGAGGTGCCTCGGAGGTTATGGGTGCCATTGGCTAATCATAATGCTGCGGTCACCTCCGCGAGGCTACGGAGGGAAGAACGCGGCGGCGCTCGTCGATTTATCGAGAATCGTCCCGGCTCCGTTGGGGCTTGACACTATCCGGGCGGAGGATGGAGGAGAGAGTGTGTCTGAGATGTCAGAGTAAGTTGTTATGGGGTGAGTAAGGAAGCAAAGACGACGATGTTAAATAGGGGCCTGCTGCACATCACAGACTTGAGCAACTGGTCAACGTCAGGGAGAAGCTAGTGCCAACTACCAACCAACTGGTCGGTAACATACGAGAGAAATATCGAGCCTGTCATCATTGTCTAATCGGCGACCACACTCTACTGCACTACTTCTGTATCCTCTCGAGGCCCATCTCCCCCCTCTCCCCGTATCTATAATCCACAAGATTGACAGAAGAAGAAGAAGACCCGCCCCCCTTGCCAAGCTCACACACAAGTCAAGAATGGCCCGCAAGCACCTCCACATAGGCGTCTACATCCCCTCCCCCTCGGGAGCCCAGCTCCTGGACACGGCCTGCGTGGACATCCTAGCCATGATGTCGCACCAGTACCTCTCCGACCTGGCCGGCCTCCCGGAACGCCTGACCTCCCTGGCCCCGGACGTGACCATCTCCTACATAGGCGCAGGCGGCACAACCACCACCGCCCGGGACGACAAGCAGGAGGAGGACCCAGCAGCGGCACCAGCAGCAGATACCAAGTCCACCAACACCCCCGAAAGCAATACTGATCTCGACCCGGTCCATCTCACGGCGGGCATGAGGGTCCAGCTGACCCACCACACCTCCTCGCCGGCCGTCGCCCCGGGGAAGCTAGACGCCGTGCTGGTCCCGGGCCCGGACCCCCGCGACGCATGGACCGAGGACTCCCTGTCCTGGCTGCGCGCGCAGGCCGCGGCGGGGGGGACGCACATACTGAGCGTGTGCACGGGGATATTCATCTGCGGCGCGGCGGGGCTGCTAGGAGGAGGAGAAGAGGAGGAAGAAGAAAACAATAACAACAACAACAACAACAGCAACAGCAACGACAACGACGGCGGAAACGGAGATGGCAATGGAGTGGACGGGGAGAGGAAGACGAAGAGGAAGAGGAAGGTGGCGTGCGGGCCGCGCGGGTCCCAGCCCGAGCTGCGGCGCCTGTACCCGGGCTGCGACTTCGTGGGCGACCAGGTGCGGTGGGTGCGGGATGGGAACCTCTGGTCCAGCGGGGGCGTCACGAACGGGAATGATATGGTTGCTGCTTATTGTCGGGCGGAGAGCGGGCGGTTCCCCGGACCGGTGGTCGAGGTCGTGCTCGGGATGGCGGATGTGGGTGATAGGGGGCGGGAGT
>LKEB01000001.1:225360-251821 GCA_003795295.1 Cytospora leucostoma | reverse complement strand
TGCTTGAGGGTGGGAGTGGAGGTGGCTTGGGGCTTTGGGCTTGAGAGCAAGGAACGGTGAGATGAATGCTTAGAAGGGGATGACGGTGGTAACACGAGTTGGAAGGCGAGCCTCGTCTTCAGGACTACTATAAAGTTAGTTATATGCATTATTTACCATATATGTCCAGCTATCATGATTCAAGCAGGTTAAGGGGAGCAACAGAAGGATGCCTTATAGGAAAGGATACGGCCTATGATGTTCAACCAGTCATGCTACCTAATTGTGCATGTTGATGCTAGATGCTAGAGTTGGCGAACACTCCTGGAGAATCAATGTTATATCTCCAGTGATTTAGCAGAAACCATGTCTCTGCAATGAGGGGATATGTTCTACCACAAGACCTGTCACATCCAGAGCCAGAGCCGCAGCTTAAGCTGTCGTCACTACACACCTCCTGTCGGGAAAAATCAAATCGCTTCGCTATACCAAGTAACTAACACCATGCCGCTGTCACTTGGAAACCTCTAGATATCCAGTCCCACCACATCGTACCATCGACCCAACCAGCCGAACCCAGCTTACCCAATAAACTCCGTAGTCAGCAGATCCTCCCAGGGCCTCCCGCTCTCCCATACCTTCTCGATCAGGACCTTCGCCTTGCAGACCTCCAGGAACCCGCTCCGCCCCATGCTGTCCAGCCTCTCCCTCACGATGTCCCTCCTCACAACCTCCTCCCCGGCCGTCTCGCACGCCGCCGTGAACAGCGGGAACAGCAGCGACGCCTCGACCTTGGCCCCCATCGGCATGCAGTCGGTGCACTCGTGGATCTTGAGCACCGCCGCCTGCACGTCCTCGTGGCCAGACGGCTTCCCCAGCACCCGGCGGTGCAGGTGCACCAGGCCCGCCCAGTGGAAGGACTCGTTGAGCGCGGCCATCTCCTCCTGGTCCCAGCGCGCGACGTCGCCCGACGCGTGGAGGTGCTTGCAGGGCTGCGGGGGGAGCGCCATGCTGTGCTTCGCCTCGTCCTCGAGGACCCACGCCCGGGTGATGATGTCCTTTGATGGGCGCCACTCCCTGCTGCCCGTTGCGGGTGGTCTTGCATCCCCCGCTGCTGCTGCTGCTACGCCGCTGTTGGTGCGCAGCGCGTCACACTCCTTCGCCAGCTCAGCGATCTTGGCGAGGATGTAGACGCACCGCGTAGTCATGCCCATGATACAGTCGATCTCGTCGAACTCCTCCTCGTAGTCGTCCTTTTCGTAGTCTACGATCCAGGCGGTGGAGCTCGCTCCCCTACCACCGCTGAAGGAGCCGAGTACGTCGAGATAGGCTAGCCAGCTCCACAAGAAGGCGCGGATCTGGTCTTCTTGTGTCCAGGAACGCGTCCAGCGGAGGCCATCAGGTCGGGACGCGATGAGGTCGCGCGCGAGGCCGAGATGACGTTGCCAGGGTATCTGGTACCCAAAAGCCGTCGGGCTGACGATTTCTAACGATGCCAACATGATGGCTGTGGCGATATTGGCGTTGGAAATGGACCGGTTTGGGTCATTCAACGCGCGACGTAAGGCTGGGAAGATGTCTTGTACCCAGAGCGCTATACGGGTTGCCGGCTCCGGCTGGTTAAGCAGATGAGCACGGTGAGAGGCTGGTAGAGCGTCAGTTGGCTGATGGTGTTGATACGATCAGGAGAAGAGCCGATGCCACTGACCTGAGTATGCCAGCATGAGGCTGAGCAGGTTGTCATTCTTCACGGCCATTTGCGGAAGAACATGCCTGTACGGATTGGACTGCTGATCGTCGTGAGGGACAAGCGCTTTGGCTGTATGATTCATAAAATGGTGAAAGTAGAGTAGATTCATGGGGTTATCCCGCAACTTTGCGGGCAGCGGCTCAAGGTCGCGAGGGATCTTGACCGGCACGGGTCTGTCGTAGTACCCCTTGGGACCGGCAAAGTTCTTCTCCATCTTGCCTCGAACGGATTCGGCCGCAGCAATGTCGTCCTCGACAGTGGAGCCTCTGAAAGCCTTGAAGATGGCATGCGAATCATCGTTCTTGCCCAGATCCAAATCCTCGAAACCAGCATCAACGCCATAGTATGTCGTAACTTCAGACAAACACAATGTTGTCCTTGCATTGATCGCCCTCTCCGACGGTGGTGCGTATTGCCGGCTGATCGGGCCCGGCGGGCCAGACAAGAGCGAGTTGACTGACAACCTGCGGACATCAGGAGATGCGACTAGCCCATGGCTAGATGGAGTCTGACGGGTACTGCCCCCGTCGCTGTATGGTGAAGACGCCGCAGGCGTCAAAGGGGAAGCGGCAATGGTGCCCGGGATCAGACCGGTACTGGCGGTGCCAAAGAACTGAGGCGTGACGCCCGCGGATGTCGACTCATTTGGGGAATGTATCTGCGGCGGCTGACGGGGCGAGCCTATCTCAACACTATACCTCAACCGCTTTGATGGTGGTGGACGTGCTGTCTCATTGCGTCTAGCTTCTGCTACTGGCACAGGAACCCCTGGGACTGCAGCCGAGTTACCACTGTGACTTTGAGTCTGTGATGATATTGGGCTTGCGAGACCAGGTGAGCATAGTGGCACTCCATCGGATTCGCCACGAGCTTGGCCTACAGACGGGCTCGCGTAGAGGCTGTATCCCGGGAACGGACTGTTGGAGCTGGAATCGGCCGTACGCACGCTCGCATGCTCCGGCGGTGACTTGGCGGTGTGCTCGTCAACACCGAGGGGGCTTGAAGCCGGCGTCTGCCCATCGGTCAGGCGAGCAGTCGTGGCCGGCGACAAGCCACTCGTGGCATCAGATGGACCATGATTCTGTTGGCGTGAACTCGAAGAGGACTCCGACGGAGTGTCGAACAATATGGTCTCAAAGCCCGGGTTCTTCTTTTTCCTGCCTTCCCAGTTGAGGCGGATGCTATAGTCACAGGTCTCGCCGGTTCTCTGGCAGCTGTCGGTTCGTTAGGTTGTGTTACGTTGCAGCCGAAATGGTGAGAAAAAGAAAAGAAAGTCAATGAGATGCAGTGCACGACTTGACCCGCCTCCACGTGAGGTCGGGGTTGCAGGGTATTATTCCACAGGAGACAGAAGAGGGTAGGGGGCTTTTTTACTTCACGCAAGCAGGATGCTCTTCTCCACACTTCACCTTCCTCGCTTTACACGGCCTAACGGGTCGAGGGCATCAGCTTCACCATACATGGAAGACTGGTCCGGTAGGCTTACCAGCAGCCATTCCTGCTGCGTTTCTTCGGTTCCGGGGCGCCCGGCCTCTTCGGTCGAGGCATTCCTCGTGCCGAGGATGATATGGGCTGTCGTCGTTATTGTCGGGTCTCGCCAATCTCGTGCTGACGGGCCAATCAAAGCGGGGTTGGAGCTGGAAATCCCCATAGTACACCCTCGTCGTGTTGTCGTGTGTCAAGGGCTATGGGCTAGGGTGGGGGAAAGAGGCAGTTCAATGAAGGTGTTGGCGATAGTGCAATTGTAGGGTGTCAATACGCCAAGTGCGCTCTCATGTGCTCGACGGCGCAGTGTACCTAAACAGTCAAGGGCCGGCAGAAATCTGAGAAGAATGGTCGAGTCCAGCAAGACCAAAAGCGTTCAAAGTAGCATGAAAGAGGAATCGGCCCGCATGAGAAAAGGAAGAATCAATTGATAGTGGTTTGGCGGAGCTTGTTGATAGGTGCGAGGAGACAAGCATTGCTCCGGCAGATAAGCTGAGGCTACTTTTAGGTATCTACTAACCTTGGAACTTACCTAAGTGGTACTTACACTGCCTTGTGAGGGCCTACCTACTTCTAGATACATCCAGTAACATCCCTCCAAGGAGTAATAACGCACGGCACACGGGCCACTCCGGGGCAGTTCAACGTTGGCCGTTGGTCGCCACGAACCCTCTACGCGGTGGAGTATTGATTCTCATATTGATTTCTTAGAACAGTCTCAACCTTTGTTGGAGGCCAATCTAGTTCGCAGAACACCTCAAGGATCATGTAAAATATACCCTAACCCTCGTGTTCCGTACATGCTGTTGTAGCTCAATAGTTGTTGTCAAGTTGAATCTAGCGCAAGGACACTCGAGACCAAAAAACAATTAGACGGCCCGAACATTGTTCGAAATCCCGGAAGCCCCTGGTCATTTTCGATCTATAAAATATCGATGTTAAGAATTTTGATATCCTCGTCCGGCCTCTCCTTATGCGTCCGGACATTCTCGATCTTATGGATCACATCCAGACCTTGAACAGCACGTCCAAAGATGGTATGCTTGTTGTCCAACCATGGCTATATCTGAGTGTCAGCAACGAACCTCAACAGTAAAAAGGGCGCAAGCAACTTACCGTCTTCTCTGTCGTGATGAAGAACTGACTCGCATTCGTGCCCGGCCCGGCATTCGCCATACTGACCGTGTACGGCTTGTCATGCTTCAAACTGCTGAACTCGTCCTCGAACTCCTTGCCCCATATGCTCTCGCCGCCTGTCCCATCACCCAAGGGGTCGCCCGTCTGGATCATGAACTTCCGAATGACACGGTGGAATATCACATTGTTGTAGTAGCCCCTCTTCGAATGCGTCACGAAGTTTTCCACCGCCTTCGGTGCGGCGTCGGGGAAGAGTCGGATGTGGATATCGCCGTAGGTTGTGTGTATCACGGCCGCATTGCCTGTCTCTTTCTTCTTTTCTTGTGCTGCCTTCAACTTTTTGCGGTCCACCTCAGGCCTCTCGTTCTGCACATCTCGAGTGGATCTCGATATGTCTTCCTCGTTGGTGAACATGTAGAACCGGACCTTGCCCACGCCTGTTGCGACGAGCGTGGGATCCCTGGCTTCTGACTCCTCCAGGAGCGGGTTGTTCGATGCCGCCATAGCAACGGTGGTGACGCCCTTCTTCTGCGGAGCGCCCTGGTAGATTGCGAGATTGAGCGCTCTGAACTGCTCATCTTTCCCGAACACTTTGACCACCTGGTTAGTATATGTGTTGAGCACTTTGATCCCGACGATGGAGCCGTAGATGATGAAGTGGCCCGACTCGTCGAATATCACGTTGGCCTGGTTCCGATGCGCTGGTGACTCGACTTCCCGCTCGATGGCGAGCCTCCTCCCGAACTCGACAGGATCCAACTTTTGGAGGCCAGTGCCGGCCTGCTGCATATCCTCAATGACCTGCATCGATTCATCATAAGTCCTGTGCAATTTTGCCGTAGCGAACTCGAACACTCTGATCTTCCGATCCGGCATCGACAACGTGACAAACTGCTGACCAGAAGGAGATATTGTGAGTGACGTAGGTACCGACTTCGCCTTCTTGAAGTCAAAGAGGTTCGTCGAGCTCTTGAACTGAAAAACGTTGTCCGGCTTCTCGAAATCGCCGCTCGGTCTCCAGTACTCCACCATCCCGCCCTCGTCCGTCGACACCACGCAGTCGTACGCGTTATTGTACGCCATCAGGCTCACCGGGGTTCTATGCAACCCTTTAACAGTATCTATCGGTTCCTGCTTCTCCCCCCTCCCATCATAGATATGTATAAGAGACTTGCTATCATCCGAAACAGCAAGCAGCGGTAGACTCGCCCCCTTCTTGTGTACCCAACAGACACATCTCGGTGTATACTCCAGAGGCAACATCGCCAGGAGGTCAAAGGTGATGACGTCGAAAATCTTGACCGACTTGTCTGCCCCAGCCGTTGCAAAGCTCCGCCCGTCGGCGCTGACGGATACGGAGTGGATTGCGCCTTGGTGTGCTTTGAACTCCTTGACGAACTCGATGCCCTCGGCGACCTTTTTCCAGAACTTGACAACGCCATCGGCCGAGGCCGTTATTAGGAAGTCGGTGTTTGGCGTCACTGTCACGAAAGATAGTTGTTCCTTGTGCATCAAGGACTTCGAGTAGCGGGTCGACTTGGGCAGGGCGGATACGTAGAGCTTCTCGTAGGGGAGGACGCGGCGCTTCTTCTTGGGTGCGGCGGCCGAGGGGAGTTGCGGTCCCATGTCATCGTCGGACGAGCTATCTATAACCACTCGTCGTCAGATCCGGATGCGTTCTCAGAGGTAGCAACCGAGGGGTTGTCTTCGTGGACTTACCTCCATCCTCGAATTCCGAACGGTCTCGCTTTTGCGATTTGACATCGTCGTCCTGCTTGTTTTCCGTCATTTTCGGCGAGCTCGAGTTCTCCGCGGGGCTGATATATCGTCCTTCTAGGAGCACAGGCTAAGTGATCTGCTCTGCCTTTCACTTGTGTTGAAAAGAATTAAATGAGGGGCTGTTCGCGACAGGCGGAAAGCTCGAGATTAGAGGTTCAGGCTCGTGAGCTCTTGGCTCTGTAAAGCTGGGAAGCCGGGCTAGCTATCGATAACGATCGGAGACCCGCATAACCTCGCATCTAGCCTGGTAATCCCTGTTTGACCCCTTGTCAGTATTTTCCCTTTCGGGAAAGAACAATTGGCCAACAGTCTTACACGGATTTCCATTCTTACGTCCGACCTCTCTCCGTTGCTACGCATCAAAGTCCAGATGAGGCTGCCTATATAAGGCCTGATCGTACAACGTCACTCACCTCAAGCTGGAAGGCCCTGCATCTCGCAGGCCGACTGAATGGCCTCCGATAGCGTCCAGGTTATGATTTAGTGCACAAACAATAATCGACCGGGCCCCTCAAGGGACAACAGATGTACACCTCAAACCACGTCTGGGGGACCCGTGACCAGCACCACTTCGTATGCTAGGTCATCATGGAAAACTTACATCCAATTCAGGATTGAACCAGTGCATGCGGCAACAGATTCCTTCACCAATCTGGCTCAGAGTTGACGTCCCGACCATGAAATGGCTGGCCATTGGGTAGCAAGCAGTGTGAAGCCAATGCATAGCCCTACTCGTTGCTGGGATCTTCGCAACCGTGGTTGGACCAGGTATCTTTCCCTGGCCTGTCCGCCTTCTGCTGTGGCAGTTTTATAGCTCGGGCGAATGACAAACACTACGAATTATATTCCTTGAGATCCATGATCAGGTGAGGTGTCGTTGGAGTGGGTAGAATCTAGCAACAATACATGCGACGGGGTATAACAATGACCGCGAACCCGACAGAACGTCACGCTTACGTAACATTATGTATGGGCCGAGGCTTGGTGATTATTTCTCCTTTACATCCGAACTAAGGCAGTCTTGAGCGCTCAGTAATCATCTCTGTCAACGGTCGGCATATCTGCTCTTCAAGTATGTTATTTTTGAATTAGACATTCTCTGCAACACCGCGACTCAATTGTGAGAACTGTACATATTCATCTTCGTGTTTCAGCGTTGTGGAGGATCATTTCTTCCCCTCTAGATAAGCCATCTTCATAGGCAACCTCAAAGAGTATGGCCGACACGAAACATCCCCTTCAGAGGTTGGCATCTCCGTCTCGGTCTCTTTCAGCCCTGGTCCATCTCATCGGGATAGCCTCCTTCTCTGCTTCGTTCCGATGGCTCCAGATATACCCTAATCCGGAAGACAAGAAGTTCGGAGGGAGTTTCCAGTTTCTCACCATCATCGGGTTGGCATTAGCGTTGACGAGTATGGTCCTCGGCTTTCTAGCGGACTTGACATCAAGCCGAACACTGTTCAAGGCCAAGAACATCGTCTCGGTGTGCTCGACCCCCTTGGAAGTCCTCATCAGCATACTATACTGGGGACTCTGTGCCATCGACAAGAGCCTCGTGTTTCCAGAGGAACTTCAGCTGCCTTTTCTCCCGGACTTTGGCTTCCACGCCATGCCGGCAATCATGCTGGCTCTTGATCTTCTACTCTTCAGCCCGCCATGGACAATCAAGTTCCAGGGAGCAGTGGCCCTCAGCACGTTCTTGGCTTTCGGGTATTGGGCTTGGATAGAGTATTGCTTCTCCTACAACCAGACGTAAGTAGGCCTCTGATGAATAGCTTGCGACGATACGCTAACCCCATTCATAGCTACCCATACCCCATCTTCACTCTTCTGGACAACACTCAGAGGGTTGCGCTCTTCTTAGTAGCGGGGTTCATCTGTGCATTGAGCACCATGGGCCTCAAATGGCTGTATGGGAAGATCAACGGTATCGAGGAATTCAAGAGAGACGCTGTGAATCCGGTCAAGGTAGACTAGACGTTTTGGACTCCGGTTGCTGGGTCTGTGTCATCACCGCTCCTCGTACGCCTACGCATGCTGTGAGACCAGTGGGCTTCTCCAGTGCACACTTAGACGATGAGGGACGATTGGCGGAACACCATTGGTTACCGTACTTTTGGCAAGGCAAAATCGAGCAGTCAGGTCTCGCCACTCGGCGATGTTGTTCACCAATCAGCCTTGATACCGAAGGGGAAGTTGGTAGGATGCAGGTCAAGAATTTGTCGAATACAACGAACATCGACATTGATTTCGTCAAAATTCAGACAGAACAACAGTCAGAATCTAGGAACCACAATCGAATACCCAAGTAAATGATCTGGTCTGTTGATCCTGAATTCTGATATGTTGTGTTTGTCCAACGTGAAGTAAAAGGGCACGGACAATACGCTTGCACCTTGGCAATCTTGAAGGTCGACCGTTCCTACACTTGCCCCGCAATAGTGACCGTGACTCAATTACAGTGTAACCGCTCTCAAATGTACACCACATAAAATACCAAAAAGGCATTGTACGCCAAGTTTCCTCGACCTTTCTAGGATCAAACATACACTCCTCTAGGTGCTCTTAATCTTCTCCCGAAATACCCCATTGCTGTTGTGGCATCTTTGATCGTGCATCATCATCATGGCTGTAAGTGAATGGCCCCACCACGACTTGCGGGACGCAGCCCCTCGTTGTCGCATCGCACGACTCACCCAGCGATCTACAGTCCTTCTTCATCGAGAACAAGAACGTCGGCAATAAGCTTGAGAGCGAGGATTGGAGAAGTGAGTCGATCCCCCAAGAAACAATTCCAGCGTCTCCCGAGCACCACAATTGATTACTGTGGTTACTGACCTTGCCAATCACTAAAGTCCGCGGTTACAACCCACTTACACCCCCCGACCTGCTCCAACATGAAATCCCCCAGTCGCAAACATCCAAGCGCACCGTGCTCGAAAGCCGCGAGGAAGTGGCCGCAGTGGTCAATGGCACGGACGACAAGCAGCGACTGTTGGTGGTCATAGGACCATGTTCCATACACGACCCAAAGGCCGCCCTCGAGTACTGCGACTTGCTGCTGAAAGAGAAGGAGAAGCATAAGGATGAGCTGCTGATCGTGATGCGCTCCTACCTCGAAAAGCCTCGCACGACGGTCGGCTGGAAGGGACTGATCAACGATCCGGACATCGACAACAGCTTCAACATCAACAAAGGCCTGCGGTTGTCGAGGCAGCTCTTCGTGGACCTGACGTCGAAAGGCATGCCTATTGCTTCTGAGATGTTGGATACCATCTCCCCGCAGTTCTTGGCCGATCTGCTGTCCGTGGGTGCTGTCGGCGCACGAACGACCGAGTCCCAACTGCACCGTGAGCTGGCTAGCGGTCTGAGTTTCCCCGTGGGATTCAAGAACGGCACGGACGGGACTTTGGGCGTGGCGATCGATGCGATAGGGGCCGTCAGACACCCACACCATTTCCTCTCAGTCACCAAGCCTGGCGTTGTGGCCATCGTGGGCACGGTCGGCAATGACGACTGCTTCGTTATCCTGAGGGGAGGTAAGAAGGGCACGAACTACGACGCGAAGAGCATCGCGGAGGCCAAGGAAGCCCTGCAAAAGTCAGGCGTGCGTGACAGGCTGATGGTCGACTGTAGCCATGGCAACTCGCAGAAGGATCACAACAACCAGCCCAAGGTGGCGGCTACTCTCGCCGAGCAGATCGAGAAGGGTGAGAACAGTATTATGGGCGTGATGATCGAGAGTAACATCAACGAGGGTAATGGCCGCCTTTCCCATGTTTGCATACTGGCGCTGACTTGTTCTCCAGGCAACCAGAAAGTGCCCAAAGAGGGTAGGGCAGGCCTGAAGCACGGTGTAAGCATCACAGATGCATGCATCGGCTGGCAAGATACCGAGTCTGTCCTCGACACCCTGGCCCAGGCTGTAAAGAAGAGGAGAGAGATTCTCAGCCAAAACGGAGGCAAGGAGACCGGAGCATAGGGTAGTCGGCTTCCACTCCGGCCGCGGCCGAATTGATACGGATTGCATATTCGGTGGAATAACAGGAAGTCATTGTGCCATTCAAGGGAGTTGAGGGTGCTAAAAACGCAAGTCAAAAGACGAAAAGGAGGGTGGGGGGTGTTGATCAGGCATGCATTCGATATATCATATGGAGAGTTATTGACAGCACGGAGGGAAAATAAAAGGGAATACATTTTACTACAGAACCACCGATTGGAGGCATCTATATTCAGCCGCTATTAATTTGAGGTTGCTTTACTGGTAACCATTGAAATCTGGTTCATTACAATTCCCCTAAGTGAAGTGGTGCAGTCTCAAAAAGAGTGCAGCACCTGGAATAGTAATGGAAGCTCTATGCATGGGTGTTGTAGGCAGGAACGTCATAGAGCGGCTTTTTAATTCGAAAAGCCAGTGAGAATAGTGAAGGGACTGTGTGGTTTGGCGATCCTTAGTCAGCTTCGTGCTCAGAAATTGAGGTGGTGCCATTGGCTGGGCTAGCAATTCGGAAGACTACGGGCTGGGACAGGTTTTGCCGTGGTGAGGTTGGCCTTGAAGTTGACCTCAACTATCCACCCACTCGAGCTACTTTGACCCTCAATCTCTAGGCATTGGAAGCCAATTCCACCCCACATACCCCCTCGCAACATCTACTCGAAGCTGAGAAGCAGCTTGCCCAAGATGTTTGCCCGGTCCTGCTTGCGATCGACGCGCGCTGTCGCCGGGGCAAGAAATGGCGCCCTGAACTTTGCGAAGGTACGAACCTATCCATGGAAGGACGAGGCGGAAAGGAGCATCGACGATACCATCACGACCACGATACGAAGGATTTTGGACTCATCGAGGTCGAAATGGGGGCTAACCGGTTCTTTTGAAATCTAGCGCGCCGCGTCCACAGCCAGCAACGCCAACGCAAATGCCGCCCAGGGAGCACGACTTAACATTGCCGCCGCTGCCTCCAGTGCTGTTGCCCTCGGCTCCATCGCCTGGTACTACCACCTGTACGGATCAGACGCTTTCGCGGCGACACAGGCAGAGGAAGGGTGAGTAGATCTAAGCAAATTTCCGTCTGGGACGGTATGATCGATGGGTCTGGATGTCTCGGATTACCTGAGGCATATACAAGACGTCGAGCCCAGAGCATGCGCCTCAAGAAAGAACAATCGAAGCTGACTTTCGAATACAGTCTTCACCCTACCGCATACCCTTGGGTGCACAACCAGTGGCTCAAGACCTACGACCACCAGGCGTACGCAAACCCCCGTTCCCCCGCGCAGCCGTGATGGTGAAACTCACATGTCAAAAATAGTCTCCGACGAGGATTCCAAGTCTACCGAGAAGTTTGCGCGTCTTGCCACTCCCTTAGCAGAATTCCCTACCGATCCCTCGTCGGTACCATCCTGACCACCGACGAGGCCAAGGCCCTGGCCGAGGAGAACGAGTACGACAGCGAGCCAAACGACGAGGGCGAGATCGAGAAGCGACCCGGAAAGCTCTCCGACTACCTTCCCTCTCCCTACAAGAACGATGAGGCCGCTCGGGCTGGCAACCAGGGTGCTCTGCCCCCAGACCTGTCCCTGATGGTCAAGGCTCGTCACGGTGGCGCCGACTACATCTTCTCCCTGCTGACCGGGTACCCCGAAGAGCCCCCAGCTGGTGCTAAGGTTGCTGAGGGCCTCAACTTCAACCCCTACTTCCCCGGTACCGGTATCGCCATGGCTCGTGTCCTGTTCGACGACCTGGTCGAGTACGAGGACGAGACCCCCGCTTCCACGTCGCAGATGGCCAAGGACGTTGTCGAGTTCCTGAACTGGGCTGCCGAGCCCGAGATGGACCAGCGCAAGAAGACTGGTATGCAGGTGTTGATGGTTTCGTCGGCCCTGTTCGCCCTCAGCGTGTGGGTCAAGCGATACAAGTGGGCCAACATCAAGACTCGCAAAGTAACCTACGATGCGCCCAAGGAGTCGAACATCCGCCACTAAACGGACAGGGACGGATGGGACGGACATGTCAGACAAAAGCAGCAATTGAAGAGGTGGCTGGTGGGCTCATCGTCAAAGGGGCTGCTGTATCTGTATGATGGTACTAAATCTTAGACTCCTTCTCCAGCAGGTCCCTTATACATCATCACTCGCATCGACGAAGTAGAGAAAAACGAAATGGGGGCCGGGGATTGGAGTAATCGTCGGGGGTTGGTAGAGTGTACATCAAGCTTTCAGGTCTCAATGCTACCATTTTTCTAGAGTTTTCTTGACATGTTGGATTGGCTTTCATCTATTCCCTTGTGACTACTTTCCCCTTCGCTGTTGACATTGACACTCTTGTCTTTTAATCCAGGGCAAAGCAAGTGCTGTACAGAGAGGATTGATGGGCGACCCTTGCAGCTGTAGTGGTCTTGATGATCTGATCTTTGTTTGAACTGAAGAAGACATGTATGTACTGTTGCTGTGATGTTGCCGGCCGAAGTGGCTTCTATCGCGTTCCAGGCGGTGATGTTGAGGTACACATTGAGCTTCACCAGTGGCATTGGCGGCAGCATCGTTGTTGATGTCCCTCACCAAACAAGATCTGTGGCCCGTGCGCCCAGTACGTGACAAGTTACTCACAAACAAGACAGTGGTTTTTATAGTGTTGCAGGTGGTGATGTTGAGGGTACTGGGCTTCACTACAGGCGCCGACGGCAGCATCGTTGTTGTTTTCCCCCACCAAATAAGATCTGTGGCCCGTGCTCCAGTTCGCGACAAGTTACCTACAAACCAAACATCGCGCCGACTTCACTTTGGGGCTTTTAAAATCAGAGGTGTATGGTATCTTGCATTCCAACCATTTTGTGTGTGTGTGTCATTCATTTCTCGTCATTACTACGTTGTCATCGATAATCGTCGATAATCGGTCTGGTGGTGAAGTGAACCAGACGCAAAGCCCTGACTCGATTTCATGATGCGCGCCTGAAGCGGAACCCGACCAAAAATTGACACCATTTCCGGATGGAGACAACACGCGGCAAGATGGAGAGTGCAGGTGGACGCCAATTGGCGGCCGACGGAGAGGAGGCTCGAGAAATCTTGGATGGCTTCCTTATGGACGAGGCAGCTAGGGAGTCCCTTGTCTCACTAATCAACTCTGCCAAGGCCCCCAATGACGAAGTCAGCCGTTTGTACGACTTCGGACGCTCAGACCCACTTGACCGTGATCGCGAGGGCGAGGACGGGAACAATGAAAACGACGCCGGTGAGGACGACGACACCTCGCTAAAGCACGCCGGACCCGGTCCTACCATGACTCCGATACTGCCCGTACAACAACAACACAGACAACACATACAGCAGTTACAGCAGATACAGCAACAACACGTGCAGCACGTACAGCAGCACCCGGCAATCCCAGAGATCGAGGACGCAGATACCGCTCGAGACCTACTCTACGGCTTTAACATTCATGACGACGACTTCAGAGACTTTCTCATACCAATGATCACCTCCGGCGCAATCCCCGAAATGGAACTGCATAAGTTGTACGATATCAGTCTCAGCGCTGGCATTGATGACTTTGAGATGCAGATCGCGTGTGCTAAATCGTTGAGAGACGCGGTTCTGGACAGATCGTATAGTGACGATCTCACCGTGTATCTCGGCATGGTTAGGCAGTGTGAGCGCATTACGGAGGAGGATGCGCCGGACTCCGCCAGTACTTATTGGCCTGTCGGAGTCCCTGCGCTTACTGAGGGCGGCGAGAATTACGGTGGGGCCATGTGTGCTTTGGAGAGACAAGGGCAGGAAATTCTCAACGGCTTGCGGCGAGTCTCGCACTCCACCGACATGGATGACGATGAGGATCACGGCAACAGCAAAGCAAACAAATCCCCGTCGGGCGTCCCACAACTATCAAATGGCGACAGCACCGGCGAGGTCACGGACCTCGGTGCAGGCGTTGTGAAGAAAACTAAGGCCAAAGGCCGCCGCCCGCCCACTACCACCGGCAACATTGAGATCATCTGTCCTCTTCCCGGAAAAGATGGATCTGTCTGTGGCAAGCGTTTCCGCGACGGCAAGCCATACCGTTCGGTGCAGGAACACATCCGGAGGGCCCACGAGAAGCACTACATCCCGAAGCTCCCGGCCACCAAGGAGAGCTTCGATCTCATTGTCAACACAGCGCTCAGGCCGGCAGAGGGCGACGGTAAGATCGAGGTCGTCTGCCCCCTGCCCGCGAGTGATGGCTCCGTGTGCGGCAAGCGCTGCTACGACGGCAAGGCATACCGCTCGATGCAGGAGCACATCCGGAAGACGCACCCACTTCATTACATCCCCGGTCTTAATGCGAACGAGGAGAGCTTCCGGCTGATGGTCGGCAAACAGCCCGGTGATGGGCTACAAGGCCCCGGATCCCAGGTGGTCCGACCTTCCGACCTCTCACTCCCGGCTGTGAAGAAGCAGCCTCCGGTGAAGAAGGTCAAGGCGCTGAAGTCAATCAATGACGGACCCAGCGAGCAGGCGGCAGGGGTGGTGAGACCTGCTGATCTTGTTGCCCTCCCGGCCATGTATCAGCAGCAGCCGGCGGCGAAGAGGGTGAAGGAATCGAGGGTGAGAAGTCCTGCCAAGTCGCCCTTCTTTGCCGACCTGGAGCTGAGTCCTGGAGCTTTTGACTTACCAGATCCGACTGCTGGACTCATGCCCGCTCAGTCTATGTTCGCCGAGACCTTTGGTGGCGATTCTTTCCTGCCGCAGTTTGATATGACGCATGACGGGAATGGAGGAATGGCACACTTACGAAACGGCATGGATTCGACGATATCGCGAAGCCTGTTCCCGCAGCATTTCGGTGATATGTCACCCAATTCATCTCGAAAACGGAAGCGCGACGAGCCAGGCCATGGAGGCCCAGAACAGACTTCGGGCTCGGCCATGTCGCACGGCATGGAGTCCATATCTGCTGGACATTTCAGCCTGCTTGACCAGTCCTTGGATCCACAAGCCTATTCGACAAGCATGCCGTCTCTTGTTGCTCCCGGGGCACTTACAGAAATGGCCGACATTCTGAATGGGCTCCAAGATGAGATGACTCCACAGGAGTCAGAAAAATGGGATCTCGGTGTGACGACTTATGGAAACGGCAGCTCACCGTTCGGTTCACCAGATGGACACATGATGCAGCCAAGTCAGGAGCCGTCCCCTCAGGAGCAGTCGGTGGGACAGGAGTTCTTTGCTCCCACCACTGGCCATTTCAACCCACCTCTCGAGTCAACTGCTGGGCGAGTTCTACAGCCGAAGGCCATACCTTTCAAGGCGCCCAACACGCCCTCCAAATCGAAGGCGTCTAATAACAAGACCTCTTCCCACTACTTCGGCACTCCTACCACGCAAAAGAAGACCGAAGAGGCGCGCACCCCTACCACTACGAGCCCGAAGAAGTCGAGCCGACCTGCCAGAAACACCGTCTCTGCGCTTCCCATACCGCCCCTGACAGCGGAGAACTTCGGTCTCGTGCAAGAGGAGTTCGCCAAGGACCCCTTCCGCCTCCTCATCGTCGTCACGTTCCTGGTGCGCACCTCAGGAAGAGTCGCCATCCCGACGTTCCGGCAGCTGATGGAGCGATACCCGACCCCGGAGGCCCTGGCCGCCGCCAACCCGGCGGAGCTGGAGGCCACGATACACCACCTCGGCCTGTCCAACCAACGGACCGAGACGATCCAGAAGTACGCGCGCATGTGGGTCGAGCGGCCCCCCTGCAAGGAGGTCCGCTACGGGGTCAAGAACTACCCGCAGAAGGGAGACGGCAAGGACGTGCGGGCGGGAGAGGTCTTTGGCCCCGAGGACGTGGACGGCAGCGTGAGGGACATGGCCGTCGACGGTGTTGACGGCGGCGACGGCAGCAACAGCAACAGCCCGGACAATAATTACGACAGCGCCAAGGAGAACGACCCCCGCGCCAAGACCAAGGCTAGAGGCTTCGGCACGGCGTGGGAGATCGGACACCTGACGGCGGGCCGGTACGCGATGGACTCGTGGCGCATCTTCTGCCGGGACGTGCTCCTCGGGCGGGCGGAGGACTGGAAGGGGCGGGGCCGCGAGGCGACGTTCCAGCCGGAGTGGATGAGGGTGCTCCCCGAGGACAAGGAGCTGCGGGCCTGCCTGAAGTGGATGTGGATGGGGGAGGGGTGGGACTGGGACCCGAGGACGGGCGAGAAGGTGCCGCTGGGCGAGGAGCTGCGGCTGGCCGTCGACGAGGGCCGCGTGGCTTATGACAACCTCGGCCAGCTGCAGATTGTGGACCAGGGCGGGGAGGAGGAGGCCATGAGCAGCAGCCTGGTGAAGGTTGATGGTGATGGGGAGTGAAGAGGAGAGGGGATGGGGCTGGGACACCACGTGCCTTCTTGATCTGTCAAGAAGGCTGTTACGACCTCTGACCTCTTGACATGTTGAAAGCTTGTATGTTGTACAATTACACTGGCCGGGCGCATCACTTTGTTGAGTGAAATCGGCTGTTCTTACCAAAAAGACAGAGGGGTGGATGGATGACAGACACGGGCGGAGATGAAAATCACATTGGCTTAGGTTGCTCAGGTAAACAAAAAGCACAAGGCATAGGCATATACAAAATCGAGAAATCATGTATTAAAATCTCACTGAGGAAAGACCATCTGTGTGATCTAGACCTAGCTCGGTGTTGCAAAGCACCTTGGGAGGTCCAAGGATTCTTGTATTGCTCTGCTGCCGGCTATGGCATTCGCCCGTCGAAGGACGATGCTCAGTACACGCCAGGCTCCGCAAACATGTAGGTATGAATTGCCTGCCCAGGTGCCGAAATTCTGAAGTGAAACATGAATGACTATTCAAACCAATATTTTGATGTCACTGAAAGAATCTACTTCTCACGGAACGTGCATGATAGACCTTCCATGGCTGTGGTAGCAGGCAATAGTGGGTCATCTGCTCCGTATAGAGTGATGCAAGGCTGTATTCATATGGATGCCCAGGTGTCCATATTGCAAAACCACGTAGGTGTATTGATCACGAGTTAAGACTGCTTTTCCAGTTCGACATATCCCTAGCTGTATTTGTGGTCAAGCACTGGCGCGGAGATGTTCCTGTTGTACACTTGGGCATCAAGGGAACCACCACGACCTCACTGCTAAAGGTTGTTCTGCAGTTGGGCGATCGCTTCAAGACTTGAGATGCCCGGTACCCGATCGTATATCGGTATCTTCCCATTTCCAGTGGCTTGATCAATACCGTGCCGTGCCGATGCAAAGGTTCTTTAATTAACCGTGGAGGGACGTCACCGTCGAAATTGAAAAGATTGGGCCACTGAGATGGCTGAATGACGTCGGCTTCGATACACACTTTCACATCCTGATGTCATTAATGATCACCGAGAAGTCCAACGGCAAACAGAGATCGTTGAACAGATGTAAATATTACCCTCCCTTGGGAATAATTCGATTTCTCTTTCCTCTCACCATATTCACCATATTCACCATATTCACCATAAACTCACAATTCTTCCATACCCAAATTTGGTTAAATACTTCCATCATCATTGTAGTCAAACAAACAAGCCAGGACACGACATAATACACACACAATATGGCGGCAGAGCAATTCAAGGAGGGTAAGTCAATATATGGCAGATGTCGTTCAATCCAACAACTACAATATCCATTCTGACCAGTCAGGCCACTCCATTCCTGTGACCCATCAGGACTTCCCAGGCACCGAGCGTGAAATGCCCGATCAGCCAAAGCCACTGTTCACTGAACTACCGGGCGATAACGGCGAGGCAGTACCCTACCTTGCAGCTGGCAAGCTGAAGGGCAGGAACGCAGTCATTACTGGAGGAGACTCTGGCATTGGCCGAGCGACCGCACTTCTCTTTGCCGAGGAGGGCGCAGACTCCCTCATCGCATACCTCCCCGAGGAAGAGAAGGACGCACAAGATACCAAGAAGGCTGTGGAGAAGCGCGGCCAGAAGTGCTACCTCGTACAGACAGATCTTTCCAAGCAAGAGAACGTCAAGAAGCTGGCCGATGAGGTTATCAAGACGTTCAATGGCAAGATCGATATCCTGTTCAACAATGCAGCATACCAGATGGTGGTGGAGGACATCAAGGACCTGCCAGAGTGAGTAAACCCACCTTGGCCACCGTCATAGGCGAGCATCGAGCTGACACCTCTCCCACCTCACAGAGAGCAATGGATACATACCTTCAACGTGAACATCCACTCCCAGTTCTACCTTTCCAAGTACCTCCTCCCACACATGAAGAGCGGAGCCACAATCATCAACAACGCCAGCATCAACGCCTACATCGGCCGGCCGGACCTGCTCGACTACACCAGTACCAAGGGTGCCATTGTCTCATTTACCCGGGGCCTGAGCAACCAGTACGTTTCGAAGGGAATCCGGGTCAATGCGGTCGCCCCAGGACCCGTCTGGACTCCTCTCATCCCAGCGACCATGAACGACGAAGCACAGAAGCAATTCACAGCCCCAATCGGACGGCCAGCCCAGCCGAGTGAGATCGCAACTTGTGTGGTATTCTTGGCGAGCAAGGACTCCTCGGCCATCAGCGGACAAACGATTCACTGCAACGGCGGTACGATTGTCAACGGCTAATGGGTTTGATTGGTAATGGGCATATGAAAGGAGGTTAGGAGACGTTGATATCCAGGCGGAATGTGAGCGAGCACCTTGATGGCTCTGCTACCTATTTCTTTGCACATCTGCGGTCTCAGCCATGGTATACTTCCGCCCGAGTAATACAGTGATGATTTGGCGACCAATCAAAAAGCAATGTTGTGTAAGCCTTGAAACAAAAGTGTACTTGACAGCCTCCTCTTCGTAATGCAAGAAAAAGCGTGACGTCCATAGCAACTCTGGAGATTATGGGTGGGTATTGTGGTTGCCAGAGGAATGCGGATGACTAAATGGTCGAGGTCGGTTCGCTTACCATTCCGGGGCGGGTCTGATTACTGGTCACTGGTAACTGTTCATTGTTCACTGGTCACTGGTCTTTCAAGCTGGCAGGCTGGCTACCTACTAAGTAGGTAGTAGGCAACAGTGGGGTTTATCTGTTGCGTAGCCCCTGTGTAAATTGTGCCGCAGCGCGTTGGGGGCCCCGAACGCCACACGCATTGCGCCTTCCTAATCGCGAGTTTTCCAGGACTATAAGAAGTACAAGGGTCTCACCGTAAGAAGTGAAGCCCACCGACCTTTCAAGATACTTCACTTGTCATTCAGTTCCTGAACTGACAGGGCCATTCAAAATATTTCTATGATCTGAGGTTACTCAGAAAAAAAACTGGGAACATCCCAATCTCATGTGTGTCGCCTGAAAAAATTGTGCTATTGTGCCCCAACTCTCTTGCCTTCACCCCAAACTACTTGCCTCCGTCCCCGACAAGATACTCATCGAAACAGCCCAAAGCCAGTGATTGCAAGGAGCAGGACCCAAATCTACATCGGGGCACTAGATGACAGGCCGTGAGGATGTGGAGGCGGTGGCGGCTGGAGTAGAAGCCCTCCTCGTGGTTATCCTCACCGTCCCGGCCGTCTCACATTTTGTCTCCAGGGCGACGCTATACAAGCTCAACGGCTATGGGGGCATCTCGGGTTTCTACGAGGACAAGGACGGTGAGGCTACGGAGGAATCCACAAAGGGATACTCCGACCTGAAGCCTCGAGTTGCCGCATGGCTGAGCTCGGCCCTTGGTCTGGGAGCATCTATCGCCGCAGGCGTGTTGTCTCCCCGCGGGAACGCAAGTTCTGGGTTTCTACACTTTTTGAGCGGGTGGGCAGATGTTATTGCTTGGGTGAGTCTAGCAGTGTCTGGACCTGGGACTTCTGAACGATTCACTGACATGTTTTCCAGGGGCTCGTCTTCTTCCAATGCACATCCCTGCCTCGCAGGGGCGACTATGCTGCAAAGTACCGTCAGTCAAACTACGGCCTTGTCTGCTCGGTGCTCATCCTAGCATCTCTCGTTTACCGGAGCAGATTCCAAGATGTGATCCACGCCCCCGGAGACTCCAAACAGCTGGCCGAGGGGCTATGTTGGCTCCTGCAAGCCATCTCCGCAGTCGCCGTCTTCTTCGCCCTCGGAAGCATACCCCGGAGGCCGGATATCTACTTCAAGGGCGCTCTTGTCGATCAACAGAATACCGTCTCACTCCTCTCCAAAATCTCCTTCTCGTGGAACAGTCTCGTCTTCGATATATCGAAGCAACGGCAGCTGGAGATGGAGGACCTGCCGCGTCTGGACAACCTCACTCGATCGCAGAACCTTCACCGCACATTCACGGCGCGGAACACCGAGGGGAGGCTCTGGTGGCGACTACTGAAGTTCCATTGGGTCCAGCTTGCGCAGCAGTGGTGCCTCGTCCTCGTCTCGGCTGTTCTGTCGCTCTTTCCGCAGTACATGATGTACAACCTCCTGTCTGGCCTGGAAAAGCCCAGGACGCCGGAGTCGGGGATCTCGACGACCCTGGAATGGGCGCTTGCTCTGGTAAGCAGCATCTATTATCTATATGTCTATCCATTTTGAAGGCTCCAGAAGCCATGGACCTTCATACAGAGTCTCGTTGGTTTCCAGGAGCCTGGTCACTCAGACACAGCTTCGAGCCATTTGGACCAGACCTGGCACTCTCAGTATCATCTAGTGAGCATGAAAGAGACTAACGTGTTGATAAACAGTGCCTCAGTCTCGCCCTAGATAGTGTCGTGGGTAGCTTACTGAGCTGGTGGACCAACTCTCGTCTGGTCATTCCGCTTGGCGCGGTGCTACAGACATTGGTCTTTGACAAGGCGCTCAAGGAACATGAGACATCCATGCCACCACCTCGGGAGACCGAGAAGAGCAATGACAAGGATGATTCGAAGGGAAAAGGTGATGACAATAGTAAAGACAGCCAAGGTGGAAAGGGCAAGGAGGGGAAGAACGAGGTCCGCCAGTCCGTCATCAACCACATGAAGCTGGACTCCGGGCGTGTGACGATGTTCTGCTCCTTCAACTTCTACTTGCCGTTGGCTATAGTAAAGCTCGTGCTGGCTGGCGGCTTCTTGGTCACTCTACTCGGTTGGAAGGCGGTGGTGGCTGGTCTTGGCTCGGCCGCATTGGTCATCCCCCTGAATACTTGGATGTCCAAGAAATACGCCAAAATCCAGTTGTTAGTAACCATATGCCCTTCACACGATGGATAGAGTCGCTGACATTTTGAACCAGTGGTCTCATGAGATACCGCGATGGCAAGGCTCACCTACTCACAGAGGCTTTGCAAGGTATGCGACAGATCAAGTATTCGGCTCTCGAGCAGCATTGGGAGAATTTGATCTTCAAGTCTCGGAATGAAGAACTAGCCCAATATTGGAAGGCCTCCCTGTTCATGGTCGGTGTGATGATCATCATGAACATGGGGCCCCTTCTCCTTGCTTGTGTGGCACACAGTGTATACGCTTGGGAGCACGGCGGCAACGTCAAAGCCTCGGTCATCTTTGCATCTCTTGGGCTGTTCGACCAGTTGGATGAGGCGACGGCTTTACTGCCGATCCTACAGGTTTATATGATGGAGGCTTGGACGAGCTGTGTTAGGCTGGAGAAGTATTTCATGCAACCTGACAAAGCACCTGTGGCAGCCCCAGGCGATGCAATCACCTTCGACAATGCGACGGTTGCTTGGCCGAAGAAGGAGGACCCTGATCAACAAGGAGCACCCGAGCAGACCGAGTCGAGATCAATGCTCAGAGATGTATCGCTCCAGTTTCCTGAGGGACAGCTCAGTATCATTGCCGGCAAGACCGGATCGGGTAAGAGCCTTCTATTGGCAGCGATACTGGGCGAGGTCAGACTCTTCTCCGGGACAGTCAGGGTACCAGAACCGCCGGCGGAGCAAGATCTCGATGAAGTCAAGCCGATTGCACCAGGAGAGTGGTTGGTTCCATCACTCACTGCTTTCGTCTCACAGACTCCCTGGATCGAAACAGGTACTGTCCGAGAGAACATCACTTTCGGCCTCCCCTTTGTCGAGTCGCGCTACCAAAAGGTGCTGCAAGCTTGCTCTCTGGAGAAAGACGTCGATCTCCTCACCGACGGAGATGAGACAGAGGTCGGTCCGAAGGGCGTCACGCTCAGTGGAGGCCAAAGGTGGCGAGTGGCCCTCGCTAGAGCGCTGTACTCGCGTGCCGGGATCATGATCTTAGATGATGTCCTCTCTGCAGTCGACGCACACGTCGGCAGGTGCATAGTCGACCAGGCTCTGACAGGCGAACTGGCACAAGGCCGCACAAGAATCCTAGCCACGCACCACGCAGAGATGTGTCTACCAAGAGCGAGGTACCTTGTTCGATTGCACGAGGGGCGAGTGGAGAGTACCGAAGAGATTACGCCTACCGACACGGCTATTGCGTCGACGAGTGGATCGAAGCGCTCTTCGATACATGACGCCAGTGAATCTCAGACCATGTTGGACACTCCGGAGAGCCAGATCTCGTCCGGGGAGACCACGGTCATCGGAACTGAGATTGCTAACGGTATTAGTAAGAAGAAGAAGAAGAGCAAGGAGGACGAGGAGAAGCGAGAGACAGGCCGCGTCAAGTGGAAGGTATACAAGACATACCTACAGGCCAGCAGAGCCCCATTACTCTGGCTGCTTGTCGCCGTCTTCATTGTTGCAGGTGGACTGGCAGGCATCGGGCGTGTTTGGAGTTTCAAGAAGCTCACTGAGGGCCCGACGGCTGAAGAGGCCAATAACTTCTCGGCGACGTTGAGCCGTTACGACAGCTCGCGAGTCTTTCTGCAGGACCCACAGAAGGGTATGATGTATGCGGACATTGCACCTCAGTTTGTGCCGTTACATACAAGCACGGCGGAGGGTCACTCTGTGGCATTCTGGATCGGGATGAGCGTCCTGTTCTACATCCTGATGGTTCTGCTTTCGGTTGGTCGCAGCATCGCGATGACGGCCATCGGCCTCCGAACGTCGCGCGTCCTGTTCGAGAGGATGACCCACGCTATCCTGAGAGCACCACTCCGCTGGGTCGATACCGTCCCTGCTGGGAGGATCTTGAATCGCTTCACGTCAGATGCATTCATGGTCGATAGGCGTCTTCCCGGTGATCTCGGGAACTTCTTCAGCAGCGTGTTCCAGCTTATTGTCACCATCGCGGCCAGTCTCTCGGTCTCTGCCTACGTGATCCTCGCTGGCGTCGCCCTCATGGTCGTGTATGCCCAGATTGCGAGCAGGTACATCAATGTTGCTCGCGAGGTGAAGAGGCTCAATTCCATCTCTCACTCTCCGATCTACGATCAGTTCGGCTCCGTACTGTCGGGTCTCTCGACCATTCGGGCCTTCCACCGGACTGACTTCTATATGGATCGCATGTAAGTCAACAGACTTCTACGCTAGTACTGGCTTCTGGGGAATATGCTAATCCGATCGATACAGGTATAACTTGATTGATAATTCCCACAAGGCCAGCTGGGCACTTTCACTGTCTGGACGGTGGATGTCATTCCGCCTGTCCATGCTCGGAACAATCTTCGTAACTGTCGTCGCCATAGTGGCCGTTTCTGGCCATGTGGACGCCGCGCTGGCAGGTTTCAGTCTCACCTTCGCGCTCAGGTACTCGTACAGGCTGACTGGCCTGCTCTCGAGCATGACATCGCTCGAGCTCAGCTTCAACGCGGCAGAGCGCGTCATCGAGTACTCCGAGATCGAGACGGAGCCCGAAGACGGCAAGGACGCACCCGCGGCCTGGCCCGCAGAGGGCAAGATCGAAGTCGACAACCTGTCGGTCGCCTACAAGGACAGCCTCCCGCCGGTACTGAAGAAGCTCGACTTCGTCGTCCAGCCCGGCGAGCGCATCGGCATCGTGGGGCGCACGGGGGCCGGTAAGAGCACGCTGGCCTCGGTCTTCTTCCGGCTGCTGAAGCCGAGGGAGGGCTCCGTCAGGATCGACAATATTGATATAGCGGACTTGAAGCTGACGCAGCTCCGGGGCCGGCTGGCCATCATACCGCAGGACCCGTTCCTCTTCTCGGGGACGCTGAGGTCGAACCTGGATATGGACGATACGAAGGAGGATTATGAGCTACAGACTACCCTGCAGCGAGTCCACCTGGCTAAACAGCAGCCAGCCGATGCGGAGAGACCATCTCGGTACCCGGCTGTGTCTTCGCACGAGGAGACGGTCGTCTCAACCACCGAGGCGGTGGCTGATGCCACGAACGGCGAGACATCAGGCCCCGCCCCCGACGTGATAGAGAACCTGGACACGGAACCAACATCAGCGGCAGCAGCAGTCACCACCACCACGACAGAAACAGAGACAGAGGCAGAGGCAGAGACGGGACCCGGCAGCGACAGCACCGACATCTTCAACAACCTCTCGATGGAGATCAGCACGGGCGGGGGCAACCTGTCCCAGGGGCAGCGGCAGCTGGTCTGCCTGGCGCGGGCGCTGCTCGCGCGGCCCAAGATCGTCATCATGGACGAGGCGACGTCGGCGGTGGACCGGGCCACGGACGCGGCGATCCAGACGTCGCTGAGGACCGAGTTCGCGTCGGCGGGGTGCACGGTGCTGGTGATCGCGCACAGGCTCAGCACGGTGGCGGACTTCGACAGGATACTGGTGCTGGAGAGGGGGAGGGTGGCGGAGCTGGGGACGCCGCGGGAGCTGCTCGAGCGGGGGATGAGGAGGGACGAGGAGGGGAGGAGGGGTAAGGAGGGTGGTGAGATTGGGGATGGGGATGAGGGCGAGGGGGAGATAGAGGAGGAGGATGGCACGGGGGCTTTCTGGGACCTGGTCCAGAGCAGTGCGGAAAAGGAGAAGCTGGTCGAGATGATATTGGGTGGTCAGGGGGATGTTTAAGGGTGGTGAGTTGTAGAGATGTGGCTTGGGACGCGGATCGTTGGTGGTTTCGAGAGCGAGTTGTTTGATGATTGCACGACGTTCAACCTTGGGTTACACTCTAGGGGATTTATAGAGAGATAGAGAAAGGTTAGAGTGTAGATAGGATATCACTATATATTTACTACACCATCAAGATAGCCCGTTCCCTTGTTTTTTGTTGGGTTCAATATTCTGGATTCAATAACTATCCCGTCCGCCCGATACTCTGTATTTTTTTTACGGCTTAAATATCCATACCCTGGTTGAGCCTTTCCAATCTTTTGAGGGTTGTTTGGACGTCAACCCGCGAGAGATGGCGTAGCAAGTTATGGTATCCATTGATGGTATGCTCAGCCATGCTACATATATCATACAACAAGCATGTAAATGCAGGGAAGTTCAATTAGGGGATCGTTGCGATGCGATGCGATGCGATGCGATGCGATGCGATGTGTACGGGCGGACGTGACAAATGAACGGACCATGTCGATCTCGAATTCGTATCCGCGCGGTTCATGCCGAGATATATTACATACAAGGGACCAGGAAGGGCTGATGCTGACCTTCGAGAAGGTCGAGGTTGGGTCGTCTGGTTGGCTGAGTGTGGATAAGCTTCCAAGCTTCCAAGCATCCAACGGCTCAAGGGTGTGATGGTGGTGTGTGTGTGTGTGTGTGTGTGCACGGGTCCTTGCATGACGGTGCACATGCATTAGAGTGTAGTTTATGTGAGATAAGATGCTTATCTCTGCCCTCCGGGGCGGGCTGGGCTCTTGTTCGGGTTCGTTATCTCCCTTATCTCTTATTCGTATTCGGACCCGACAACATCTGGCTACACCTTCAACATCAGCCACAGCACGTTAGAAGATGTGCTGGCTGAATTGGCAGATGATGATACTGATGATGCTGATAATGATGACAAACGTATCCACAGCCGAATAAGAGTCCGCCGGGGAACAACACACAAGAGCATGCGTGGATCGATTACGGCATCATTAGAATCGAGAAATGACCTCACAGCGCTATCGCGAGGATATTACACACTGTCATAGTCAGGTCTAGGTCTGCCAGATCTCGACCGATATAAAGGGGGTCATGGTACTACTACAGTAACTATGGTACGTATAATGGCATGATGGTGCGAGAGGGCTTGGATAGGGCAGTTTCTTAGTGCAGTGCTGCCGCGGGAAGTGTGAACCTGCTGTGGGCACCTGTGGGCACTTGCGGTCAGGTTCGAGGGGTCCTGGAATTGGTGCTGTTGATTGGCCATAGGTTCCGTTTTTTTGTAAAAATATAGTGGGGAAAACACTGCATGCGCAGTGCCTGCTCAACGTTGTTGTGCTGGTCTCCAGGGTCTTTTTCTCTAGTGTCCACTACTGTAGCGTAGGTACCCAGGTACTAGTACGCACACACACACAGAAAACGGGGAACCTTGGAACGGGGGGGGG
>LKEB01000001.1:210703-225351 GCA_003795295.1 Cytospora leucostoma | reverse complement strand
AGACCGCCAAGCCAATGAGTGACCACCCTAGATCATCCTCGCGATAAATCTCCCCAAAGTTGCCAGTTGCCAGTTGCCAAAAGTTGTTGCCAACTTCCAAGGAATTTATCTACCCTCCTTCTTACCACCACATTCCCTCACTTCTCTTGTGCTCGCTGGAAGCCTTTGTCACCCAGTCCTCACCCAACACAACTCTCTCTGGGTTCGCGACAAACGGCAACACGGTATCCTGTCTCTATCGTGCGTCCCTTCGCAACCACCGCAACCACCGCAACCACCGCAGCCATGGGCCTCCTCCAGCAAGTGGCAGGACCCGCGGCCGAGCACTTCGAAAAGCTGGGCACCGCCTCTCAGGTCGCTGTCGCCTTCTTTGGCTTCATCGTTCTCTCCGTCATCCTCAATGTCTTGAAACAGATCTTCAACAAGAACCCCAATGAGCCCCCGGTCGTCTTCCACTGGCTCCCCTTTATTGGTAGCACCGTGATATACGGCATGGACCCCCCAACTTTCTTCAAGGAGAACAGCGAGAAGGTTAGATCCAGATGCACCCTACCCCCTACTCCCTTCCCCCGGATTCCTAACAACGCCTTGTCTTGTCTTGTCTTGCACCCCACTAACATGGCCAACACTCGCAGTACGGCGATGTCTTCACCTTCATCCTCCTCGGCAAGAAGACCACCGTCTACGTTGGTCCCCACGGAAACGAGTTTATCCTGAACGGCAAGCAGAAGGACGTCAACGCGGAAGAGATCTACAATAAGTTGACCGGCCCGGTCTTTGGAAAGGATGTGGTCTACGACTGCCCCAATGCCAAGCTCATGGAGCAGAAGAGGGTGCGCACCCCCTACGAACTACATGTTCCGAGATTCCCCGCGTGTGTGGACTGATGCTGACTTGGAATCATGGTAACAGCTCATCAAGAACGTCCTCACCACCGAGGCCTTCAAGACTTACGTGCCCATCATTTGCGACGAGGTCGTCTCCTACTTCAAGAGCAACTCTGACTTCAAGGGCCAGTCGGGCATTGTCAACATCCCCACCAAGATGGCACAGCTTACTATCTTCACCGCCGCTCACACACTGCAAGGAAAGGCTGTTCGGGAGCAGTTCGACGAGTCCCTGGCCGACCTGTACCACGACCTCGACATGGGCTTTACTCCTATCAACTTCATGCTGAACTGGGCTCCCCTACCACAGAACGCCAGGCGCGATCGCGCCCAGCGCACTGTTGCCAAGCTTTACATGGACACCATCAAGGTCAGACGCCAGCGCGAGGAGACAGACGCCCAGGACATCATGCACCACCTCATGACTTCGACCTACAAGGACGGCACGGTTATCCCTGACCACGAGATCGCACACATGCTGATCGCTCTCTTGATGGCCGGCCAGCACTCCTCTTCGTCTACCAGCTCCTGGATCATGTGCCGCCTCGCCTCGCGTCCCGATATTATGGAGGAACTGTACCAGGAGCAAGTACGGGAGCTCGGAGGCGTTGACAAGCCCCTGGAGTACGAGGACCTCGCCAAGCTCAAGCTGAACACCAACGTCATCAGGGAGACCTTGAGGATGCACGCGCCCATCCACTCCATCATGCGAGCGGTCAAGTCACCCATGCCTGTGCCCGGAACGAAATACGTCATCCCCACAAGCCACACCCTCCTGGCTGCACCTGGTGTCTCCGGAAACGACCCCGCCTACTTCCCCGAGCCCGAGCTTTGGGAGCCCCACCGGTGGGACGCTGGCAACCCCCTCGGGCCCACGCAACCTGTGAAGAACGAGGACGAGGAGGAGAAGGTCGACTACGGATACGGAATGGTCAGCAAGGGTGCCTCGTCTCCTTACCTGCCGTTCGGTGCTGGACGACACAGGTGCATCGGTGAGCAGTTCGCTTATCTGCAGCTGCAGACCATTGTCGCGAACATCACACGGCTCTTCAAGTTCAGGAACGTGGATGGCTCCACGGGCAAGACGGTCGGCACCGACTACGCTTCCCTGTTCTCGCGGCCGTTGGAGCCGGCCAACATCTACTGGGAGAGGCGGGTGAAGGCATAGATCAGATACGTTGAGAGGTCTTTACCACCACCACCATATTGTTTGGAAAGGTTGATTTATGCATGTAAATACTTAGGTGCCAACCTAGACTTGAGAGGGCAGAGCCGAGGGTCGATCGGTCCGGGAAGCACGAGAGGGGACCGGCGTCGGGTGTCGGCGATGTGCTCAGTGGCACTGGGCACCTGAACGATATATAGATAATCTTAATACAATGACCTAAAGAGAGATGATCTATATATATTTATGGTTTATATTTAATGCAGTCGCTAACAGCCATATACCTTGTAACGACCAACCAAGACCGTTGCCGTCTACCCGAACAACCAAGTCCCTCCACGCCGATCTCATGATTTCAATCGATCTGCGGTAGTGTCGAGGCTGTCGAGTCAATCAAACCGCGGCACCCGGTGCCCCCAATCAGGGGTCCTCCAGGGGTCCTCCAGCGGTAGCTCATGACGCATGCCCCGGGGGGGGAGGGACTTCCGGGGGAGCGGACAGCTGATGAAACTCCAGAACGATCTAAGGCTGTCTCGACATGTGCCTCGTGAGTGTTCCACAAATCTTCCGGTTGGCAGGGTAGCAGGTTGGCTACTGTGGTACGGGAATAAAGAAAGTCGAGGAGGGGAGGGCAGCGGGTGTGTGGAATATATATAATACATAAACTACCTATGTAGTACAGTATAAGAGAAGAGCCAGCCCAGATGATTGAAGAGAGAAAACCAACCCCGATCCATCGCCAGTGAGTGCAGTGGTACACTATTTGAGTATAGCTACTCTAAACGTCATATACTTGATTGCATGCACTCACTCATACACTCATACACTTATACACTCCAAATGATCTAGCTTAGCTTCTACATTTGATTGCTTTTGCTACCAAACATATCCTACCTGTATCGTACCTGAATTATATTGTACAATATAAACTAATAATCGGCTCAAGAAAAAGCCACCACCCAGCACACACCCCAATATCATATCTCACCCATCCGGACTCACGGCTTCATCAATCTTGACCACAGTAGGGGGTGCCTGGGTCTGTCTCAACCAGAACAAAACAGATACAACACCCACGGAGAGAACAACAACGAGAAAAAAGAAAACAAGAAAAGATACCAACACCAAAACAAGCACAATGTCAGAAAACAACCAACCCCGCCTCCTCCGCCTAGCCGGCCTGCGGACATCCCAGCTCCCACCGCCCTCGGCGACCGCCTCGGACCTGCGCCCCTTCGTCACCGCCCTGCTCCGCGAGGCGGTCCCCTTCATCGACACCGCGGCGCCCAGGTCAGGACCCGCGCCGCCGAACACGCCCTGGAGGTCGAGGGGCGCCAAGGCGCAGCCGGGCTCGGACGCCAAGGTGGAGATCAGCGAGAGGAATGTTGCTGTCGTGGCCGTCGACGACGACGATGATGGCACTGCCGATGGTGGTGGTGGTGGTGGTGGTGACGATGATGGTGACGATGCCGATGCCGATGGTGTTGCTCTAGCCCCCACGTCGAACTCGAACGACATCGTATCGGACATGATCCTCGGGGAGTCAGACCAGGGCGTCCTGGAGGCGACGGTCTCTGCGAGCGCGACGTACTCGAGGGGGAGCGACGGCCGGAAGAGGGAGAGGGAGAGGGAGAAGGAGAAGCAGAGGATGAGGAGGAGGAGCACCGCGGGGATCGTGCCGACGGCGGCGGCGGCGGCGGCGGCGGCCCGGGACGATGACGATGACGGAAGTGGGAGGAAGAAGATGAAGAACAAGAAGAAGAAGACGGCAACTAACACGACGACGACAAACGAGTTCTGGGCGTGCCGCCGCTCCGTGCACGCCGACTCCCCGACAAGGGGCACCGCCAGCTGGGCCGAGTTCGCCGACTGCATCCGGGACCTGCACGCCGAGACGGAGGACGCGTTCACGCCGGGCGTGATGGCGCACCGGACGGCCGTCACGTGGGAGGGCGGTAGTGGTGGTGGTGGTGGTGGTGGTGCACCGGGGCAGGGCCAGGGGCTGAGGGACCTCGTCGTGGAGGCCGGGGGTATAGCCTGGGGCGGGCTGGGGCTCCAGGTCGTGGAGATGAAGCACAAGGTCCCCGGGCCGCTGAGGCCGAGGGTGTTTCCGGTCCTGCAGCTCGTTGCCTCTGCTGTCGCGGCGCCGGTCGGGGGTGCAGTGGGTGGAGATGGTGATGGGGATGATGGGATTACGGCTGCTACGGGTGCGGCTACGACTACGGCTACGGCTACGACTGCAACTACGACTGCGACTACAACTACTGGCCACCCCAGCGGCGCAGCGCGGGACGAATTCATCGTGGTCTCCGTCACGATAAGCGACCTCGCAGAGGGCTCCCTCAGGGAGCAGGCCAGCCTGTCCGCGGAGAAGGGCGTCGTGGTCGGCGCCTACGCGGCCGTGGAGAGGGTGAGGCGGCTGCCGCCGCCGCCGCCGCCCGGCAGCAGCAGGGGCGGGCGGGAGATCGAGTGGCTCATGGCCACGGCCAGCGACGCAAAGGGGATGCTGCCCATGTGGGTGCAGACGAGGGCGGTGCCGGGCCAGATCGCGAAGGATGTGGGGCTGTTCCTGGGGTGGATCGCGCGGGAGAGGGGGAGGGGGAAGAGGAGGGTGGGGAGGGGGGTTGGTGTCGGTGAGGGTGGTGGTGGTGATGGTGATGGTGATGGTGATGGTGAGGGTGTGACGGCGGTGGGAGTTGAGGGTTGATTGGGATGGATTGCTGGGTGGGAATGAGTTTCTGAGTGGGTATGATGTTGTTGTTGTGGGTTTGCATGGTTCTACGCGGTGTAGTGGTGAAGACGGTGTTGTGGCGTTGCTGTCGGCGATTGGCAGGGTGTTTCTATGGATGAGAGTGATGAATGTTTTGAAAGGCTCAGAGATATATATCTTTGAGGTATCTAACCATTGGCAGACTATATCAATATAATGAAAGCGCCATTCAGTCGTCGAATTATCTTCTTCGATGTCTCGTCTGTCTTCCCATGGAATACTGTATCTTTCCTACAAGTATCAAAGGTATACTTCAGGGTCAAACCCTTATATTGCAATATAGACACAGATCCCTACTGCACACCCACTTTTTGATTTCGACGAAGGCTTATTTCGCTATTGTTATATACAGCCTGCTTTCCTGCCTATGAGTTAACGACGGACAGTTTACTATTCGCGATATATCTACGTGGTGGTTTGAGAGTCTAGCCTCTCCCAGCTTGTATGTACGGTATTACAGATAGCACCGGAAAGACGGCACTCGCCCTCACAAAGCCGCGGACATCAAGTCTTCCCTTTCCCCGATTCCCAAATCCTTTTCGAAATTCCTCGGGTCCGGTGGATATTGGAACGTCGAAACATTGTCTCTGGCCACGAGCGGCTTTCCGCTTCGGGACATCACTTTCGACGGTATTCTTTGCCCGATATGTCTACCTTTTTGTGTACCGTAGTCCAGATGTTTCGTGTATAGATACTCGAGCTCGTACATATCCTGCAAAACATCATGTCATGACGGTAAAGGCGGGATCTATCATACACAGGTGTCCTGTTTCAGTTCACGTCTTCTGCCTATAATATCGTCGACAGTATTAATCCGATTCGTCAACTTCCGCCACCAAGTGCTTGTCTCCCGCGCTGACTGCGAATCATATGCCTCCTTTTATTCACAGGCTGTCCCCGGATCCCAAATCCATCCATCACATCCTGGCTCCCTCCCGTTCGGTATCGGGATCGCAATGGCCCCCTGGATTGGGAATAGTACGCGACACACATGACTGAAGCGCCGCCCAACTGCACTGTCGAACCTGCATGCTGCCAGTATATCTACGGTATTCCTACGGCACGGATGAAGATGGAAGGCACATAAATAGAGATTGAAGACTTCTCCGTCATCAATCGATAGACCTCTACTGAAAGGGAGCTGGCGAATCATACAAAGACAGTAGTATAACGCACAACACCACAGATACGCAATGATGTTCCCTTGGAAGCCGGTGACAGCTGCTTCAGTCACCATCGCATACCTCGCGACCTCGGCTCTGAAACAGACATGGACGACATCAGCCTTCCTCCGCTACTTCGCAGGTAGCTGGGTGCTAGGCTTCGCCTGCTGGGCTTTCTGGGCCGTCATACTCTATCCCAAGTTCTTCTCACCCTTGATCGGCCTCCCAGAACCCAAGAACCCGTCCTTTATCCATGGACAGTGGTCCAAGATCAGAGACCTACCAACGGGCGTGCCCATGCTAGAATGGTAACCGCTCGCATCCATGCTGCATCCCTGCTCTCACACACACACACACACACACACACACACACAGAACACAGAGCGTCGTGACCGTCCTTCCACTAACCCAGACTTCTTACATCATCAGGATAAACACCGTGCCGAACGACGGCCTCATACGCTACCTGGCCGCGTTCAACGAGGAGCGCATCCTGGTCACCTCCCCGAAGGCGCTCGCCGAGGTCCTGGTCACCAAGGCCTATGACTTCAGGAAGCCCGGCATGGTCCGGCACACCATCGGCCGCATCCTGGGCGTCGGCGTCCTCCTGGCCGAGGGCGACGAGCACAGGTTCCAGCGCAAGAACCTCCTGCCCGCCTTCGCCTTCCGCCACGTAAAGGACCTGTACCCGGTCTTCTGGGACAAGGCGCGAGAGGGCGTGCAGGCCATGACGGAGCAGGTCCTCGCCGACGCCGAGAAGGAGTCTTCTTCTTCTTCCTCACCGACAACCACTGAGAAGGTCAGCAGCAGCAGCAGCAGCAGCAGCGGCGGGAAGACGGCCGTCCTCGAGGTCAGCGCCTGGGCCTCGCGCATCACCCTGGACATCATCGGCGTGGCCGGCCTGGGCCGCGACTTCGGCGCCATATCGGACCAGACGAACCCCCTCTTCCGGACCTACAACTCGCTCTTCAAGCCCTCGGCGCAGGCGCGCCTCCTCGCCACCCTGGGCCTCGCCCTCCCGGCCTGGCTGGTCACCCGTCTCCCCGTGCGCCGCAACGGCGACATCCGCGAGGCGGCGGGCCTCATCCGGGGCGTCTGCTTCGACCTCATCCGCGAGAAGAAGGAGAGGATGACGGCGCGGGGTGAGCCCGCGGGCGCGGACATACTCTCGGTGGCGCTCGCGAGCGGCGGGTTCGCCGAGGACAACCTCGTCGACCAGCTCATGACCTTCCTGGCCGCGGGCCACGAGACCACCGCGAGCAGCATGACCTGGGCCGTGTACATGCTCGCGCGGCACCCGGAGGTGCAGGCCAGGCTGCGGGCCGAGGTGCGCTCGCGCCTGCCGCCGCCCGCCGCCCCCGGCGAGGGCGCCGATCAGGGCGCCGTGTCGAGCCTGGACGTCGACCACATGCCGTACCTGGGCGCCGTGTGCTCCGAGGTGCTGCGGTACTTCCCGCCCGTGCCCATGACGCTCCGCGAGGCGGCGGTGGACACGGCGATACTGGGGCGCCGCGTGCCGAGGGGCACGAGGGTCGTCGTGTCCCCGGCCGCCACGAACAAGGACCCGCTGCTCTGGGGGCCCGAGGCGGCGGAGTTCAACCCGGAGAGGTGGCTGTCACCGTCACCGTCACGGCGGCAGCAGCAGCAGCAGCAACAGCACGACGGAGAAGACAGGTCAGCGGCGGCAGTTGGGGGCGGCGGCGGCGGCGCGAGCAGCAACTACGCCTTCCTCACGTTCCTGCACGGGCCGCGGAGCTGCATCGGGATGGGCTTCGCGCGGGCCGAGTTCGCGTGCCTGCTCGCGGCGTGGGTGGGGAGGATGGAGTTCGAGCTGAGGGACGAGGCGGAGCTGGACGAGAGGAACATGGAGATCAGGGGGGGCGTGACGCAGAGGCCGGCCAAGGGGTTGTGGGTCAGGGCTACGGTGCTGGATGGTTGGTGAAGCATTGTGTGTGTATGTGTTTTTGTTTGGTTTGGGAAATGGAGGTGGAATGTCCTGATGTTGGAGTTAGGGTTGGGGAGGTCTTGGTAGGAACGGGACAGTCCATCGTTCTAGGGTCTGCTGAGACGGCTGTCGTCGAGTGGTGGTGGTGTTTGCATGTGTCACATGAACGACTTTACGGCTGAGATGGAGTTGAGCGGTATTAGAAAGGTCGTGTGATTACTCAGGTAGTGATAATCGCCTGTAATGTTTGGACTCTTTCTAGTTCCGGGTCTCTCTGATGAAAATGATGATAGTGTGTCCAGGCTCGGCTCGTGGAGTTTCCCCTCATCGTCGATGGTCTTCAAGTGCCCGAGTTGTGTCTTCACCTACATACGGCGGTAGATTGAGGTAGCCGTTATAAGTCTTGGTGGTAACTGTTTATACGAGCTACCTTGTATCTTTATCATGTGACATTTGAAACTGGATTACTATGTAGGTATCCTCTCTCCACACCACCAAGCGACGTCACCCGTCTATAATATGCAGGTTTTGAACGTCATATTCGTTCACTGTAGTAAGAAGCCAACATTCCTTGAGTATACCATCTGAATACCTAGATGTTAGCTGATGTACTTCGTCGATATCGTGTTACCAGATACAAGCTTGGACGAAGATCCGCGGTGCCTCCTACACAGGAGCCACATATATGAACGGGACAAACACGAACAACGTCTCTTCACACATCCCCAAATGATGCCTACACCCGCGACAGATGAAGTGTTGAGACAAGAAAATGGCGTTGCATGGCCTAGCGGATTATGCCATCGCGGGATTGGATGTTCGCATGACGTTGCGCTTGGTCCTCCTCCTCCTCCTCCTCCTCCTCTCATCCACAGGGAGGAGGTCATGTGGCCGGGCACAAGCCTCTCGCGCCACCTTCGGGCGTGCCTTTTCCTACGGCCCCTTGAGATAGTTGTAGATATGTGGATGTATTTTCAATAGTCGACTCTGGGTTCTTGAAGGGGGTGAGAAGAATCAAGGGCGAGTAGATATGCCTTCCACAGCCATCGTCCGCCGGGATAGCCTAGTGACAGTCTCGGGAAGCTGGATATATTTTATGTTTTATCACTGTCCACAATACCGTATGAATAGGTGTTGTCGTTTGTGTTCTTCTCATACTTGCCTAGCGAAGGGATATAGGGATGTGGTCTCGAACCAAGTCAACAAAGGATGATATTGTGCAGCAACATGCGGTCGATCTATAGAGTCTCTCCTCGTTGCCCTCCTGCCTGGTCCCGACTGAACTACCCTTACTTTGCCGCTTTGGTATTTATTCTGCTACAATATTTCCCCCCCACATACTGCTAACTTCAGCACTTTTCGGTGGCTATGTATGTCTCCTTGAAGAAGGCATTCCTCGTGTGTATATAGTACGCATCCATCAGACTGGATAAGCATTACCCTTCTTCAAGCTCTCAGTCTCCACCCATATTGTGACCGTGACCCGGATACAAAAACAACAAACACACAAGGTTACGGCGCATGCGCCAGACCTCTAGTCCCCATTGTGCTGTCTCTCCGTCACCCCGCCTAGTACACCACTCCCCCTCTCCCCTGGATGGATGGCCTGCAGTAGTCTCGCAAGGGGTGGTAGCAAGAAACAAGCTATATTCGGCCGAAACCGATATCTCTGATAAGGGGATCTGTGCGCAGGAGGAGAGCGGCGCCGAAGATGGGGAATCGAGGGAGAGCCGTCCGGACGAGCATCCCGCCCCGCCTTCTTCTCTCTTCCTCACTATGTCTTCGCTCGCCGGCCTAGTGCTTCACAGTGACCCCTTGCTTTTTGCCATTAGTTCTTTCCATACTGCCCCGCGTGATCTGGCCCTACAGCCCTAGATCCATAGCGATTTGCTTCTCAGGTGAGGTGCATGGTAACGGGGGACGCACGCTGGGTAGGGGGAGGAAGGGGGACTGGGGGCGAACAGACTCGTGCTTTGTCTCTCAACCCTCCCCCCCCCCACCCTCCATTTTTTTGCTTTGCTTGGCTCGATGATGAGATTGAGGTGAGATCAGATTCAGATGAGACGAGATGAGATTGAGATGGGGACGCAATGCAATGCAATGCAAGTCATCGCCCCGGGGGTCTCATGCGGATAGAAGCGAGATGGATGGATGCGCGGCGCACGTACACACATATACGCATATACACACTCTCACACACAGAGCAGTAGGGCTCGATACTTCACGCAGGCAAGGTCGGCATCAGCGGCGGACGGACGGACGGGTCAAGTAGCCCCTACCCCTAACCAAGGTGCAATATGTTGATCACTTTGATTCCCGTACATAGTTATCCCATACAGCATTGATGCCTGGGTGATCCTTGAATTTGGTACTTGACATGCAAATAGGACCTGGTTCCAGGGCAGCTTAGCTAGTGGGCATGAAACCTTGGTCCGCCCCAGGCGGGCCAGGAACAAGTCAAGCGTTGGCAAGGAGCCGCAGGTTCTTGAATCGGACGGTGGTTAGCGTACTCGCAGCGCGTATACCGCGAGGTGTGGCCAGCCATGGGTTTACCAGGGTACAGTCAACAGACAACTCGCAGAAGGGAGCGTTTTGGTAACTTGCGAGCCTCAAGATTCAGAAGTATCGAGCGCAATGGTGAAGTGTTGGCTACGAGCCACGGACAAAGTCAAGGAGATAAGGCAAGTTCAGGAGTGTAGCATCAAAAAGATGGGCGGACCATCTAGATTTAACATCAGAGAGTAGAGTGCTGTTCCTCCTCTACTATCTGCAAACACCATACAACCCCCCCCCCCTGGTTTCCAGCCGTGATAGTCGTCACGAAACAAATAAGCCGGTTCTAGAAACAACACCGCGAAGGAAGAAGAAAAACATAGTGCCTGCATGCTCATCGCAGTAATACTAAAGTCAAAACAAAAAAAAGATATGGCCACGAGCAGTTGGCCCGCTCACCACGTCCCGTGTAGTTTCCCCCGACTACTCCGGCCCTTATCCTGTAGACCGATGCTGTCGCTCTTCAGGAGGCTCTCCCACCTCGAGCTGACGCTGTCGTGGTCCTTCCCCGGCAGGTTGCGCACGCAGTCGTCCCACACCTCGCTGGAGAGGTCTATATTCTTGACCTTCTCCAGCACCACCTCGACGAGCAGCTGGTCGTCCTCCGTGCTCCACTTGTCGCCGTGCCTGCCCGCCTCGGCGTTGGCGCCCTCTGCCCCTGCCGCCGTCGTCTCCTCCTCCTCCTCTGTCGTGTCTGCTGACGGCCCGAGCTTGTGGAAGTCCTCCCGGGTGAGGCCGCGCGGCACGTCTGGCGGCGCGATGCGGCGCCTCTTGGGCGTCGATGGTGCCACTTGTTGTTGTGACGACGACGACGCGTTGTTTGTGTAGCCCCTGAAGATGAATACACCGTCTTCCTTCTTGTTCTGGCTGGCGTTTTCGAATATGTTGATGTTCTCCTTCTGCTGGTATGCATCACTCGACTCCTCGTCGTCGCGGTCCATGTCGTCGTCCAGCGCCCTTCTCCTCTTGTTCACGCCGCGCGGCGGCGTGCGCCTCTTGATCCTGCAGCGCGGTACCTCGGTCTGTGCGAGGGGTAGTGGACCCGGTGCGGCCTTGCGACGGCGGAGGCGCGGCCTGCTCAGCGGGCTTGGCATGTTGATGAGCGGGGGCGAGGGCAGCTGCGTGTTTGCGCCCGCGACGGGCTCGTTCGGTACCGGAGAGGCGATGAGGTTGTGCAGGTTGCGGCATGAGTTTATGAGGTTGCCGATCGCGGTCTGGGTGGACAGCTGGGGAGGGCTCGCGGGCGGTGAGATGAAGAGTGCGGACTGGAGGCGCGGTTGCGACGGGTCGCAGGATATCGCGGACGGTAACAACATCTTGTCGGTGGTGGTGCGTCAATGTTGGGTGATATGGATTGTAGTTTCGTATGTTTTTTTTATATGGATTGGGTGCGAAGGTGCAAGCGACACCGAGTTACTTGGGAATTTGTAGTGCCAAAGAGGCGCGATCTGGTTTGCGACAGGTGCGTGGAGACGCGGTAGCAACAGTTGACGATGCGCCGGGCGAAAAGAAGGGTGCGCGGCGCAGAGGATGGCCAAAACGTGTGTTAGGAGCAGTCGCAAGGTATCAGCAGTGGTGTGCGCAATCAAATCCGGTCGAATTTGGTCGTCGCGATGGCATACAATTGATGTTGGTAAGCTGGTGGTGTGTGGGTGGTTGTGGAGGAGGAGGAAGGAGAGCGGCGGGCGGGTGGGCGGTCGAACAAGGAAAATGGACTTTGGGGGTTCTTTGGGGGGGTGGCCTGGCACACCTGGGCTGCTGGGTGGGCGGGAAGCGGACGAGCGACAGGCAGACCGGGGCTAGAGTATTAGAGGGAATAAGTCGTCCGTAATAAGGGTCGGACCCAGTTTGGCGTCTCCAGGGCTCTAGTGTAGCACACCCCTGCACCATCTGCCACCCTCTGCCACTCCCCTCCAAAAGCCGGGTATCCTTGCTGTATCCTTGCCATATCCTGCAGTACCCTTGCGCCCTAATACTCTTCCGTGGCGCCCCGTTGGACGAAACGTCAAATACGACCCCACTCGGGTAAGTACCTGCGCCCGAAAGTGGACCTCAGGATATGGCTTCAATGTTGTTGTGAGAGCTCGGACCTGGGCCTCGTCCAAAAGTACCCCTTCAGGTCAAGGTACACGCAGGTACCTATCCAGGCTCTTAGTTCTTCCTCTCGGATGATTGCAGTCGCCCACCCTCCCTCGCCCTCTATTTCCCAATTCCTTGCAACCTTGAAAGTTTTGACACTGCCCAGCCTCTCTGAATTCACCTGGCTACTAAGTATGCTGTGTGGTATGTAGGCATGGTCAAGGATCTGTCACCGGCTGATGGCTATCGTCCGCATGCTCTCTTCAGATATAATACACACCTCAAGGCCTTCAAGGTGGCGGGGCGAAGGGGACAACCTTGAACGAAGTGGCTACTTACATATGCAGACCGACCTTTCCGTTTGGTCCTCCTGCCCATGTCTCGTTTCTTTTCCAGCTGAACAACCCCTCCTGTTGCGGATCTTGGTGCTAGAGAACTGTCATGGGTAAGGTCACTTGTGCGCCTCGCTCGAGGATGACATTGCGACAGGTAACACCACCACGCCACGACTAGCTTTATTCATCTCATGTTCACGTGAGGGATGAGAGAACCGTGCCAGGGGAGTCGAAAGAGAGGCCATCCTTTCTATCTACAATAGCCAATTCTGGAGGAATCATCTCATCATCATCCCTTTCCTGCCCATCTTGAGAGCATTGCCCTGCTTACCGAGTGCGGTGATAGACCTCCCGTCCAAGTTTCATCGTCCCGCCAGCTCCCTTGACATGCTATTGTTCTATGTCTCTTGCTTAAAGTCGAAAGGGCCAACTCCCGAACGGGAAGCCTTGACTCCTTCAAGTATGCCGCTTGGGTCGGCTCACGGATGAACGGAGAATATGTGACAGATGATCAAGGCCAGCTGAACCCGGTAGATCGATGGTACGCTGTGCTACGCAGTGCTCACATTCATGTCTGAGTCTGGAGACCAATGAGTATGGCCGGAGCTGTTGGAGATGCCTCCCTCCCCATATTAGCCCGGGATCTCTGCTACACCGGCTTCATGTCGAGGGCCTAGGTATTCAGTCTAATCCGCGTATTCCCCGAGGCTCCTCATCACGGGCTCCTACATCATAGCGTCCGGGGGGTTCTCGCATGGCCAACTGTCGTACAGGATCTGGTTGCTCGGAGACGCATGGTGCCCAATCTCGACACCTCATCTCGATCATCTAACCATCGAGATGCATCTCCTCCTCAGCATCTGCCTGGGAAATTGGCGGGTCTGTTTCTTTTCCAAATTTATGTTACGAACGCTCTTCGGCTTCATACGCAGTGCCGAGCAATTAGATCCCGTAATCGATCTCCGAGTGTCATCTTCCCTGGAGCGATCCCGCCGTCAAAGTTGGCGGGACTAGCTTATAAGCTTTTAGCAGTAAGCCCATCGTAGGGTCGCTGGGTATCTTGCTCAATACAGCTACTGCCGCTCCTTATGGGAATTAAACCCCCCTCCTACCAAGATTAATACACCTTGCATGCCCGGGTGTCTCGGCTTCCAACTCTTAGCCCGATGCTGACTGCCGAGGGAGGCACCAGTTTCTGTTTATACCATTGTGGCCAAGTGTAAAAGTGTTCTTCAGCAACGGTGAGTGTAACTTAATCATGTGGTCTGCATGTCATCCTGCCTCGACCACGGCAGAGAAGAAAGCCTCATCTAATCATCAACGACGGCATGGGCAAGTTGCCAGTGCTGATTGGATGCGCACCGTCCCCTGCGGCCGTTTTGGCCTGGGGATGGGATGCGTGTTGATGGTGGGGTGCATGACCGCCGAGTCAGAACACGGTGGTGTACTGCAGCGATTATCTACGAGTGAGTGTGTGTGTGTGTGTGTGTGTGTGTGTTCGTGTGTGGATGTGTGTGGATGTGTGTCACTTGCACAGCATTGGCACAAATCAGAATTCGAGAGGGAGAAAGAAGAGTTCCATGGAACACGGCAGAGAAGAAGGAGGTGGGCGGGGGCGATGAGGTGCGGTCGCAAGTGACGCCGGCAGACGCGTCAGACGCGAAGAGATCGCGTCTCCGCCTTGTGGGTCGCGTTTGACGGAGATTATGACCAGGAATTGGCCAATGGTCTTACACCAACCTCTTAGCTGG
>LKEB01000001.1:176007-210692 GCA_003795295.1 Cytospora leucostoma | reverse complement strand
TGTTCGTCCGCGTATTTGGTTGTTCTCAAATAGAGTGTCACCCCTTTGACAGATTGAGTACCTGACACTCTGTATAGCAATCACGACCTCGGGGATTGAGCTTGCTGACTGTCCTGCTGACTGTCCTCCTGCCTCTACGGGCAGAAAGGCGTGCCCAGCTGCCCAGCTGCCTAAGCCGGGCACAGATTAGCGCGCTTTTCACATGCCTTCAGTTCCCAGCCCCACTAATCTGTATCCTACCGTAGTCCTTGTCCATGTCAACTGGTACAAGTCCACGTCCAGGCACATTCATACTTAGTTCTACGAGCACACTCCTCGTTGACCGAGCGACAACCTCGACTACGACACTACCATGTACTCTCCGGACCCTGCCAAGGACCCTCGGGACCCTTGAGATGCGGCCAGGGTCCTCCATCCCGTTGCCTCACCTTGTCCTCCTCCTCTATGGCCAGGGGTGCTCGACTCAGCCTCGGATTTCCCAGCCACGAGCTGCAAGATGCACATCCTTGAGTGGTTCTCAACGAATCTCGGATACATGCAGATCCATCAACAGACCCCATGTAAAGAACCTTTGACCCCTCGTATCACTGGTCTCCAAGTTTGGCCACGCCCTGCCTCAATCACTCATACCCTCGGACCATATGCAGTTGCAGCATTTTGCTTGAACCTTCATCATCCATCTGGTCAAGAGAGCAAGCAAGTGTATGTAGGCTGGCCCTGGTGGGCTGGTGGCTTTCCTGTCCAAGAGCAACTATCATTCCCCCTCCCCGTTCCTTGCTCTACCTTACTCGATTGGTCCTGGAACTATCTGCCTTCCAGACGTGTTGGTATCAAGCCTTACCCGTCTTGCGTTTTGGTGGAAGTCTATCATGCTTCAACGGCATCAACATCGCACAGCTCTGGCCCCCATAGCTCTCAGAGTCAGTGGCGGCAAGGTACTCATGTTGCTCAAGTGAGCTATACATTTCCAGCACTGGCTCAAGCATACTGTAAGGAGCATGTCGTGACCACGACTGTTCCTGTGCTTGGATCCGATGTGTTTTGAGACTGGATCGTTTCAAGCCAACCTCAAAAGTATTAGTTGGAAGACAACACGCTCTAGGCTTGGAACCGCTAGAAGCAGCATCATTTTAATGTCTGATTGATCGTTGCCTGGCAGAACCGCACAAGGACCATAGACGAGTGTTCTAATTCGACTTAACTGAGGCAAGGCATGGCTATATATTTCTGTTATTCCCATGTCGACCATCTGGCAATGGAACAGCTGCAAATTCTTCGGCCATACCCGAGTGACAACGCCCAAGGCTTAGACGAGGGTTGAGCTATACCATGAGCAACTACCTCATAGTCACTTGGGCACATTTTCATCCTTCTATATGCCGCTCTATGTCCATAATAGTGACTGGCACCATTCGAGGGGCATTCAACGACACATAGAGATGATCTCATCATATCCATCTACCCCTATGGCTAATCAGCAGACGATAAGAATCACCGGGATCATAAAATATATTGTAGACCTGCAACATGTGGAAGTCACAATTCCCCTGGCCCAGCATAGGTCTCTGATCAGTACCTCCGGAAAATTAATCTCTTTCCTTTGACTAGGTCTCTACTCTGCTTTCAAATCCTTTGCAGACATAGACATGTGGACTTGTCCAGTCACCGTCTATTCAGTAACGTTTTGTCGTTTATTCACACCTGATACTTCAACGAGGAGGTATGCTTGATGATTATCATGCGTTGGTTCAGGGCTCGGGCAAGAGAGTAGCGATTCTCTCTATTCTCGCTGTTGCTCGTAATAATGAAGTCAGATACTCAAGCGGTGTCAGCACCTCGACCTGTTGCTTTCCCCAGCAAACCACCTTGAGCTTGGCTTCACTGGACAGTCTCATGCTGTCTGGTAGTGACTGACTGGTGTGTCTTGCATTCATAATGGTAGCCTATCCCAGTAATGCTGGTCGTACCTATGGACAGTGACTGGAGTTCCCTAGAATGCTAGCTATTTCGCTGGCAGCTGTGTGTCGGTGACCAGTCCGTCACTCTGGTGGATAGGAGCACAACAAACACAGACAACATCAACACGGACAAGATCTGAGCGGAGGATATTAGAGCGGAGGACAGCGAGAGGGAAGGTGCCAGGAAGGCAGTCGTCAGGAAAGACACATCAGAAAGGAGACACTATGAAGGAGATGCCAGGAAGAAAGACATCAGAACGGAGGACATCAGAACGGAGGACATCAGAACGGAGAACTTCAGAACGGAGAACTTCGAAACGGAGGACATCAGAATGGAGCCCATTGGAGCGGACAAGATCAGAGCGGAGGATGAGTAACATATGCACGGCCAGAAATGGGAAGGTGAGGCACTCAAAGGCAAGGCCATTAATAAGAAGTTTACAGGTAATCACTGGTAAAAACCTATTGGTTGTAGCTGCTGTTGGAACTTCGTCCCATCTTAACTTTTCGACGGTAAGTCATCCATAAGCAGCAAAGCAGACGGTGCAACAGTGAATGCCTGAGAATCCCCTTACAAAGACATCGACAAATATTCACTTAGCAGTATGGACCACAGTCAATACAACCTCCAGCTTCGGGGCGGCTATATAGGTTGAGCTCGTTGGCCTTCCACATTTAAGTTCAAGTCCAAACAACCTTTCTACACCTCCAGTCAAGGTGAGACCACGAGACCACCCTTAGCATCAACTCTCCTGTCAAGACCCTGTCTTGAATTTTGGTTCTTTCCCTCGACAATTTATCTTTCCAGTCACAGGAGCACCCGAGTACTGACAAGACACGGCCAGCCAAACAGGACATTGGTAAGTCGCAAAAGGTTTCCTATTGTCATCTTGCATAGCACCAGCAGCAGTTCCCCAATACTCCACAGAAGTACTCCACGATGCAAAGCCTGGCTCCTACGCTTTTGGTGATATGGTATCTTCCATCACGTCAGTTGGTGCAGAAGAACTCTGTGAAGCAGATTGTGGCTCGTACGCTTTGGGAACAAGGTGTCCTCCAACACGTACAGAAAGGACTCTGTGATGCAAGGCCTGGTTCCTACGACATTGGGTAAGGTCTTCTTCATGACATGCGGATAGTCTCCGTCATATATAGTCTGGGACCTACGATATTAGGATTGCGTCCTCCAAGTTACGGATAAACTCTGCGATGCGAAGCCTGGTACCTACGATCTTGGGACTGCTTGCTCTCACATACGGAAATACTCCGCGATGTTCAGCTTGGTTCCTACGATATTGGGAATCGAGTTTGCACAAAACCTAAGCAGTCGCAGTGACAGCACCGCCCAAGATTTCCATATACATCCAAGCCCACAGTCTACCAACCTCCGCTTCTCACAACATCAACTAACATATCAATCCTGCCAGTCTACAGTGCAGCTTTCTCAAACCACTACGAGCTTTACCGACTTCACCGCAAGCCTTTCCAGATCCTATAAGCTTTATCGATTTCACCGCAGGCCTCCGCAATTCTACGAGCTTTGTCGTTTTCACCGAAAGCCCTCTCGAGTCTTGCAAGCCTTTTCGATTTCACCGCAGTCCTCCTTAGATCTACGAGCTTTATCGATTTCTCCGCAAGCTTTCGTGACCTGCGAGCTTTGTCGATTTCACCGCAAGCCGTCTTGAACCTTCAAGAGCTTTATCGATTTCTCTGCAAGCCTCTTCAAGGCGCTGCGAGTCGTTTCGATTTCTCCCAAAGCTTTCTTAACCTGCGAGCGTTTCCGATTTCACCGCAAGCCGTCTTAGACCTCTACGAGCTCTATCGACTCTTCCAAGACTCCGCGAGTCGTTTCGATTTCTCCGCAAGCTTTTTCAGATTCCCACGAGCCTTCTCGACACCCTGCAACACCTTCAGGCATTGACACCTACTATCGCAAACATGCCCAGGAAATCTGTAAGCCAACCGGTCTCAATATCTTTCTAAGTTCCATCGTATCGATAGCCTCCCTGCCTTCGTCTCTGACCCCAGTCGATAGCTATGTTCCCCTTCCAAGGTTCCGATGGTCTCTTTGCTCTACTTCATGATGATGGCTCGCTCTGACATAGACTTCCTAGGATACACCGCCCCTTGCCAATCGGCAAATGAAGCCCGAGCCAGAGCACAAATTGCAGCTAGTGACCGTAAGGACTACGCGCTGCGACTATTGCAACCAGAGGAACACAGACATCCTTCTGGACTGTGTTGAGTGCAATTTTCGTATCTGCCGTAGATGCATCGGGCAGGGCATACTCGACAACGTTGCACACCACAGCGGGGCGTCTGCTAGAAAGGATTGGGACAAGTTGTTTGATCAGAAGCTCAACCCAACACAGGCTACCGGAGCTCAACCCGAGACTATGCCACAGCCCAAGCCCGGTCCATCGTCGGTTAGTGGCGGTCCTGCTCCTTCACCATCGTATCAATCTCGGCAACCCCTTCCCAACTCACCTCTGGGCAGTCAGCACTCCGGGCGAGTCTCAACTTCTGCTTATAGGACCTATACACCTGGCTCAGGTGCGAGATATGAAGGACACAATGGCTCGGGTGGTGCCTCATGCCCCAACCCATCTCAGCTAGGTCTTCCTGTCATCGGTGCTCAGACTGATCCAGTGCCTCCTTTTTACCAGTGTGTACAAGGTTCCGATGGCAGGTTTTACCCCATCAGCACTGCTCAACCGGCCTATAACAGCTACTACGGTGCCGTTCAACCTGGCTCGCCTTTTGAGGCACTTCAGTACTCCTCCAGCGGCCCTCCTTATCAGGTCCATAATCCTCATAACCTTTACGGACCAGGACGGCCGCTGCCGCAATCCCCTCGCCCCAACCAGCATGTTGGCCATTCCAGACAGGCATCGGCCTCCACAACTGGGCATGCTGCCGCAAGCCCAGTGACTCAAGGCTACCTTAGTCCTTCAGAATGGCACCCAGTAGCGCCTGGCTTTGGGCAATTTACCGAGAGCTTTGAGCGTACAAGTTTCGCCTTTCACAGTCCTACACGCACCTACAATGGGCCTACACAGGCACCTCCCGGCGTTCAAGATCCTGTCCAGTATGGCGGTGATAGTCCTCAGTATGGCTATGCCGGCGATGCCTCCCCGCAGCCTGTCGAGATGGCTGCTCAGCATGCACAGGCTGTAGCCAGTGGCCGAGACAACCCACAGCCTTTGCCAGACTCTCCTCCCCAGTTGCAAGACTCTCCTCGTCGCATGGAGGACTCTATGTTTGTTACGCAGCGCTCTGCTCGTCCACGACGGGCCATGGACGCCACTCGAAACACGAGCGAGTCCTCATACAGGCCGTCCTCCCGAAGCTCACAGTCTGGGCCTACTCCTGAACCTAGCCCCGAGAAGCGTGAGGATGTCACCCACGACGATGAGGAGAATGGTATACAGAACCTGGCGGCCGCTGCCAGCAAAGCCGACCTCGTCTTCAATGACCAGGCGCATGCTGAGAGACAGGCTCGAGAGGATATGGACAGGAATGCTCAACATATCGCGGACATGCAGAAGCAAGAATTGGACAAGGCTCGTGAGTTTGCAGAATCGATGGCTCGAGAAGCTCAGGAGCAGGCTCGTCAGATGGTGGAGAAACAATCTCGTGAGTCCGAGGAGCGCAAGACGCAAGAGTTAAAGGAGCAGATTACTCGAGAGCTGGAGGAGAAGCAGGCACGAGAGATTGCTCAAAAGATGGCCCAGATCGAGAAGGAGAAGCAGGAGGCTGTGGATCTTGCGGAACGAAGGGCTCGTTTTGCGGAACAGCGGGCTCGAGAGTATGCCTATGGCATAACAGCACAAGTTGCTGACTGGACCAAGACTGGACCACAAGAAGTGATGCGTAAGGCCCTGCAAGAGGCTCAGTCGGGTGTCCATCCTCCTCCAGCCCAGCCAGATATGCCTGGTCACCCCGAGTCGCAAGCATGTACCGCAATCAACGATCAGGGTGGTGCTGCTCCTTTCTCATCCAGACGTCGCCCAAACCACGAGGCTGCTGCAGCTTTAGCTGCGCAGAGAGAGCGTGCCCGGTCTCCTGGAGCTGCATTGGCGGCTGCTACTCAGGATCGATCCTCCCGCCAGCCTGGTCGCCCGAAGCTGCAAGCAAGCACTCCCATCAAGGTTGAGGACGGTGCTGCTCCATTCCCGTCCAGACGTCGCCCTAACCACGAGGTTGCAGCAGCTGAAGCTGCACAGGAAGAGCATACCCAGACTCCCGCTACCCGCTTTGCGCCCGTTCTTCGACTCAGCCGCCCTCAACCGCAGGCAACCACTCCCACAAAGGATCCGAACCGTTCCTTTCAAGAGGCCCTAGCTAGGAGCAACCCAGGGCGGGCTGTCGCTATTGCCGATACGCATGCAGAGCGTCCCGGAATCACTGGATCCCAGCGGTTCAACACCAACACGGAGCCTCGACTACCTGTGTCGCAAACCCATGCCTCTGATGACCAGAGCCAGTCTGTTACGGAGGCTGCAGACAGGCGCCCAGCTATCCCGGAGAAACCCGCCCGTCGCCCGCTCCCCACGAGTCGTCCTGCTTCCCGAGCACCTACTGCTGCCGGTGCTCGAACGACCCCAGCTAAGGGAACTACCCTTGGCAAGAAGCGCCCGCACCCGCTGTCACCAGCGGAAGATACACCTGCAGGAGACGCACCCACGGAGGATACACCTGCAGAAGGCACCACCGCAGGAGGCCCTACAGCAGGAAGCGCTGCCACGGGAGACGCCCCCATCCCAGGCTCAAGGGAGGTGCAGGAGGCACTGTCGAGCAACCCGGCCGTCGCCCGCGCCCGCCACCGAGACGGCGAGGCGGCGGCCCTGGACATGGTCGACACTGCCAACTCCATGCTGGCGCTGAGCCGGGACCGGAGCCACGTGCGCTACCCCGATGGCAAACGCGGGGCCGATGGTCGCGACAGGCCCGAGGTCCGTGCCAACGAGGAGGAGGTCCGACGTCAACGTGAGGCTGTCGTCGTCGGCCGCGGCCGCGGCGATGAGGGGGAGAGGAAGCCGGAGAAGAAGCGGCAGAAGAAGGACGATGATGTTAGTGGTGGTGGTGGTGGTGGCGGTGGTGGCGGATCTGGTGGCGAGAAGGCCAAGCGTGGAGGTATGTCTGGGCCTTCACTTCGAGTGTCAGCTTGCTGAAGCTTATATGTTCGTGGGTTTGGGTGTACTGACGTTGGGGCAGGGGGTGGTCTTCACTTATTCCGCTGATGGACAGACAGACAGAGCTGAAGCAGGCCGCTGATTGACGTATATTACGACAATATGCTTTGTGCCCTGGTTGCTTCAGCTGCCTCCGGGATGGATCAAGTAAGAAGAATCACAAAGGAACAGAAAATTCGAGGATCGGAACATTATTATTGCCAAGGGAGAGAAGAGTGCATAAGTCTGTTGGCAACACTCTATGGTGAGGGTAGCCAGGCAGCTGGTCATTGATACCCTTCATGGAGAGGGTGGCCCGCCATAGGAAAGGGGTTTGTTTATGGGCGGATGGATGACTGAATGACCTTCTGCAGCATGTGCTGCTTATTGATACCCTTGCTGATGCAGCCTGCATCTCTCGAATAGCTATACAATCCATACGCGTTGCCCTTCCGAAACCCATTCCTCTCCTTCTGGGAGAGTACATGAACAGGGGATGAAGCTAACAAATATATTCTTATATAGCCGATAAAGCCGGCAGGTAAGTACTCAGCGAGTCTCTATATGTATATAGAGACAGCACCCCCAGGCCACCAAATATTGCCGACAGCGTTTTCCCCATGACCAATGAGACAACCTTGGACGTCCCCATTGGGCAATCCACCAGGTCCGACCCCTACCCCGGATGCTACCATGCTCGAGCTACGACCCTGGCCGGTCCTTGACACGGACTGGTTCTGCTTCTCTTCTGCTGCTCCTTTATACAGCAAGGGCCAGTGACTGTGGACAAAAACATACGGTTTATGTAGTCAGGAGGGCTGGACGCTCCAGATCGAACACCACAGGAGTTGAAATACGCCCGTGTCGTTGGTGAATGTGCGTGTGCATATTTGTGTGTGTAAGTGCGAGGTACGTCAACTATGCAATGAGACCCAAGAAACCCTTTGATATTTGACATTCCTTCTTCTTGTCTATCTGTCCATGACATCCCCGTCCTATAATTGTGGTATCACAAATGAATAAGTCAAACTTGACGATGAAAACAAAAACATAAAACACTAAAAATTCCCAGTTTGCGGCCGTAAGATGTGTTGAGGTATGCCCACAGACACCTCCCTTTCCTCCCATCCAACTTTCCCTTACAAACGCCATATCCATGCAGATGATGCAGTTGATGGGGATGACCATGAATATAACCATGTCATACCCCCCCCCTCCCATATCTCACCGAACCCAGCCAGCCAGTAGGCCAATCCCCCGTCTGGCCTCCCACGCGGGGTGGTGGTGGTGGTCGATATGCTTGCCCTTCCTACCTCTCTTTCCCCAACGGACTCACTCACCCAAACCCCATCTCGTCATCCATCCATCCATCATGCCCACGTAACACCATTCCACCCAAACTCCCCATCGATATTCCTCCACTCCCCCCTAACAAACGCCCTCTCCCAGCCCAGCATAACAGCCAGAAGCCGACACCCCATGGCACTAACGGCACACACAACAGCCCCACCCTCAGTGAGCTCCGCCAGGACCGCCAGATCCATAAGGTAGGCCCGGCCGACCAGGCTCCTAAGCCGGATAGTCTCGGGCCCGGGCTGCGGCGCCAGCGACCTCGGGTTATTGTTGTTGTTGTTGTTGTTGTTATTGCTGTTCTTGGCGGCCCCGCTGCCGGCGGACTGCGACGACGAGAGGCCCAGGTTCCAGAACATGGCGGCGAAGAAGCCGCCCTCCCAGCCGAACGTCTCGTCCACGAACTTGTGCATGACGGTCTTGTCCGGCCTGACGGGCGCGGCGTTGACGTCCTCCTTGCCCGCGAGCCGGATCTGGCCCTGCGCGCGCGTGGCCAGCCCGCCGAACTCGGCCGCGTCGTAGACGAGGGGGTCGTCGCTGGCCAGGACGAGGAGGCTCTTGGACCTCGCGATCCCGTCCTCGCTCCCGCTATGCCCCAGAGTGTCGTTGAGGGCCTCGCCCGCCGCGTCGGCGAAGTTGGACAGCGGGATGTAGCTGTCCGCGTACTGGAACTCGAGCGGGTGCCTGTCGCCGTGGCGCACGTGGACGCCCACCACCTTGCCGTTGTGCCGCTCCCCCTCGACCGCGTACGTCCGGATGCGCTGCTCGATGACCCGGTTGAAGACGTACTCGCGGTCCTGGCTGTTGAGCCGGAACAGCGCCTCGTAGCCCTCGCGCGCGAGCGCGAAGAGCTCCCTCTGCGCGGGCCGCCGCTCCAGCCGGGCGGCTTCGCCCTCGGTGTACATGTCCTCGTCCGTGATCTTGCCGCCGAAGACGTCGCGGGCGTTGACGGACGATACGACCAGGTGCCGCGCCTGGCGCGGGCAGGGGATCATCTCGTGCCGGGGTGGCGGGCGGCAGTTCGGGGTTGGAGGCGCCTCGAACAGGCCCGAGTACTCGCCGTATGCCCACCTCGTGTCGTCGACGAAGAATGCTCTGCCCTCGCGTTTCGCCAGCCCGTATGCCATCCATAGCGACATGAGCGTCTTCCCCAGGCCGGCATCGTCCGACTCGAGGACGTATGTCAGGCTGGATGCGCATACCGCCTTCTCAGCTAGGCCGTTCTTCTCCACGCCCAGGAGATTCCCTTCCCGCACTGCTGGTGCTTTCCCTGTCAGTCCTGGTAGGACTCCTTGCTTCTCCGCCTCTTTCACGTCCAAGAAATACCGATCGTTGCCCGACTCGCCCCCAATCAGACTGATCTGGTTCAAAGCTGCAGGGCTATGCGGGTGTAGGGCGTGGACCCGCGAGGACACCTCCTTGCACTTGTCGCAGACGTCGCTGTACTCCCTCGTCGTCAGAGGAAAGTCGTAGCTGGGCGGTATTGACACTGTCCACTTTGCCCTCCCCCTCCGGTCGGTCACGACAATGGGCGTCGGGAAGTCTGGCAGGTCGTCTTGCCCCACCATCTCGTAATCCTCATCCGTAGACCGGCCCCATCCTATCACGGGGATGACCTGTCCCTGGCGTATTGACTGGGTGGCCAGGTAGAAGATGAGTATCGTCCCGGAGAGCCATAGCAGCAACCGGAAGACGCGACTCGGGCGGGGCGTGCTGGAGGGTTTCCGCATTCGGGGAGCTTGCTGCGGCAGTGGCAGGCCCGGTGATGGCGGGGGTGAGTTGAAGACGAGGTGCTCAAAGCCGAACCGGGAAGAGGTCGAAGACAGTGGCCCCTTGTCGGCGTGGTTGTAGGATGCGGTTCGCCGCAGGTTTATTCGTGGTGGTGAGATGATCATCTTGGAGTGTGACGGAGCTGCGCCGTTCACACGTGTGACCTGTATTGTGGGCGGCGCCATTTTCTTTCAAGCGGGGGTGAAGGCGCGCTTCTTCGTTATAAAGAGGGACCGTCTGCAAAGAGGGTACCGGTGTGTGTCGCGTGGGTGGCGAAATGGTGATCGCCCAGTCCGTCAAGGCGCTGTGGGCGCTGTGATCACAGTCCCACCAGGCGACGGCATATGCCACCAAACCGGCGGGGGTAGGGTCGGTAAGAGAAGGAAAGGAAGCCAAGGCAAAATAAAACACCGTTCGTCAGAAGGAGGGAAAGGTGGGGAATGTGAAAAAGAGGCGCCCAATAAGGCTGGGCAAGAATCGATCGAAATAGGACGGACTGCCGAGAGGATCGCGAATCTCTCGATCAAGCAGCAGCCGTCAGCCGTCAGCCGTCAGCCGGAGAGGCGCCGGCAGGAAAGAGGCTGAGCGAGGCCTTCTAGACACACTGTGTATCTCTACGTGCGCATGTGTGTTTGTCGTTCGTCCGCAACTGTGGTTGATGACGGGGTGGACCACACAAACACAGCGTCCCCCGAGTCAAGGATGGTAGGGTACGGTACACTGTAGTTGTTGGGCGTAGGTAGGTAGCCGAGAAGAATCATATGGGCAAGATTGCTGTCATCTGTCCTTGGGATCCACAGGCCTGGGGAAGCCGACATCGACTCCTGAGTTGTCGAGAGGGCACGGAGGGAAACAAATAGGTGATGGGGACGATCAAGGGGTGTGGATGCCCGGAGCGTCCTAGTCATGCCTATCCTCGGCCGAAAGTGGGAGAAGAGGACCGGCACATCCCAGACGACTGCCTCGTGGCGGTAAGGGTGAGGTGAAGGGACGCCGGATGAGGCTGAATGGCCAGCAGGTCTTGCGATGGATGGATCATGGGACGAGACGAGACGAGACGAGACCCGACCCGACCCGGAGGCGCGGTTAACGATGATGAAGAAGAGGACGGAGAGACTAAGGCAGGTCAACACCCACTGCAGATCTACGCAGTAGTCCGGAAGAAGAGCCGTGACAGCTTCGCAGTTGGGTAGGATTCGCTGGGTCGAAGCCCGCTTTTCGTTCCTTCTCAATTACCGTTGAGACTGCGCTCCACTCCTATTCTGGTGGGCCGTGGTGTCGTTCGTGGAGTCGTGATGTTCCTTGGGAGGGGCCGAAACTTAAGATACGGTTTACGGGGCCCGTACCTAGACGAGTTGCTTGCTGCACATATTTCTTTTTTCCAGAAGAAAGTTCTTGAACCTTGTTCCTTTGCCGAACCGGAGATGGCATCGAATTATTCACCAAATAGTTCGACGGCATGCTCCCTTGGTGGTTGACGAGGATGTTGATGGCCAGTCTGCCAAGGCGAGGCCGGATTTGTGTCCCTGATTGTTTCCCTGATCAGGTATGTCCCTGATTATGCGTCCCTCTGTTTCACAGCCTTTGCAGATGTCCTGTTGGCTGCCGTCTCTTGGTCCTTGTCCTTGTCCTTGTCCTTGGTGAAAGGTGTGGCCAGACAGCAAAAGGACTGATCGACGTTTCGCTATGAAATCATATCGGATGCGGTGTGCCCACTGCCGATAGAGAAGGCAGTGAGAGTGAGAGTGAGAGAGAGAGAGAGAGAGAGAGAGAGAGAGAGAGAGACAGACAGAGAGAGGCGAGGTTCCATGTTGAGTGGTGTAGAGGTGTAGAGGAGGGTACTATAGTGAATACAGCAAATGACAGCACAATCACCATGTCAGATACGTACGTACGTACGTACGTGTTCTTGATGCCCTCGTCCAACAAGAAGACAGTATCGTTATAAGTCGCCATCATCATCCGGGAAGCAAAGCAGCCAAAAAAGGAACACACCAAACAGAAGTCAGCTCCGGCCGCCCCCACGAAACTAAACAAAACCCCGTGGTTGGCCGATGTACACATTGCAGTAAGCCTGCTGATCGGGTCCCCATGTCGGTTCTGAAACAAGCTCGATGGATGCTTCAGGGTTCTCCAGGGGTGTCACGAACTGTGACGTATACCCTATTTAGGTGCCGTAGCCACTATGTATTGGTACCAATCGGCGTTACACCGAACCGCCCAGCAGGGGCTGCAGGGGCACCTAGGCACATCTCCACCACACTACAGAACTGCCTTCAGGGTCCTCACTCCCTCCGTCCAAGGGTTCAACCCCCCTCTCCTTCCCCCTTCCTCTCCGGATCTCGCACCCGAGCAGACTATCACCTTGAGTAACCTCACCTTGCCTTGCCTTTGCCCCTTTTCGTCCACAAACTATACAGACTCGTCACGCTACTAACTCCAAATCCCTGAATATTGGTGCGAGCGTCTCCCACACTAGACTTGGTTGGCTGGCCTGCACGGGGGGAGATATTGGGGAGGCTTCAGATCATCCGGATAGGCCAGTGTCCAGTGTCCAGTGTCCAGTGTCCATTGTATATGCGCGCATGTGTGTTTGCGGTCCTCGATAGGGGCCAGCAGATCAGACTTGGATAGATGAAAGCAGAAGCAACACCCGCTGAAGAGTTTGCGCTGTGCTGTATGTACCCGGTTGCACGCTTGCGACTTCGGGGCACGTACTCAGGTCGGGCAAACAGATCATGTCCGACGAACACTTGCGAACGGCCTTGCAAGCATCGCGGCTGCAACACTTAATAGTACCCTATCTACCCACGTATGGATGTGATAAGTCAGCTCGGCATGCATACGTGCATGCATACATCCAGATCCTAGCCGTTGCGTTGGCTCCCGCAGTGAAACCGTGCCGTCAACGGCTTTAAGATTACTGACTACTACCTACCTGCTATAGACTGAAACTGGGGAGCATCTCACATCAGCTCAGCTCGATCATCATCTATCTTCAGCTCGGCAGACCAGGCAGACGGCCCGAGGAGAGGGACCAGGGACCAAAGACACCGGGAGAATTACCACCCCTGACCCGTTCCTGCGACTCGGCCGTACCGTATCGCGGCCTACCACAAATGGCCGGAATATTGACTGTTATATGTATATGTACCGTATCAGATCTACCAGGGCAAGACAGTCAAGGACTCGTCTCTTGATCCACTGCCATCCCATGTACATACCTACCCTGTCCGACGTTCGCATGGGGTTTGCCTGCATCAACCCGCCATTCCTCCCCCTTACCCCACGTATACTTACTCAAGTTACATGCGGTATGTCGGACTTCGCTTTTGCGAGGACGAGGGACGAACAGCTCACCTCAGTAATCCGAGTCCGAGCCGTTTCCAGAATGGGCACTTCGGATTGCCAATATTGCACAAGGTACGGGATGCCACATCGCGGGATATCATACTCTCTCGTATTGATCACTGTCCCGTTGACAGTAATGGTGTTGGTGAAAAGGTATATATAAGCTAGCCAGCCGCTCAGACCTCGTCAACACCTGGTGGGCACTATCAAATAGGCACACTGCCGGTCTTTTTGGGACCTCAGCGACCTCTCTGATGGAGAAGGCCATGTCGTCCCAGATGAGATGGTGCTCATGCTTCCGTTCCGGATACCAGTCCTTCAGTCACTCCTGACCTCCCGTACGACAAGACATGACAGACAGGCGGGTTCCTGCACCGGATACGCCAATCACAAATGAGCGCCTTCACCCCAATCCCCATCGTCATTCCCCCGCCTCGAGAAATTTCGGGTATAATAAAAAGGCAAACAGAAACATAATGGCGCCGGAGAATAAAAGTACTGAAACAGTCGGCCGCTCCAAGAAAAGACGGATATCATCCGCAAACTCCAAAATCAAACATCCCATCATTCCCCAAGCACAAGGCACACCCGCCTTAATAGCGACAGATCATCGCTACCAGTCCTCACTGGCTGACCCCAGGCAGCGTGAACAGTGATAGCCTCGACCTGTTGCCACCGCCCTTTCTCCTCGTGAATGTCCGGAGAGAACCACCCTTTCCAAACAACCGCCGAAGATTATTAATGCTCTAAACCTCTAATACGACTGGTGTGTGGCTGCTCTCGCTGCTCTGTCTCGAAGGTTGAAGGTGCTCCACAATGGCCTTGTCTCTGCCAGGCCGGTCCGAAGCAACCCGGACACTACCGCGGTTACCCCTTACGATGTGGCCAGACTCGACTCTGTCTTGGATCATTTCATCTAAGATCCGGCTCACCTCGTCCCCGCTTCTCCTCCGGTCTTTGGGCGAGGATCTAAGGCTGCTGTTGAGGCTGTTGCGGAACGACGGACGTATTGGGCTGATGGGCGAATTCGGATGGGAGAGGCTTCCAGACTCGATCCTTTGGGATGCGCGGGACTCGATACTTCGCTCGGCGTTCTCCCCCCTCCTAGCTGCACTCCGCAGAGCTATCAGCATTCGGTCCTTGTCCTCGATCTGAGCACGCAATTCTGCTATCTCGGCGTCCTTCTCGTGTAGAGCAGCCGATACGCTATGGTCCTCGCCGACCATGATTCCCTTGCTGCCAGAGACTAGTCCACCGGATTGTCTAGACGAGCTCGCCCGCCGTGCTTGCAGTAATCGCTTCTCCAGTGTCGCGATATACCGGTTCTTGTCCGCGAGGTCGGCCTGTAAGGCGCGGTTCTGGGACTGCAAGGATGCAGTTCCGTCGCCGAATTCGCCCACGCTGTCATCCTCGTCCCCAGGAGACCTATCGCCGCTCATCGATTTCCGGTAGTCCAAGCTAGGTCTCTGCCCAATCGTGGATGCTGATGATGTCACGGATGCTGAGCGCTCGAGCATCGACTTGCTTGATTGGGACGTCGTCAGTGATGACCGCATGGAGGCCTGCGAGAACCGCGGGTTCAGGCTGAGGGAGCTCGAGCTCCAGTTGCCGCCGGCGTTGACCCCGATTGACTTCGAGCTGAGGATCAGCCGGTTCAGATGATCTATGCGCTCCTTCAGCGCCGTTCGGGCTAGTTGCATCTCGAGCATCTGCTCTTCGTGACGTGCTGCAGCTTCCTTCTCGCGGGCCAATTCCTCCTCGGCATCTTTGGCCCACTCCGCGTTATCCTCTGGCCTGTCCTTGTTGTCCTTCTTGGCCTTCGCCTGCGCCTCCAGCTGCGCCTTGAGCTCCTGAATCTCCATGCGGTACCGTTCGAGTAGTACTCTCGCACCGCCCTCACCACCAGCGCCCAAAGCTTCTTCCGCTCGTTTGGCATGGCTAACAAGACTGTTCTTCGCCCGAGACGCAAACTTTAGCGTATTGATGGTCTCATTCGTGTGAGTGTTGGCGGAAGCGGCACTATTCGAGGCGGTCGTCTGGATTGTGCAGAGAATACTGACGAGCGAATTGCCCGATAGTGCACCTTGCAGCAGCCTCGTTAGTTTACTGTCTCGGTAAGGTAAGTGCTTGCCATCCTTGTCTGACTTGGAGTCTTTGTTTTCGGATATTTTAGCAATGACAGTTCCCAGCGTCAGCAAACTCTTGTTGATATGAGAACCCTCCTGCCGCCGCTCCTTGCTCTCAGCTGCCTTTTCCGAGCCCGCAAGATCGATCAAGCTCAAGGTCGAGACCCGGACGCCTCCTGGCAACAAGGCTGATCGCTTGTCGGTACCTGCCGCAGGGCCCCCGGGTACACGTTCCCGGCTTTCCACCACAATCTGCACGACGGCATGACTTCGGGAACTTCGAGAGTTGAACTGAGTGCTTGCTGTCCTTCGGGCTTGGTCGCCTCGGGCAATAACACGCAGAAGTTGTGTTGGGCTCTGCACAATCTCCTCCTTGAGGGGGGTCGCATAGACACCCCGTTTGCTGTCTTCCCGCAGCTTGATCTCCTCCTGCATCACGGCGCCGCCAACACCACCATTGGTTGGCATGCTAAGAAGATCATGTATCTTCTCGTTATATATTTCCAGGTAGCTGACTCGGAGTAGGAACTCCCGGGAAGGCGTCTCACGGATGTACGAGAATATGTCCGTAATTGCTAGAGGGATCACACCGGGAGATGAGGCAGTACCTTGCATCGAGAAGGTCTTGCCAGTTCCGGTCATTCCGTAGGCGAATACAGTTCCGTGGTAACCTTCCATGACGCGACGGACTAGCCGCTTCGCGATGTGGTCGTAAACACGAGAGTTATCGTCATGTGTCGAGAAAACATTATCTGAGAGCAAGCATCAGCCAAGCACTTATTTTCTTGCTGACGAGTACTGCAAACTTACCATAGTAGTAGTCACCACCCTCCTTCCCTCGATAACCTATCAGAGCTCTGCGATTATCGACCTGCCACTCCCCGTCGGACCGATCTTGACCATCTGCATCCGGCCTCACTCTGACGCTGACAACCACGTTGCCCTTGCTATCTGCTTTCGACAGGCGCTTGTTGGCAGGATCTGTGCCTGATTTTGCGGTAGTTGTGTCGATAGGTTCGTCGTAAGTTGTAGCTGAAGTGGAATAGGAATCTTGTGCTGATGAACTCCGACTCTGTGGAGGTGAGGCCACGCTTATGAGCCCATCAGAAAACCTTGCGCTTCCCCTTGTCATGGATTTGCCCTCGCCAGAGTTGTTCAGTAAGCTCGATGTCCCGCTCAGACGATTTGATGCTTTCGACATTCGATTGCCTGAAAGGGGGCTCGGAGGCAGGGTTCCTGCCCGGGTATCGCCACGGGGCGGCTGAGGGAACGAGTTGATGCTGATTGTTTTCCGCAATGCCTTACCGGCTCCGTTGACGACACTGGACATAGCACGTGGTTGTGCTAACGCGGACATGGGAGCTGGCGAAGATGGCGGTGGACCAGGCGAGGCTGAGGGCGCTCGTAGTCCACTGGATCTGGCAGGTGTAGATGGTGGCTGCAGCCCTGAGGACCTTCGCGTCTTGGCGACAGGTAGTGCCGGGAGAGCCATACTTGGCGGACCGTTGGAGGCTCGCGAGGGCTGTGGGAGTGTGGCCGTCATCCTGGAAGCTGGAAAAGCTACCAAGCGGTAGCTCTCTGGCCTAGGAACAACACCCTTGTAGTGTTGAGGTCACTCCGTGTAGCAACGCGGTTCTTATTTCAAAAATGGTATATGTTGTGGCGAAGTTCTTCACCGAAGTCTTGTCAATAAGGTGCGACAGATTGGACCCAGAATCTCCAAGGGGAAGCCAGTCCAGATTACTCGGTGTAGTCAAACGCCTTGATATGGCACGCGAAGCCACAATGATCACTAAGACAACAATGTCAGCGTGGCTGGATGGCAGCAGATGACCCAGGCAGCGAGGCTTGGTAGGAAATTCAAGTGCTCGTTCAGCACCTTTCGACGACCTTTGTGCAGACGCGCCGAAAGCAAGACAGGGAGATCACGGAACGGCACCGACGAGTGAGACTCGAGAGATATAGGGAGCATGATATGAAGGACAATTCAGACTTCTCCCAGCCCGCGCAGACATTGGGCAATGTGTAATTCCCCTGCATAGAACGGCATTGGAACTTGTGGATCACGAACGGGTCTGCATACCTTTTCCACTCAGGATTCCCGGATGTAATGCGTCTCTCCCTGTGTGCCCAGCTATGTAGCGTGTCGAGGGGCAAGAGTGTCGTATGCTTCTGATCGAATGGGCCAACGGGCAGCGAAAATTGAGTTTGAGCACGGAGTGTGTGCCTGGGAAAACAGTAGCAGTATGCGGCGTGGAGTCGATCACAACGTCGCGAAGGGGTATGCCGAGCCGTATAGAGTCAAGGCAAGAGCAAAGAAGGCCTCGAAGGTGCACGGGGTCTATCGTTTCAAGGCGGGGGAGTGGATTGATTCGGGCGAACACTTCGAGATCGAATCGGCAACGTAATCGGGCTAGAAAATGCGAATGTAACGAAAACGAGGCTCGACGCAAAGGCACCAGAGTGTGTTTTGGGCCTTGTGGTGGTGAGAGTAGGTACAGGAACAAGCAAGTCTTGTCGAGGCCAGTCGAGATCGGAAAAGATGGACCGCGGTCGATTGCGATTTCGAAGTCGGGTCAGGGTCGCAGGGTTGCCTTGGAAGGACGGGAAGTTCAAGTGCTACCGCTAGACACGGGACGGGAGGAGCTACGGCATCTATTGCTGCTATTGGGAAAGATCAATTGGGGACGGCGTGTGGTTCGTGCTCGTGCCTGTGCGCCTGCTTGTGCTCCAGTCTGTCCAGGCTCTCTCCACTCAACGGGAGCGACTATAGGACAAGGTCTGCGCAGACCCGTTTCGAGGTCGAGGTCGAGGTCAGGGTCGAGATCGATGGAAGACGATATCGAGAACAGGGGATCTGATTCGAAGATCGGGTTTGATATTCACAAGAACAAGGAAATTGCCCGGGCAGACGAGGGATATGTGGCGTTGGCTGTAAGTGCTCAGATGGTGAAATGAGGCCTTCGATGCTCCGGGGTGCTTTACTGAAAGCATCGGTAGTGCAGTTAAGTGGTTGTAGCGTGCTGGTGGCGCTGGTACTGGCGCTGGCGCTGCTGGCGCTGGCCTTCACCGTCGACTTGAACAGGTCAACTTGTGCCGAGGTGAATGAAAGCCCGAGGCCGCTGTATGTACTTCATATGCACACACACACACACACGCACACACACACGCAACGAGGGGAGCGCATCAAATTGAGTCGGTGAGGCTTGAAGCTGCAGCGCAACACAAGAACTGTTGAGTTGTGTTCCAAGGTTGAACTGGAGCAAGCCACGCCCAGGCGCTAAGCGGAAGTCCTGGCAGCACTGGGTATCCTGGGTACGCTGGTACGTTGACCCTGCCTGGGTTGGTGGTGTGGAGTACGAGATGAACGACTTGCAACGGCGACAGGGCAATGGCTGCGTGGCACTGCGTCCAAAGGAACAGCGACAGCGGAATAACGACAACGGAACAACGGGACAACGCAGACCTCGACTGACTGTCTTGGCTGGCAGATTGAGGCTGTCTCTGTTCCCACCGAGGAAACAGACGGAAGAGAAAGGAAAAGGGGGAAAATCACAAAATCTTGCCACCAAGTTTAACGAGGCCGCGAAAGACACATTCTGTCCCAACTTCTTCCTTTCGCGGAAAGCAATTTGACTCCGGCCTTCCAAGGTTCACACAGAACATTGAACCCTGGAGCTCAGTGCCTGCACCCTGCTAACATCTGCAGCCACCCCTGTTTAAGTATCACAGCGGGGCCTGTCAGGGTATAACTCGGTTTGATCGCCGATTACATAAAGCTTTTCACATGGCCGGATCCTCCAAATCCCATCCCAGTGTCTCCTTTCGTTCCTTTCGTTGCACCTCAAGCTGGCCGAGGCCCCAAAATTGGACAAGCTTGGAACATTCGATTGCAGATACAATGCCGGTGCAGATGCACTTCGCCGTTGGTCTACATACGCCTCCAGACTACACTAGCCTACTTTGAATACTGACGAGATGGCGGATGCGACCCTCCCTTGAGGATGTCCTCCGTGATCCGAGTGATGAGAGTACGGATTCGTACCATGGCACCCATCACACCACCTTGTGTACCACTTCGTACAAGGCGAAGGTGGTAACCCTTGCCGCCTTCAGACATAGTGCGGCCAATCTCCCACGCTGCTGTGTAACATGGGTACACATATCCGACCCTCCCTTATGCATACGCGATATCAATCGGAAACCCCTGTTGTTCTTCACACGCTATTTCTTCTCGATATGCAAGAGATTGTTGACCAGACGGCACATGGCCCTGCATATCACCGTCATGATACGGCACACGGCAGCTCGATATACCTTACTGCTTCGATTGACTTTTCAGCCCTCCCGACGTTGCATCAATGGCTGGCCGAGCCGAGGCGACCTTGGTCCGGAGCACAGCTGTGTCAGAAGCAGCGCAGCACAATTCGCAATACACTTTCCCCAGGACCACAGACCAGCATGTGGCTGCTGCGACGGTTTCAATCCGAAGAAGGTTTGCCGAAATGGAGCTGAGACAGTCGAAGAGCAAATAACCTCGCCTCATCGCGGTTAGCAGGGGCAATAAGATCTACGCTCCACTGGCCCAAGAGTCAAGCGTCTCTCGATAGTGGAACGTCGATAGAATCGGTGCAATTTCCGGACTGTGCCACTGATGGACAGTGACTGCCCAATGCGCGCCACCAACTCCTTTGCCGCCGTGTCATTGGTTCTTTTGGAGCATCAACCCCTTGCCACGCCCTCTGTCGTCAATCTCCAGCAAGGGTCCTCCTTCCGCAAAGTCGCCAGCAACCCTCAGTGAGAGCCCGAGAGTTCGATGCCGTCCTAGGGAGAGTCTGATAACGGTCGCTGGGGATGACCACGTGTTGCGAGTACGACCAGATCCTGTAGCAGCACCTCGGTCGTTGCCACATCAGGAACGCCACAACGTTATTGTCTCTGATCCTCCTGGACGCTGGAAGCCGTGTTACAGGTACGCCGCAGAATGGCGTCGACATGTACCGATGACACTGGCGTGTCTGTTATGACAGGTGCCTGCTATGACAGGACTCACAGCGTGGAAACGGCTCTTCCGGCATACTCGTCTCGCACTATCCTAATTTCGTGGAGATGAGATGAACGACCATGGATAGATCTTGCCACTACCAAAGTAAGTTTGGGCAACTCCCTATCGCGTCACGCGATCTACGAGTCGCTACCAAGTATTGCGTCCCAAGGAGGAAGACACGTGTGGCAACCAAGCATTTTGGGCACTCCGAGAGTCACCACAGATGACCAGTTAGTCGATCACCTTCCCTGCTGACCCAAACTCTTGGTATTGGAAAGCAAGGAACAATTCTAGCGCATGGAGACTAGGCAGTCCTGGTTGTTCATGCGTACGTTGCTTGCTGTGAGACATCCCTGGTTTGGAGGTCGGGTGCTTTCACAGGATCTGGTCCTCCTTATACCCTGTGCGTTTAACAAGTGTTTACGAGGGTGGTAGCGAACGCCGTTATTGTATCTCATCAAAGATACACGGCCGCCGGGTTCGAGAGAATGGCGAACAAAGTCGCCTTATCATGACTTGGATTTCTGAGCAGCTATCCGCGCCGTCTGGGCGAGATGTATTGGCGAAGGCAGGATCAGACCTCGCCTGCAATACCCAAAGAAGGCTTACGAAGTGTTCTCGATTCGTTGCGAAACTCTGTAACGATGTTACTTGGTGCTGAAGTCGTTCCCATCGTGGTAATGGTGTCCTATATAAAAGCTTTCGGCTTGTGGGTCATTCAACCAAGTATGGGTTATTGCGAGATTTGTGGCAGTGTCACTCAGTATGAAACTACTATAATGCTCTATTTCACGGGTATATCACGTGTTGACTGATTCTTGAGAGTTGCTCATGAAATCCGATCAGCAAATAGCAGATATTAAAGGACTTCCTCCTCGAATCAAGTGACTGCCAACAGCTCGAATGTGGGAACCAACAACATTTAGCCCCTGAGAACTCTCGAGGCTACCCCGGAACCTCGCACCCAGAACTCATTTACAAAGGGTGCTTTCGGCATAAGTTTCCAGATTTATCTTGTGGATTAGCTATCAGTCTATAGTGACTTCATGTGCTCGAGTGGCTCAAATGCTGGCCTCGTTTACGAGACACCCATCTTGCTTCGCCCTCTCTCAGACCAATAAGGGAGGTACCTAGAGCCCGGCAGCTATAAGCGATATCTCTTAGAGTAACCTAACGCCTCTACCCACGCTCCCCGTTGTGAAGACCTCGACCAGCCCCGCGCCTACAGCCTCATGTAGTATCCAATTGAAACTCACTCCGCAGAAGTCCTTCCACTTCTTCGTCCTGCCAGGTAACACACCCACGAACTCCCTCCGCTCGCGCTTGCCCACATGCTGTTTCGAGTCGTTCGCCACGCCGCCATCCCACCTCTCCCTGAGCAGGTGCTCTGGCATCTCCTTGTATACCGACTTGCCCAGGGCCTCAGTCAGCTGTGACAGTGCCGCAGAGACAAGTTTCAGGTAGGCGCCCTGGCTCGGAACCGCGAGGGAGAGCTCCGCCCCGCCAAATCGGTTCTTGCTTCCTCCTGCCCGCCCTCCACCGCTACCACCGGACACATGAACAGCCCCTACACCACCAACCGCGTCAACTGACCCGGTCGCGGCGCGAGAAACAGTCTCCAGACTTATATTTGTTCCCCTATCCTCTGGTCTCGCAAACACGGACGTCACGCTCCCCGCACCGAAGTCATGAGACGTGGCGAGGAAGCCGCCCCTGACGAGCTGATCGATCTGTGACGGTTTCAGCCCAGCATCACCAGCGCCGACCTTCAGTTTGGCCGGATTATCCTTCAGCCACTGCTTGAATGTGCCCTTTGTTTCGTCCTCCAAAGCTGGGGATCTTTCCGCCAGATCCCGCAGGTCGGAAGCAGCAATGAGAAACTCCCCCACTCCTCCATCTCGGCCCCTCCTTAGCACTATAATCTTCCTCAACACCCCTTCGCGTATCAGCTCGGCCGTCTCCCTTTCCACGGCCGTGGGACTCCTGAGCAGAGCCTGCAGGTGCGCCGTCGTCACCACGGGCGGTAGATTCCGCCGGGCATTCAGGACCTCTGTCACGCGCGTCGATGTCATCCCCAGGCTACTCGTCTGGTCCGGCATCGGTGTGAACATGTGCTCTCGGGAATAACGCATCGCTTGTGGTACGTCTCGAAGGGTGAGATCCGTGGCCAGAGCCTGAACGAGGCCCAGGTCGTCAAGTTTGTCCTGGAAGAAGTCTTCATCTTCATCATCGTTGCGTACGGCCTTGGCCCTGTTAGGGTAGGAAGTCGCAGCCTTCGTCCTGGGCAGCGAGTCGCTCCATGATGAAGAGGCTCGACTACTGTTGGCGCTGCTGGTCCGTCTGGGGGCAGGTGGTTTTCTTTTGGCGACGCGATTTGGGTTTTTAAGTATGGACTTTAGACGGCTTGTCATATTGATCGTTTGAAACCTCGCCAGATATTGAGCAAGAGCTAAATCAAAGAGGCCACGGATGTGATCGTCTCACACATGTCAGCCTTGCGCATCAGTCCTAGTCAGCGGCATGGGGCTCTGTGATTCGTTGACATTCCGCTGACGTTCGCCACCTTCAGCCGCTAGACCGAACAAACGTCCGCCATCTCTGTACACGGTAAGTCTACCGCTATTGCGTATGCTTCGGGCCATCAGGGTATAACTTCCCCTTGCGGAATTGTACCAAGGTCTTCAGGAAAGACCACGTTCCAGCCATGCGGGGGACAATTGCTATGTTGTCGCTGCCATGAAGGGCACGGCTCGGACTTCCAAAGTTCCAAGGTCGTCCGCGGGTCAGTCAAAATACCTCGTTATATCTTGGCAGCGAGACTAGCAGCGAAAAACACCGCGTCCGTACTCAAAACGTCGTGGAGCAGAATGAGACCGAACATGCATCTGCAGCGATGGATCTCGGATGAAGGGTTCACTTCGCCAAGACGCGACAAGAAATGGCCATGGTCAAAGTTAATTGCTCAAGTATAGCATCCGGACATGAGGGCCCAAGGAACATCCCGGGCCGGTGGAGGTAGACACAGTAGATGTTGTGTTCTTGCATATTTGTCTTGTGGTGCACGCTGAAAAGGGTGAAGTCCCTTTAAAGTCCCTTGACCGGGCAGCTGCCGGGCTGCGGTAGGGGTGGCACGGATGGGGAAAGGGCGACTGTGGACCGCCTATCCGGTTCGGTCCAATGGTCCTTCCAAGCAGCCAAGCAAACGTCCCCCGCCCCACAATCACAGGTCCCAGGGCCCTTCCCCACCTGACACCTTGTTCAAGGAGCCCCGTGGCCCCCGTCAATTGTTTCTGGAAGTCAAGTGCAGTTTGCGCACGTCACACACGCCTCTTCATTACCCCATTACACAGTACACGTGTAGATAAGCGGTAACACCTGCAGTCAAGGGGCCGGAAACCCGAAGCCTTACCATTAACGACCCAACGTTTGTGGACACTGCTGATCCTGATCATTCCTCACTACATACAGCAACTACGGCAATTGCATCAAATCCAACGGTCTATCTCAAGCTATCGACTTGTGGATCCTTGACCGTCAAGACTTCCCGAAGAGACATTTACCGACAACCCGTCACATTAGTTCCCCCGCATGTCATCGTTGAGATGGAATCTATCCAGTTGGCCCAGATGTTGGCTGACATCTCCGACCTGAGCGCTGCTGTGAGTCCTTGAGACCCCACAGCAAGATCATATGCTTAAGAGAATCACGGAACCCGAAAGGCTGACGGTATATCATGATAGGATGCCAGGGCAGCCGCTGCGCTGGTCAACGCGAACAAGACTCTGCCCACCATCACCCCTTCAACACAGGCACAAAGTCAAAACGATGAGGGCCTCAAGCCACTGCGACCGACGTCATCAGCGCACGCCAACCGGCTGGACCAGCTTGGCCGGCGCGTCCTGACACCGCCCCTTACGCGATCCAACTCGAATCAGGGTTCAATACCCGGAACGCCACGAGAGCACCATCCCGGTCCCGGGGACGACGTCGACCGGGCGAGCACGCTGATGGCGCTGTACGAGATCCGCAACAAGCTCAAGCAGCAGGACAATACGAGCCTGGTCCGGGCGCGCGAGAAGATCGACGCCATGATTGCGAAGCACAAGAACACCGAGCAGTCACAGCAGCAGCATGGAAAGCAGGGCGACGCGTCGCAGGGCCCAGAGCGCCCGCGCCTGACGTCGCGATACACTTTCCCAAAGGCGGACCCGACGAATACACCCGTAGTAGAGAAGTAATGGAACAGTATATATAATAGTACTCAACTTGGCGCACGGAGGCTTTAAGGGATTTGCAATTACAAACAGGCGTTGTTTGCGGCACCGGCAAGGAAAAGTCTAAATTTGGTGGTTATCAGGCACGAGAATTTGGCCGGTATGGACACCAGGACGGATTGCTCTGAGAATAATTTCGGTTTGGTACGGAAATACGATAATGGGTAACACAGGACGAATGCTTACGAATCGACGGACTTCTACAGTATCATGCGTGAGTCTGGGTGTATTGTATGATAGATGGAAATAACAAGGTCTTTACGTCAACTGTAGCCAAGTTACTACTCGCGGTAGAGTATCCCATACATTAGCGAGACTGACATGTCGTTTTGTCTACTGGAGGCTTCCATGTTGAAGGGGGACACGTTGGAAGTCGGGTGGGGGAACAGAATAGAGTACGTGGACATGGAACGCGGGGAGGGAGAAAGACGGGCGACGTCTTGGGTAGATGATTTCACGTCCTTCTGAGCTATTCCGATACCGATCCGCCCAACGGTCCGCCATAGTATGCATCTCATAATCCCGTCTTATTAGTTCTCCTTGCCATTACCGTCTGTCAACCTAGATACAGAGGGCCTTTCCTTCCATGAGGGCAGCTAGGTTTACGAGGGTCCGTACCTACCTAGGTAGGTAGTGGTGTAGCTATAAATGTAGGTGGAAACATGCTGCAGGGGTGCCTAGCTAGCCTGCTAGTCGAGGCTTCGAGCCCACTGGATTCCACCGAATTCACCGCTAAGGTGCTCCAAGTTACCAAGTGCTCCCCACCTGCAGGCTGCACACTGATCTCAATGCAGCCCGCGTGCCTCCCTTTAAAAATCACCCCGACGTCACAGCTTCCGCAGCCCTTCTTCCAAAAACATCGCAGTCGACGTAGCAATACCTGACAGACAACAAGTTGCCCATCATGGCGACTGGAGTGGATGCCAAGCTCCTCAAGAGCACCAAGTTCCCTCCGGAGTTCAGCCAGAAGGTTGACATGACCAAGGTCAACTTGCAGGTCATGAAGAAGTACGTGTTCCACCTGGTTCCCCACGTCAACTGCGAGACGCGGTTGCACTGACGCCCGACGCGTATGTACAGATGGATTGCAGGCAAGATCTCTGAGATACTTGGAAGCGAAGATGACGTCGTCATTGAGCTCTGCTTCAACTTGATCGAGGGCTCGCGATATGTGGGTAGCCTCTATCAGCAATATGTTTGCCGTCTTGCCTTTCTTTGCAGTTGCTAACATGTTCGTAATCAGCCCGATATCAAGTCTCTTCAGATCCAACTGACCGGGTTCCTCGACAAGGATACCGCACCGTTTTGCAAGGAACTGTGGAACCTCTGCCTGAGTGCCCAGACGAGCCCCCAAGGCGTTCCCAAGGAGCTGCTCGAGGCTAAGAAGCTAGAGCTTATACAAGAGAAGGCAAGCAATCCCGACCAATGCCAGTTGTCCGATGGCGCATGCTGACGAGGTTCTTCCAACAGATCGAGGCCGACAAAGCTGCCGAAGAAGCTCGAAAGAGGCGGGAGGAGCTCGAATCCCGTCGTGGCCAGGGTGGTGGCCGCACCGACAGCTACCGTGGTGGGCGAGGTGGGCGAGGTGACCGTGACACATACCGCGGCGGTGGCCGTGGCTTTGGCCGCGGCAGGAGTCCCTCCCGCTCTCCACCACCACCCAGGCGTGGTCGGGACAACTACCGTGGACCGGCTCGGGGTCGTGATTCATACGTGCCTGGCGACCGGCGGGCTCCGCGACGACGAAGCTCTCCCGCCCGGTCACCCTCGGCAGACTCGGCGTCGCGTCGATCTCGTTCGCGATCCTCTAGTGCAGGAGGCAGCCGACGACAACGGAGACGTAACTCGTCATCTCCATACACGCGCAAGAGATCTCGGTCTCCAATCCCCCGAGAGAACAACTACAGACCTCGCAGGCGCTCGCCCTCTTCTGGCAGGGACTCGCCTGTGCCAAAGCGACGGCGTTATTCGACCTCTCGGAGCCGCTCACCGGTTAGACGGAGACGCGCCAGGTCGCACTCGTCTTCCGGTTCCGATAGGCGATCATTGTCACGATCACGGAGTCCCCTACCACGAAGGAGACGCGACAGGGACAGCCGGAGTCGAAGCGCTTCGCCCGGTGGTGCTCGAGGACGTGGAAGACGCGAACTAAGTCGTAGCAGGTCTCCATCCAAGTCGCCACGGGATTCTCGACGTTTGTCACGATACAGAAGCAGGAGCAGGAGCAGGAGCTCGAGCCATGGTGGAGGAAGAGCTCGGGGGGATAGAGCCGCACGGGGCCATGACAAGAAAACATCCTCCATATCTCCAGACCGTTCACGAGACAAGTCGGCTGATGTTTCCGAAGACGAGAACAGAAGACCCAAATCACCTTTGAAGCGAGATGACGAACCGAACGCAACGACGACAAAGGAGGCCTCACCGAAGGTACGCTAGTATCCCGCAATGGGAGTGGAGGAAATTCTAAGTTGTAACGCGCAAGACGCCTACTGACTGCTCATGTTGTTTCGAGGCGCTTCAGACCCAGAAGACTCCGCAGCAGAGAGCAACTGAACTGAAAGAGAAGCTACTAAGGGAGCGACTTATCAAGATGAGGAGATCCTCCAAAGGTGGAACGAGCAAAGTCTGAGGCTAACCTCCGTTGAAGCATTCCTGCACGCTCACCATTGCGCTTATCGGCGGCCGCTCTGTCTACTACTCAGCGTTGGGCCGTGTTGCATCCGTGGCTTCTGTAATACGAGTATGCTACATAGAGAAATATGAGAGAATACTGTTTCTGAAGCCTTACCAAGGTTGCGACTCTGATAGGCATATCGGTCTTGCTCTTGAGATGGGACAATTTTCTGGGCTCTTGTGCCATATGCCTCGGGTTGACCACTGTTTAAGATTGCACAAATGATCAATTCGGCTTAGGATCTCTAGATGTCACAAATTGGTTAGGTACACCTCTGATCTGGCTCTGCTCTCATCTCGACTCCAGCATAGTTCCCAGGTACTTGGGTAGTACCTAGATACCCATTATTCTCTTCCGGGCGTCGTGCCTTCCTCTCTGTGCTCGATGGACAGAATCGGCGTCAGAGCGTAATGCGCTACGTGAACGTGTACACTTAGCAGGCGCACTTGAGAATACATGTCTAGCATGACCAGAGTATTCAGCTATTTCTGCTTCTACGTTATCTCAACACATCCTTAACATCGCTGCCAGGCTGGCGGGGCATATGATCTTATGCAGCTGCATTGGTAGGGAGCAGTGATTGGTCAGCCGTATCAGAGGCGCCCCACTCCTCTTGGGGAACCTTGAAGGGCTCCCGTTCAGAAGGCTTCTGTTTCTCTCAAAATGTCTAATGAGCCACCCAGGAAGAGGATCAGGTTTGAACACAATTTCAAGAAGAGCAACCTCAAGCACGCTATACGCGCCGCTCGGGACGACTTCGATCCCCCATTTCCAGACGACGACAAAGACACCGACGACGAACGCGAGGACGAATACTACGAACCTGATCCGGACCCCGAGGGCGATCTGGAAATAGCAGCTGGCACGAAGGCCAACACGAGGCTGAACACCGGATACAGCTCCCCCTACGGACAATACATAGCTCGAACCATCCTGGTCGACTTACGACACCGCTGGAACTTGCCCATAATCGCGCTCCAGGGGCAAGGCCCTTCTACCCAGCAGAACGAGGCGGAGGCTGTCGCTGCAACCGCGCAAGATACCCAGCAGAGCAGCGACGCGAACACGGCAGTGGAATCCGTGGAAATCGAAGAGTAGGACACTGGATCAGGACCCTCCGAGGACGCGTCGAGTTCAGGTGAAAGTACGCGACGGAGTGCTTCCACGCAGAGTGCGACTGCGACAACGACGGGCGGAAACATCGCGCAAGACGACGCCTCTACGCGCACGGCCGCGACTACCGATACAAGCACTAGTACTACAAGTCCGGGTGAAAAAAAGGAGAAGAGATCTGTCCGTTGGAGGGACGACATAGCCGAAGTCCGCGAATATCAAGTGATCAGTCCTGGATCGTCGTCACCCTCCTCGTCATCTTGTTCGGAGTGTGGCACTTCGCCAATCTCCTCGCCGCCGGAATTGGTCGATCCCCTCCCATCGGATCCCTCGTCATCTTCCTCGTCATCATCCTCGTCAGATTCGCCGCCACCAACATGACGGAAAACCAGGCACCTGGGGCAGCCGGGGGTGCTGATGCGCCTGGAGGAATGCCCTTCTACGAGCAGTCGCGCGCCGAGCTCAAGGAGATGCTGACAAAGAGACGCGACATGGCCAAGAAACTGGTAAGTGTCTAATGAAACAAAACTACCGTACTCCATCCGACCCTGCCCTGGTCGTTCTCGCAACCGCAGCTACTAAGACAGCGCCCCTCTCGCGACAGGCCGCCATCGAAGATACCATCTACACCAAAGAGACCGAATACCTCGAGAGCACGCCCAACGGCAACGTCCTGACGGGCTTCGAGCCCCTGATCAAGGGCGGGACCACGGCGGCGGCGGCCCAGCGCCGCAAGGTGCCACCCCTGGAGCTGCACCGCGTCTTCTCGCGGTCGTCGATATCCTACAACGCCAACATGTCCGAGTCGAACGCGAACACGCCGGGCTCCAGCCACGCGCCGACGCCGGTGAGCAGCACCTTCGCCGCGGGCGGGTCCGGGTCCAACCACCCCACGCCGACGAGCGGCGCGGGATCGGGCAGCAACGCCGGGAAGACGGGCGGGGTGTCGAGGAAGGAGAAGAGGAAGGGTCTGAGCCTGGATGCTGGTGGGGACAGCGAGAGTGATGCCAACCTGAAGAAGGTCAGGACGAATTTCGGGGCGGCGAGGAAGTAGGGGGTTTTTCGAGGAGCCTCGGAGATTCGACTGGGAGGGGGGAAGTGTCTTGTTTGCTTCAAAAAAAAGCGTGGCGTTTAGGTTTACGGGGTCCAAGGTCAAATGGGATGGGGGAAAAGGGGGGTCCAATGGTAGAGTTAAAGGCGTAGGAGCCTCACGGCATTGTGTTTGTGGCTCTTGACTGACAAACATGCATCTTCTGCATCATCACGGGCAAGACAAAGCGGATTGGTGGATGTAGTATACTTGAGCAGGTACTGTATACCTAGGTACCTTGTTGAGGGGGCTCGGCCTTAGACGGTATCGAGCTGCTGTCCATGCCAAACCTATCGGAAGCTATCCTTGGTTGAGGGTGTGTACTACCGTGATCTATGTGCAGTTGCGGGGCGTTGATGGGATCGGCAGTGCGTTCGCGATCCTCGTCTACATTGACATGATATGTAGGTATCCTTGAATGACCTTGGAAGACACAAAATAAGAGGAACAAAGGAGAAGAAGGAGCCGGGAGATTTGACAGCATCCCAGTAGATACAATTGACGAGCGAAAGTTGCAGTCCGGTCACGCGACAAACCCCCTCTTTTGACATGGATGCAAGCATACCTAAGGTAGGTACTTGAAACTGCCCAGATGTACACCTGGGCAGTTGTACACCTGGGCAGTAAAAAAAAGCTGCCGGTAGCCAGATTTTCGCATGTCATCAAGGTCCTCATTAATGTCATAATGAGGGGTTATCACAAGCTCCTCGAGTACATAGCAACTCCTCACATGTGCTGGTGCACTGTCGATGATTTGGACCCGCCCGTATTGCGGGGTTCGAGTTCATCAGCAGTCGAGCCGGTGCTGGCTTGTCTAAGACAAGCAGCTATGTAATGTTCTATCATGGACCCAGGACGGACCTTGGAACCTTCCTAACTGAGGCAGCAGGTGGAAGATTATAGACTGTATATTGTATAAGGAAGGGGACCGGTTCCGGATTCTTGCCTCTTTCCTGTTTTGTTCCCTTCGACCCTGCAATTGGTCTGGCTCACCTTTACCCTTACCTTCACCTTCACCTTCACCCTTACTCTCACCTTCTTGGGGCTCCTGAACACCCACCCTCATAATGACTATCCGCGTAGCCAAGTACACCCCCGAGGTGCTCCTGTCGGCTCCTCGTAGATCTGCAGGCAGCCCGAACAGCTCTGGGAAGCTGGTTCTTTACACCGTAAGTTTGTCGGTACCCCCTCTACTCTCTCATCTACAGAACTCTTGGTGGACGATGGATGGTTGCGAAGTAAGGAGCATCAGATGACCGCGGGGTTAACCCTACTCAGGTGTCTAAATACTCTTTCCAAGACCACAAGAAGACCAATGAGATCCAAGTCCTCGATCTCGACTCCGGCAATGCCAAAAGCTTGTATAAGGATTCGAGCTACAGTGAGCCGACATGGATCAGCGAGTTCGAGTTCGTCCTGATCAAGGGCGGCGAGAAGGGGACTTCGAGTCTCGTGCTGGCAGACGTGAACAGTCCGGGCGCAACGTCAGTCTCATATTAACAAGCCCTCTTTCCCCCTTGCCCTGCCGACAGTTCCGCTGACTTTGAGCCTCTTGTGTCAGTCCTAAGGAGATCAGCAAGTTCAGCGGGGGCATCTCAAACCTGAAGGTGAAGAAACTGTCAGGTGACACCTTCGCCTTGGCAGTCTCCGCACTGGTGACACCCTCAGGCACGATATACAATCCGGAAAGCGACAAGAAGCCCTACACCTCCGCCAAGATCTACACCAGCCTCTTTGCCCGACATTGGGACTCGTGGGTGACAGAGAACCGCAATGCCATATTCTACGGCTCGATCAAGAAGACTTCGGACGCCTATACACTTGAGGCTCCTGGCCTGGTCAACGTCTTGGCCGGTACCCAGCTGCAGAGCCCGGTTCCCCCCTTCGGTGGGGCGGGAGATTTTGATATCTCCTCCTCGGGCATCGTCTTTGTCGCCCGTGATCCCGAGTTGAACCCTGCCACTCATACCAAGAGTGACCTGTATTATGTCAAGTTGTCCTCGTTCACGCAGGCCAAGCCTCCCGCTCCGCAGCTCATCAAGACGGGCAAGTTGCAGGGGTACTCGGGTGCACCGGTGTTCAGCCATAATGGAAAGAGTGTGGCTTTTACCCGCATGCGTGACATCAGATACGAATCCGACAAGACGCGGCTCGTACTCGTCCCGGATGTGGAGGACCTGTCCAATGTGCAGGAGTTCTACGAGACGGAGGATGGGGAGGGCGGCTGGGACCGCCGCCCTGATGGTATCACGTGGAGTGCCGATGACGATTGGCTGTACGTCGTCGCGGAGGACCGGGGCCGGTCAAAGCTGTTCAAACTACCCTCGAAACCGTTGTTGGCGAAGGAGCTGCCGAAGGTGGTATCGAACGTTGAGGGAAGTATTGGGGACGTCAAGGAATACCCAGGAGGAAAGGTATTCACCAGCGGCTCGAGCTTTACGGACAACTCCTTCTACACGGTCATCGACCCCTTGCAAAAGACAACGGACCTCCTCTCCTCCAACACGAAGGAGGGTCGGACCTTCGGTCTCTCACGGAGCCAGGTGGACGAGATCTGGTTCAAGGGCGCAGGCGACGAGTACGACGTCCACGCGTGGGTGATCAAACCGTCCACCTTCGACAAGTCAAAGAAGTACCCGCTCGCACTGCTTATCCATGGCGGACCCCAGGGCATGTGGGCCGACTCCTGGTCGACGCGCTGGAACCCGGCCGTCTTCGCCGAACAGGGCTACGTCGTCGTGCTGCCCAACCCAACGGGGAGCACGGGATACGGCATGGCTCTCGAGAACGGCATCCGCGAGAACTGGGGCGGCCGGCCGTACGAGGACCTGGTCAAGGCCTACGAGCATGTCTCTTCCACCCTGGACTATGTGGACGTGGACAATGCGGTGGCGCTCGGTGCCAGCTACGGTGGCTTCCTGGTCAACTGGATCCAGGGGCATGACCTGGGGCGCAAGTTCAAGGCACTCGTGTGCCATGATGGCGTGTTCAGCACGCTGAACCAGTATGCGAGTGAGGAGCTGTTCTTCCCTATCCACGACTTTGGGGGTGAGCTGTGGAACAACCGTGAGGGGTATGAGAAGTGGGATCCGGCGAGGTTCACGAGCGAGTGGGCTACGCCGCAGTTGGTGAGTCAATCCAGTTGTTTTCATGGTTGGGTCTAGATCCAGGGTAAAAGCGATGCTGATATAATGATTGTTTGTGTGTGTGCAGGTCATCCACAGCGAACTCGATTACCGTTTGCCCATCTCTGAAGGACTGGCGGCCTTTAATGTGTTACAGACTCGGGGCGTTCCTAGCAAGCTGTTGGTGTTCCCTGACGAGAACCATGTAAGTTCCTATATTGCCGTCACGCCCTCGGATGTGTCATCTGACTCCCCCCTACCTTGCAAGAGTTTTCTCCATCATTGAGTTATTGTAAACTGACTATGGATAGTGGGTGTTGAAACCGGAGAACTCGCTCGTCTGGCACCGTGAAGTGCTCGGCTGGATCAACAAGTACTCTGGCATCGAAAAGGGCGAGGCTGCGTAATTGATGGCCGGTAAGATACAAAGCTAGCAACTCGTCTAGGCACAATACAGAGGAAATAAACCCCAAATTCCCCCAACTCCAGGTAGCAAGCAGAATTATGCGAAATGTCGCGGTAGACATTCTCATTCTCGACACATCATTTCCTGTGCTGTTCAGCAACCGAATCCTCCTTCTGGACCTTGCCGCCACCTGTTGACCAAGCCTTCCTTACTGCAAAAAGGATGGGGTTGGCATCTGTCTGAGAGCCTCCTTCACCTCCTCCCATCTGATGTCCCTGCTCAGGGCCATGATCCGGCCCTTTTTGGGGGTCTTACACTTGACTGGAGCAGCCCTTCCATGTAGATTGTCCATCAGGTACTCCTGAGTCAACCGAGCCAACTCTTGATCCTGGATGCCTTCGATGAAGGACCATATGAACTGCCGTTGATCCTTTCCGGGCTTCTTCAGGTGGTACTGCCTCCTCGTGGCGAGGAAGTGTGCCTCGAACGCCTTCCTCCGTGCATTCGAGTTCGGATGGTGTGTCTCCTTGCGAGGTGGAGGAGGCTGGTCGACGAGAATGTCCTCCTCTTGGTCGTCCTCTTCATCTACCCTTTGGCCATCTTGTTGGTCTTCGTGTGGATGCTGCTCCGCTGCGTACCTCGGTGCGACCCTGCGGGCTTGAGGGACAGATGCAGGCACAGATCTAGGCGCAGGAGCAGGCGCAGGCATAGGGGCAGGTGCAGGGCCAGGTGCATCTCGGGACTCCATCTCGGCCAGCGAGTCCAGGATACTAGAGAACTGCTCCTGATACCGGGCAACTTCTGCTACAGACGTCAGAGATAGCCGTCCGTAACGAAGAGTTGTCTGAGGTAAGAGCCCCCCCGCCTACCTTCATGGGCAGTCTCGAACCCATCCTGACGCGCCCGGATCGCGCGCGCCACCTCCTCGAGCTTGGCGATGCACGACTCCCCCCGGGCCAGCCGGCCCTCCAGGGCGGCGACGGTCTCCCGCAGGGCCCTGACCACCCCCTCCTGCCTCCCCGGCGCAGCGGGGTCGTAGCCGGCGGTGCGGGTGTCCACGTGGGCGACGCGGCCCTGCAGGACGGCCACGGCCTCCTTGAGGGCGGCGATCTCCCGGTCGTGGAGCTTGGTGGCGATGGGGTCCTGGTCTGCTTGTCTCTGCGCCTGGGCGAGGAAGACCTTGACTGCCTCGGCGAGGTAGCTGGGGTCGGGAGGGAGCATGTTGGA
>LKEB01000001.1:153345-169672 GCA_003795295.1 Cytospora leucostoma | reverse complement strand
GGGTGGTGTGAGCGAGGTTTCCCTCTGGATAGGCAGGGGTGAGACGTGCCATGACCGTGAAGCCCTCGTTGTAGACGCAGTAGTTGTTGACCGGCGGCTTGAGGAGGTGAGAGTTCTCCTCGAGCCTGGGCAAGGGTGTCAGCCAATCCCATTCATACATGGCTTCTTTGAATTTCTTCGCATGACCCTCAATTTGATGTTTGATGTTGTTCCGCCAGGCTCACTTACCACTTGGGCAGGTTTACTGGTGCTGAGAGCATCTCGTGCTATTTATTAGATTATATCGATCAGTTGAGTTGGACCTCAAATATTTACGTAAATAAGACAGTCGACTATTGACTTTATATAGAATCAAGGGCCGTAGGTGCTTACAATGCAGTACGATTAGAAATAGCCTTTTGATTTGTGTCGCTGACTTCCAGGAACAATCGGCACTCTCGGGTTGAGTCGTCTCATGGAAGTCATTTTCTTATCTTTGCAGGTGTGAACGGTCTTGTCAGTTATAGCAGCTACTGTCCTCGACTACCAAGCCTTGGAGGCCATGGTGGCACTGTACGGGTCCGCACAGAAGGTACCCGGCGCTAATCGGATCTCATCCAGGGTCCAAGCCCGCTGGAGGGCTCCTGAGGAGTCCATGGATCAGGGCACCCGGTGGACTGGAAGCCGAACCACTTCAATGCGTTGCGTCATCAGTACCATCTGCGACACACCCGACACCACATTGAACCAATACCACACCATAACCAGTTGACCACACCATCCAACCCTGACCACCACCTGGGCGGCGGCATCTATCCTCTATCCTCAATTGGGCTGACCTGAAAGCGGCCCTGCAGTTGCTGCTTGCTGCACAAGGTTGCGCAAATTAAGCCCCCGGTCAGCTGTTCGGATGACCTTCATTCCTTCTTTCATACATACTTAGTATATACACATACAGCTAGATAGCCTAACTCAGGCAGACGCACGCTTCTCTCCCTATCCCCTACCTTCGCTTCATCCTCGTCACTTGTGCATCTAGCCATTAATTACATTTCCGCCTGCAACCCCGATAGCACCCTTCACTTTGAAACACCCCATACCCAGACGGCGTTAATGGCAGTAATGGACCACTCCCACATGGACCACGGCGATATGGGCGACATGCCCGGCCACGGAGGCCACGACATGCCGTCACACGGCGACATGTGCAGCATGAGTGTAAGATCAAGAGATCCCAGAGAAAGAGGTAGATAGACGGACAAGATGCTAAGATGCCCGACAATCAAACAGATGCTCTTCACCTGGGACACGACCAACCTCTGCATCGTCTTCGAGAAGTGGCACATCCGGACCACGCCCGGCCTGCTCTTCAGCCTGCTCGCCGTCGTCGTCATCGGGATGGGCTACGAGGCCCTGCGCGCCGCCGCGCGCCGCTACGAGGTGGAAGCGAACAGGAGGCTTGATGCCATCCCAAGTGAGCCAGCCAGCCATTCCTGCCCCCAGCCCAGCCCAGCACAGCACAGCACACGGCCCTCCCCACAGCTCTACACTACTCTACAACAACGATCCTCTGTCCCTCCGCCCATACGAGTGTTCCTTTTCAGCCCGTCCCGTCCCGTTATATACACCCCTCCCACTCCCCCGAACCTGTACATATATAGTAGGCGGATACCGGCGCCCCATCCCCCGTATATACACCACCTACATCTATCTCCCTTGCTTGATTGAGAAAGAGGGGACCCTTCGTCTCTCCCCGTCCGCTCTCCCCTCGCACCTGGCTTCCTTGCAAGAAAACAGTCGTGGCAAGACGCGCGCTTACTTGACCCGACGAGGAGGCGACAACGTTACTGAGACGACGCCGCTGGCGTGGGCGATAGGGCAGAACCAGGCGCACGTCGGCAAGAGGGTGCACCTGGTCAAGGCCGCCCTCTACGCGCTGCAGACGTTCTATGCTTTCATGCTGATGTGAGTCTTGCCCATCATCACCATCTTCCTCTTCTCCTACTTGGCACAACGGAAGCATGAGTAGTTGGTCTGATCGGAAACCTGTGTGTGGCTTATAGGCTGGTCTTTATGACTTACAACGGCTGGGTCATGGTCGCCGTGACGCTGGGGGCGTTCCTGGGATTCCTTGTATTTGGGGGCCCGACGACGGCTACTAAGGAGACGCAGTGCCATTGAGGATGGGGAGGTCCAATAATCTTTTATTCAACTCGGTCCTGTGGTTTGGGTCGCTTGGTGGTTCGCGTCTAAGTAGTTACTGCCTCGCTCTGGCTTTTTATTGCACCAAGCAAACACAGCAGCAGCCTGAGGAGATATCGATACCTAGTATAGCTATGCATCTAGCAGCAGACATGTCATGAAGTTCACGTCCCTTCCTCGTCCGCCTTTGGAGGCGATACTCGGCCGGGCGCGTCAGGGGGCTGCTTGCGGTATGGGTACCCTGGAGTTGTGGTGTATGTCGATGATGATGATGACGATCTTGTCTTCGGATGCCCTTCCTTCCTGGCAGCATGCGCACCCCCGAGAGACAGATACACCGGCACACCGTCTACACAGAATCACATCACATCACATCACATCTTACCCCCCTCCCTGGCCGCCTTCTTGACCCCCTCCTGCGCCAGCTCCGACCCCGCGGGCCGCTTCTGCTTCTCCCCGAGCCTCCCCAGGGCGGCCAGCCGCTCGATGATGGCCTCGTCGCCAAAGTGCGCGCTGTGCTCGAACTCGGGCTCCCGCGCGTACGCCACCCTGGCCGTGTCCACGAGCATCCGGCCCGTCATGCCCCAGACCAGGTACCGCTGCACCTCCTCGTCCACCTCCTCCTCGGGCTGCTCCGAGAGGGCCGCCAGCCCGCCCTCGCGCCCCGCCGCCGCCGCCGCCGCCGCCGCCACCGGTTCGGGCCTGGTCACGCGCTGCTGGTTCACGGGCACGCGGAAGTAGTGTATCCGCCACGGGCTGTCGTGGAACTCTGCCCACCGGCCCTCGTACCACTGGCCCCCGGGGAGGAGCCTCTCCCTCTGCCTCTCCTGCCCCTCCTCGCCGCCTGGTAATACCTCGTCCTCGGCCAGGAGGAAGTTGTGCAGCGGTCCGGAGAACACGGCCGCCACCTCTTTGGCGTCTAGTCTGGGTATGAGGCTCTCGTCGACGGTGGGGGTCGGCGGTGATGCCTCCGCTGCTGCGCCTGCGGGGGCGGTAAAGTCGGAGGGGGAGTGGAGGAGGGCCACGCAGGGCCGGACCGCGAGCTCGGTCTTGGCGAGGGAGTGGGGCAGGTAGCAGAGGTGCTCGATGCGGAAGGGCTTGGGGATCTTGGCGTCGTCGACGGGGAGGCCGATCTCCTCCCATGCTTCACGGCGGGCTATCTGGTCTATTATGGGGGGTCGGACCACGCAGGGCGCCGCAAGTCAGCCATGACGATGCGAAGCGACGGAGAGGAGTACCGAGTACCAGAGGGTATTGGAATAGGGTTCAGAGCCGGAGGGTCATACATACAGGGTGTCTCTTCTAATGTGTCTGCCTTGCCTCCCGGGAAAGCTGCGTGACCTGGCCGCGGGGAACGTTTGCTTGATTAGCAAGGGCGTAACTTCTCCTTTCGCGCCCGAGGCAAGGTGATATCACGAACCAGAGAAACTCCTCAGGCTCGCCGCGCGCATGGTGAGCACCACCCGCAGGTCGCCCTTCCGGTCCGCATACAGCAGGATCAGGACGGCCGCCCTCCTGCTGACGGGCAACTTGTCCCAGAGCGGGAAGGGCGGCGGCTTGTAGGCGCGCAGCCTTGCTATCGCGGCCTTTGTTCTTGTCACTATCAGGCTGCTCATCGTTGGGAGGATCTGGGTGGGCGCGGCAGCGGTGGGGAGGAGGGTGAGGCGGGCGGACGCGTTGGGTAGCGGGCGGGACAGGCAGGTAATGTAATGAATGTCAATTGTATAGTCTATTCGGGTGTGTATATAAATGCTGGTGGTGATGGTGTTATGTGCTCGGCTCAAAGATACTGACTCTCGAGCGTGCGTTCAGCGGCGCCATGCTGGACAGGTCCCAATATGCGCCCTCGTCTAGGCCGGACTCGAGCGCGGGTGTTGGCGGTGACGTAGGTGTAGATGTAGCGGATGTAGCAGATGCGTCTCTGATGCTTCGGATGATCTCCTGGACTTCGGCTTCCGTCGGCGGGGCAGGGTCGCCGTGTTCTAGAGGCTCGGGAGCGTGGTGCCCGTTGGAAAGCTGCTCCGTTATACCGTTCATCTTGAGAGGATGGGAGAGAAGCTATTGTAGGAGGTACTTAGGGTAGCATTGGGGGTCGCCGACCTTGGTTGGATCTCAAGGTCCGGCCCAGGAATTCGGGGTTGGACAGTGGGGGATTGGCAGTGAGGGATAGGCGTGCTAAGGCATAGGGGGAGGTTACAAGTTCAGGTATACTAAGTCGTGATCAGGGTTAGGGTGTATCTTTGAAGATGGAGATGTATGTCTTCTTCTCATGACTTACAGGCGCGATGGATCTCAGCCAGCAGCTCGTAGCAATGTCATGGGCAATGGCGAGCAGACGAGGATGCAATGCAGGATGGACAATGTGCCGGCGTGGCGAGATCACACCGATCCCTCAGCCCTCTTATACTCAGCTATTGTCAACCCCTCACTTCCACCCCATCGCTACATCTGCACCTCCGTGCTGAATGGATCGATGGATGGATGGATGACGCCGCGGTGGTAACAATACAGTCTCCAACTCCAGCAAACCAAGTGGTATACAGCTGTTTATTCTTTTCATAACGATCTATCTTTCCGTACGTATACCGAGTTCCCCTCTTTGTTGTTCACCACCATGGCCACGGCATTCAAGTCCTCAACGCCCCGGCTCCTCAGACACGCCCGGCGGGGTATGAGAAGCCTCACAACAACATCCACAACAACATCTTCATCATCATCAACCACCATAACCCCCGCCGAAGCAGCAGCCCAACAGATAACCCACACCTACAAGAACAAAACCACAACCCACCACCAGACCCTAGACGCACCCCAGCTCCAGAGGCTGAGCCTGACCCTGGACCGGCCGCACCTCCACCCGGGCCTGGACGTCACCACCAGGGCCCCTCCGGGCGGCACCCCGCTCCCGCCGGGCTACCACCTCGTCTACTTCACCCCGGCCGCCCTCGAGTCTGAGCTGGGCCCCGACGGCGCGGACAGGGCCTTCCTGGCGGCGCCCCCGCCCTTCACCCGCCGGATGTGGGCCGGCGGGAGCATGAGGTGGGCGCCCGGCGTGCCGCCCCTGCGCGTGGGCGACGCCGTCGAGGAGAGGACCCGGCTCGTGGGCGCCACCGCCAAGAGGAGCCGCCGGGGCGGCGGGGTGGGCGGCGAGATGGTCCTCGTCGAGGTGGAGAAGGAGTTCTGGGGGCCGCGGGGGCTGGCGCTGGTGGATCGGAGGTCGTGGGTCTTCAGGCCGCCGGCGGCGCCGGCAGGGAGGACTGAGGAGCCGGTCGGTGCTTCCGTGTTATCAGGCGCGGCTTCTAGGCGGCTGAAGTCGAGTGTGGAGGATGTCAGGGCGGTGGGTGGCCGTGGTATGTCGAATGGGCATGGCATGACATGGGCTAGCCTGCAGAGGCCCCCCCCCCCTGTGTGATCTCTGTTTGTATACATGTTGACTGACCGTGGTGAGCTTAGGTGCGCCCGAGCGCAGGCTCAGGTGGTCGCCGGCGGCCTTGTTCCGATTCTCGGCGCTCACCTTCAACGCACATATGATCCACTACAGCGAAAGCTGGGCGGAAGGCGTGGAGAGACACCCGCGTGTGGTCGTCCATGGCCCTCTCAACCTCATCCTCATGATGGATTACTTCCGGGATGTGTATGGTAAGGAGCCGAGGGAGGTCAGCTATAAGGCCCTCTCGCCGTTGTACGCGGGTGACGAGTACTGTATTCAGACGGTATATACGGCGGACGTTGAAGGCGGGGAAAAGGTCTGGGAGATTGTGGTCGCCAAGGGGACGGAGATCTGCATGAAGGGCACTATCCTTGCTGATGGCTGATCTAGGCGTATTATCTGTATTGTTATGGTCGAGATGAATAACTGCTTATAATGGTCTGTTTGGTACTCTCGGTCCGGATCAAGGGCTTGACGGACTTGTAGTAGCTGAGCAGTTCTTATACCTATCTCAGGGACTAAATCATACCACTTTCCAAGGAACTGGTGACAGTCCAAGAAAGTCGATATCGTCGTCACACACTCTTCCAGGGAGTGTATTCTTCAGGGCATCCTGAGGCGTAGTAACGCACCGCCTTAACTGTATCATACGGGCTTGTCTACACATCGCCGTCGTACACCAGCCCCTCGACAGGTTCATACTCAAGAGGCACAATAGCAAGCATCCACACACACTCCCACTTTGCAAGTGAGTTATACGAGCTATCGCCGCCTCGTGTCTCAAGAAATACCGCCAAGATCGAAGACGGTGGAACCGCCTGGGCACTGAACCACCCGACCAATCACGGGCGAGCTCGAAACCGGAAAAGGAAGGTATACGCAAATTGCTGAGGAGATTCAGCCTCAGAGGTTGGAAATCTGACACAAAGTCTAGGGTAAGTTGCGCTTAATAAGCCGCTTGCTGCTTCATGGGTAGCCATGTAACGCTATTGAAAACCATCTCAACAACCGAGACGATGATAGGCTGACTATAAGACGATCATATACAAGAGTATGCAGGAGCCCGAGGTTTGGTTCACGCAACGTTGTATCTTGGAGGAGATGAACAGTTTTATAAACTCCATACGCTCCTATCTGATCAAAACCTCGCACATTGGCCCTCAACGCCATATGCACATATGGCCCCAATTGGCATGATAAAGGTTAACTCTTTCTCGACTTCAAAGCTTTCGTCCGTCCATCCTCGAAGGGCCTCCCTCAGACAGGGAGAACGGCTTGCTTTAGCCTTCCTCTAGTAGTATCATCGACTGGTCAAGGCCTGTCGCCACCTCCCTCTTGGCCCTAGTCAATTATGATTTGTGTAACTCCTAATCCAGATCTATGTTCCCAAAGATCGCATTTTTAACAGCTTAGTACACACGCTTGAATGGCGGTACAGCCTTGCACTCGGCCTCGTCAAGCGTGTGGCTGATGACCTTGCGGTATCCCAGTTCGACCTTGCCGTGGGGCTCCCTCTGGAACGACAGTGTGTGCTTCATCCAGTTGACATCGTCACGCTCGGGGTAGTCCTCACGGGCGTGAGCACCACGAGACTCCTTGCGGTTAGCGGCAGAGGTGGCGGTTTGAGTACTGCGAGAATTGTTAGTGAGCTGTCGCGGCTTCGAACTGGCCATTTGGGAAATTATCACTTACGCGCAAGTCAGAAGGTTCCTCAGCTCCAGAGTCTCGACGAGGTCGGAGTTCCAGATCATGCTGCGGTCCTTGATACCAACATCCTTGTACATGGCGTCGACCTCGGTGATCTTGCGCACACCCTCATCCAAGCTCTCCTGGGTTCGGAACACACTGACATCCGTCTGCATGGTCTTCTGCATGGCTAGACGAATCTCAGCGGTGCTCTTGGGTCCATCTGACGTCCGGATCTGGTCGAGAGTCTCGATGGACTTGGCACCAGCATCAGCGCTGATAGGAGCGTGCTTGGCGCCGGGAGTGAAGTTGTCGCGGATCGTGTGCGAGACAGCACGGCCGAACACAACCAGGTCAAGAAGAGAGTTGGCTCCCAGACGGTTAGCACCGTGGACAGACACGCAAGCAGCCTCACCGCAAGCGAACAGACCAGGGACAACCTTGTCGTTACCAGCCTCGTCAACCGTGAGCACCTCGCCAGTGTACCGTGTGGGGATACCACCCATGTTGTAGTGGACGGTGGGCAGGACGGGGATGGGCTGCTTGGTGACATCGACACCGGAGAAAATGCTAGCCGTCTCAGAGATACCGGGCAGACGCTCGTGCAGAATCTCGGGAGGCAAGTGGCTGAGCTGCAGGTAGATGTGGTCCTTCTCCGGGCCGACACCACGACCCTCGCGGATCTCCAGGGTCATGGATCGGGAGACGACGTCACGGGAGGCAAGATCCTTGGCGGTAGGAGCATATCGCTCCATGAAACGCTCACCCTGCGAGTTGAGCAGGTAACCACCCTCACCACGCGCACCCTCAGTGATCAAGCAACCAGCGCCGTAAATACCGGTAGGGTGGAACTGGACGAACTCGAGATCCTGGTTAGGCAGACCAGCACGGGCAACCATAGCCATACCGTCTCCGGTACATGTGTGTGCCGAAGTGCAGCTGAAGTATGCTCGACCATATCCACCAGTAGCCAGAACCGTGTTCTTTGACAGGAAACGGTGCAGAGTGCCGTCCTCCTGGTTGTAGGCCAGGACACCACGGCACTCACCATCCTCCATAATCAGGTCAACGACGAAGTACTCGATGAAGTAGTTCGTGTTGTGTCGCAGAGATTGTCCATAGAGAGTGTGTAGCAGGGCGTGGCCGGTTCGGTCAGCAGCAGCGCAGCATCGGTACGCCTGTCCGCCCTTGCCAAACTTCTGGGATTGACCACCGAAAGCACGTTGGTAGCTGTGTCATGTCAGCCATTATTGCTGCGCAGTATCGCTTGCACGAGTCTTACATCTTTCCTTCCTCGGTTCGCGAGAAGGGGCAACCATAGTTCTCCAGCTCAATGATAGAGGCAGGTGCCTCTCGTGTCATGTAGTGAATAGCATCCTGGTCTCCCAGCCAGTCTGAGCCTTTTACGGTATCGTACATGTGCCACCTCCAGTCGTCCTCGTGCATGTTTCCTAGGGCTGCGTTGATACCACCCTGTGCGGCGACAGTGTGACTTCTTGTAGGAAAGAGCTTCGATATACAGGCTGTGTTGAATCCTGCTTCGGCAAGACCGAAAGCAGCTCGCAAGCCGGAGCCACCGGCACCGACGACGACGGCGTCATATTCGTGATCCTTCGAGCAAAGGTATATTAGTTTTGGTCTTGCATCTGAGCTGCAGGTTCTTGTAAACACGGTCGAGTAGACGTACTATAACGGGGTACTTGGTGCTGAGGAAAGGTGAGGCTTCTTTGGCTTGCAGAGGCCTATTCGCGAATATCTTGGCTGTAAGTCGGCGGCGAGGTCAGCATGTGAAACGGTATTGGCATCTCGACGGTTCCAATGTTTCAACCTGCATACCTGCTACTGGTGTGGAAGAGAATGCTCTTGTTTGAGTCCTCGACAAGCGAGAGATCTGTGTGACCTCGCGAGTTAGCAACGAACGGACAGATCCTCGAGAAGGCTCGAGGCGGCACTTGTATAGCCGAGCAGGGCCACGGGGAGCTCACAGTCGGCGTGGAGATAAGTCTCCTCATAGCCATTGTCGGGGCCATGGTGTGAATGAGTGCACAATCTACAGGACAAAACGAGACTGAGATGCGTTCCAATCCAGAAAGTACTCGTCCTGCAAGTTGTAAATACGGCGCAAAGGAGGATGGATGATGTTGTGGCAGCCAACGCTGGTCGACGAAGCTCGCCGGAAGGGAAGAAAGAGCCAATGAGAACAGGCTTATTCTTTCGCTACTGCCGAGGCGATGCCGACGAATGTACAGGGGCCCCACTTCCCTTTTCGGAACCGCGGCACCTGGACACAATCAATACCACCTGGGCAGTTGACATGTATCACGTGGAGCCGTGTTCATGCCCATACTAAGCATAGGTAGGTATATTGGGTTTTCTACATGATGATTCATTGGGTGGCAAGAGTTATATATTTCAGCCGTTACCAACCTTTATATGAAGACACGCAACTGCCATACGATGCCATGCACCTCCTACCAACAAATGGTCATTGGTCAATCCGAAGGTCCGGAGATTGGATTATAGGTTGGCAGTTTGGTCAGCTTTCACTGTGTCCTGTCTTGTACTGACCTCCTGTATGCTGAGCTATCCATGAGAGCCGAGGTTACCAACATAGACTCAATTGGCAAGTATCCACAGTTGGTATTGCCTTCTAGGCTCAATTGAGCTTTCTCAGTCGTTCGACCAACAAGCCATGGACTACTCGGGGCCAGCAGCCTCCTGAGATCGCAGGTCTTGATCAACGTATTGGCTTGATCTAGGTCTTTGAAAGACGGGCCAAGCTTGTTGATGATAGAAAACCTAGTTATCGCACATCACCAAACCTCCTCCCATCATTGTTAGCGAAAGCGAATTGGATATCGATCTGTATACTATGTAAGTTAATATATGACCCTAGAACTACCTAGATTATCTTCATAGATCCGCTCAACTGTAAACCCTTACCCAGCTAGTGAGCAACTACCGGTAGTTGGTAGCGGACGGGGTTGGTTAAAACAACGGCTTTACCACTACTACCTAGGTACCGCAATGAATATATTGGATACTACTCAGGTAAAGGCATGTAACAATCAGGCGGCTCGTGAGGATGATTATATGATCATATCTGACAACGGTAAAGCAGGCACGCGGATCAAATTAGCAACCGACCGACCTCCAGTTGCACATCACACATCACCATAACCCTCGGCCTTGAACACTTATATACTCAACAACCACATAGCATGTGGCTTGGTTATAGAAAAAAAGAAAAAGACTCTGATCTGCTCAGCATTAGACGGACTATCTATCCATATAAGGAGTTTTATGTGAAACTCTCAAATAAGGAATATACCTACTAACTCTATATTTCACATACTGAGGGTTGGTCGGTTTCTTATTTGACCCGCTAGGGCAGGCAGATCGTGAGCAAAGGAGAGAATATGCATGTGACCCCAACATTGGAGACTGGCACACCGTGTTGGGAGAAATATTGAGAAGAGGTCACATCGAGACCAGTATAATGGACAAGTTCCATCAGTGCTTCCTTAATAATCCGGCATGGTTTGCAGTGCCATAGAAACCTAGTTAGGTTTAAGGGCGACGGGTATGTGTTAGTGGGGCCATTGATGCCATATGTTGAGGCAAAGGATGCCATACACCTGGGCGATCATTGACGTTTGGAATCTATATAAATCGGCCGAACTAACAGCATAGAGATGGGCTCATTGAATACATACCCTAACCCTATATACCCACTAAGGGGTGGGATCAGTCATGACTACTACAGGTGGCAGACGAAGTCTCCATCTCAACGACGCTCGGAGCTAGACACTCGAAATCAGGTCGTTTAAGTTGACTTGCAGCCGCCATTCGCTCCGGCATAAAGTAATGTCGACTGGACCTGCCTTTGGAAAATTTCGACTGAAGGGCAGCCGGCCCGATAGCGACAGTTCGAGAGCCCGGAAGAGAAGGAGGAAGACCTTGTCTTGTGTCCAGTGTCACCGTACAAAGGTCAAATGCGACCGCAACAACCCGTGCGGTCGATGCTCCAAGGCCGGAAGGGGTCACCAGTGTGCCTACAAATCGTTGGAGACCGCCAGCCCGGAGGCTCAAGATGAGCCCGAGAGGAGGTTACCGTCCCAGTCGGATGGGTTGTACTATGCCTCACCTATCTATATGAACACGGGGCTGACACATTGGGCGAAGCTGATCGAAGAACTTGGGGACGTCAAGATGTATATCTTCGACCAGGATGAGGAGTTCCACGAGTCCTTCGCTAAACTTACCGCGGTCCAGAGCCTTTATGCAACCCAGTCGATGAGTTACAACTATCCTTTTGGTGATTACCAACTCGATTCACCATTACCTTCTCACTGTGCGTTACTTGAGCGTCTACCCCCACGAGCCTTGGTCGTGGACCTCGTGGACAACTACATGAGCACCTACGAGAAGACTCACAGACTCCTCCATCCTCCTCAGTTTCAAAGGGAGCTCGAGGAGTTCTACGCAGCCCCTCAAGACGTCCCAGTGGCCTGGGTTGCACAATTTCTTATGATGCTCGCCCTCAGTACCATTTCGGCATCACAACACCTTACAGGTATGTTGGGAGCCTCAATACGAGACGACATATCCCGGAATTATCAGAAATGGGCTGCAGCGTATCTCAGACAGTCTCCGTACATGAACGCCCCGGATCTCTGTTCTATTCGGACACTTTGCATGATGACCATAACAAAAGGTCTCGATATAGATACGCCCGCACACGCCAGAGGTGCCTGGGCGCTAGTCGGGTTCATCGTCCGTCTTGCCATGTCCATGTTCCTCCACCGCGATATGGCATCCTACAGCGAAATCACCGCCTATGAAGCCGAGATGCGACGACGAGTCTGGGGCACGATCGTTTTCCTCGACTTGGACGCGGCAATCGAGGCTGGTCTGCCACCAACTATCAGGCCAGATGACTCTGATACTGCAGTGCCGCTCAATATCGACGATATGCAGCTTGACCCATCGCCATCACAAGCCCGGACGCACTCAGCTCTCATATCACTCGCGCAGCCGCGCAGCAGCTGGACGGACTCGTCCTTTCATATCAGGCTGGCAGAAAGCTATCCTATAGTATCGCGAGTCCTTTCAATAGTCAACTCAACGAGACCAGGCATGGACTCACGGATGGTCGAGGAGTGCGACAAGAAACTGCGAGACACCCTGCGAGAGACGAATACCATATTCGCACATCTCTTGAACATCCTGCCGAGCATGGAGAAGGTCCTTGTCTTGCAGCAGACCATGTTTGAGGTCTTCATCCGGCGGATCCTGCTTGCACTGCACCATGCATGCGTGCGCGACTCGCGTTACTCCAGCGTGTATGAACTCTCCCACGTGTCAATCCTTGAGTGCTCCCTCGCATTGTTATATGCCCAGCAGACACTGCAGGAAAAGCGCGAGCGCCTGCCGTCAACGCATTGGTTTGCAGATCTGTATCAAGGTGACTTCAGCGTCGCCATTCTGCACGTCCTGATCGGCCTGCGTGATAACAAGTTCCCCGGGGCCGAGCTAGCAGATGATGGTGCCCAGCAGCCGCAACAAATGCCCCGGATTCAAGCGAGAGAGACGACATTGACTGCCTTGCGAGCGTCATACGGAATCATCGAGGCAAGTGTCGGCCGGTCATTCCACCTTTTCAGGGTGTACTTCGGGCTGACACTCTCGATTGCTGCGTTCGAGGCCGCTGAGCGAGGAGATCCACTGCCGGAAGTGATGCAGGAGGCGGCAGAGAGGATTATTGAAGTTGCAAAGAGACAGCGAGCACAATGGGATGGCAGTGCAGAGCCATAGTTCGAATACTCGACATTACCGCGTGAGATGTTTGGAGGGGTTGGGCAACTGGTCATGAGAGAAGTGGTGTGACGACTAGACCGGACCCCTGAATGACAAATATCCAGGTAGGCGCCGCAAAGTCGTTGGAGGAGTGGCGCCGAACAGCAATACCTGGCGCGACGGTTTCGGCAACAGTCCGACCAAAAACACGGGATCGTCCTCTAGAGTTCCGAACTGACCATGGCACGATATATTGCCAAGTCGTGGCCGCAACTAAGCAGGGTAGAGCAAATACAGGTACCTTTTTCTTATCTTTTTCCCCCTTCTGCCTTCTTCTCTCAAGTTCTGAATCCTAAGAAATTTACCTGCTCGTGTACGTGTAGGTACTTATATGCACAAATTGAAAGATGATCCAGTACCGTGGTTACTGACCATAGTTATCGTAATGATACACCACGGTAGTTTCTAGTCTGGGACTGAACACACCCCTACATGACTATACTCAATGTGTACATATGTAGAGACATGCACCTAATCCGCCTATATTCCAAGGTTGACATCGTTGCCGGTCTTGCAATCCGTGCTGTACTGCTGAGGCTCCGTGTTGCTTGGTCTTGGCGGGGTAGCTCGGTAAAATGTCGAGGGGCAGAGTGGGGAGGGGCACACCTATGACGATGGTCCAAACGTCAAGGAACCCCTCATCCACCCTTTCCATGCTCCAGGGCTTACTTGGAGTGAACACCGTACTATAGAACCCCTCTATGCAGTACGGACCGTACATACCTAGGTACCTAGGTAGCTAGCTGGCTCGATAAACGTGACCCTGGTACTCACTCAGGCCCCCCAATTTATACTTGCTTGGATTTTGATTCCGCGATCCGACGGACGTATACTCAACTCAGTCGTCCAATTGGTATGTGGCTTTTATTGAGTAGCCTTTCGGAGCGTGTACCCCCTCAACGGCCCCAAGGATCCTAGGGATCATCTCTCGCCACGGACGGTTGAATAGCTTTGATGTACCGTAGATGAATAGTATACCCCGCCACGACGGCGCTCTACTGTACTGTAGCAGATCCGCGCCAGGCACACGGCACATCGCCGCTACCTACCTAGGTATTTCACTGTATACCGCCCCCGCCCCTTATTTCCCACTGAGACGGCGTTGAAATTCGGTCTGGACACCCGCAAATGACTTCACGCCTGATTATAAAAGTGGGTATGGCTGCCAGGGCTGGCTCAACCTTCGCTGCCCGGCTCCGGGAGTGACCCCTACCATAGCACCACTCGCTGGCTGAGTGTGTCATAGTACATACTACAGAGACAGCTCACTGCAGCTCCTTTGGCCCCAGGAGAATTTATCGCTCACTTCATAAACACCTCATCGCATCACATTTTTTGCGGCCCAGAACCCCTCTGCCCCACTAACACGCCACCAGGTTCAGTCGTCTATGACCTCTTTATAAGCCCCTCTTACCTACGTCTTCAGCTCCGGGTGACCTCAACACCTATACTTCCACATCAACAACAACAACAACTACTACCACAACAACAACATACCATCAATCAACACTTCCAACAAACAAGTTAATCCTCTAACCGCAAAGATGGGTATCACAGACGTCCTCTCCCGCAAGTCCGGTGTCATCGTCGGTGACGATGTCCTCGCTCTGTTCACCTACGCTCGTGAGCACCAGTTCGCCATCCCCGCCATCAACGTGACCTCCAGCTCCGTTGTCGTTGCTGCTCTTGAGGCTGCCCGCGACGCCAAGTCCCCCATCATCCTGTAAGTTTTTAAGCTCTTAGCCGCAAAAATCACACTCGTGACTCGCGACTCGATATCTAACAGCGTCATCATAGGCAAACCTCCCAGGGTGGTGCCGCCTACTTCGCCGGCAAGGGCGTTGACAACAAGGACCAGGCTGCTTCCATCGCTGGTGGAATTGCCGCTGCCCACTACATCCGATCTATCGCTCCCACATACGGCGTCCCCGTCGTCCTGCACACCGACCACTGCGCCAAGAAGCTCCTGCCATGGTTGGACGGTCTGCTTGACGCCGACGAGGCTTACTTCAAGCTCCACGGCGAGCCCCTGTTCTCCTCCCACATGATTGACCTGTCCGAGGAGCCCGTCGAGTACAACATCGCGAGCACCGCCGCCTACCTGAAGCGCGCTGCTCCTCTCAAGCAGTGGTTGGAGATGGAGATCGGTATCACCGGTGGTGAGGAGGATGGTGTCAACAACGAGGATGTTGACAACAACTCCCTCTACACCCAGCCCGAGGACATCCTGGCCATCGTCAAGGCTCTGGAGCCCATCAGCCCCTACTTCTCCATCGCCGCTGGCTTCGGTAACGTCCACGGTAAGCATATCGCCCAAGAGACCACCGTCCCCACGTTTTCGGAACAGATCCACTAACATCTACGTCATCACAGGTGTCTACAAGCCTGGCAACGTCAAGCTGCACCCCGAGCTCCTGGGCAAGCACCAGGCCTACGTCAAGGAGCAGCTCAACAAGAAGGAGGACAAGCCCGTCTTCTTCGTCTTCCACGGTGGCTCCGGCTCCAGCAAGGACGAGTACCTCCAGGCCATCAAGCTCGGAGTCGTAAAGGTCAACCTGGACACCGACATGCAGTTCGCCTACCTCAAGGGTATCCGCGACTACGTCCTCAACAAGAAGGACTACCTCCTCACCCAGGTCGGAAACCCCGACGGCGAGGACAAGCCCAACAAGAAGTTCTTCGACCCCCGTGTCTGGGTCCGCGAGGGAGAGAAGACCATGTCCCAGCGTGTTGCTGAGGCCCTGAAGGACTTCAACGCCGCTGGATCGGTGTAAAGAGGGTCATCTATCCTGACCCCCTCCCCCTTTTTTGTGCTTTTTGTTTAGCTTAATGAGAAAGCATGCGAGGAGATAGAAACCCCATGTTAGTATTGGATGAAGAAAGGAAATGAGCGTCGGTTCCGGGTGGTTTTTAAATGAGCATTCACACCGGAGCCAAATGGGATGGGTTTTGCGAAATCCCGTCTCTTAGGAATATTGAGACCGGGAGACCGGTTGGAGTTATGACCTATGAAAATGAAATACTCGATACCTTTTTATCTGCAGATCGCACCACATGCTGTGATATGAAACATGGGGTTGAGGAGTGTAGACCCAAAGCCCTCTTGTGTGAAACTACATGTATCCTTTGATAAAAATATGCCACGCATTATGCCACGAGTTGCGCGGGGGG
>LKEB01000001.1:137642-153334 GCA_003795295.1 Cytospora leucostoma | reverse complement strand
ACAAGAACGAGCTTATCTGTGCTGGATACTGCACTATCTCGCTATGATGAGGCTCTACATGCTAAGCCAAGCGGGAATATCATCATTTCGTAAGGTTCCCATGTTAGCATTGTTAGGTCGTACGGAAGACAGAAGAATAACGCCCACCCGACTGCGAAGGTTGCGAGCGCTCCTTTTACGGACAGCACATATAATTAACCTACACCCAGGCAAGGTATGCTAGTAGAGGATATCAACTTTCTCTGGTTCTCGAGTGCTCTGGGGTCGTCCTCATCCGGTGCCCTGTCACGAGCTGCTCATATTACGCTCCGTACCGTTTATCGCCTCTGGGGACCAAGATGCCTTGCTTGTATGAATTCCACTAGATTGATTGCTCTGCTAAGCGACTGTCGTATGCTACCCACCCACCGTTGCCACCCCTACCCCGCCCCTGTGGCAGTTGTATACGCGCGAGGAAGAAGAACGAAAAACCCCCTCAATTCTGGATCATGAATCCTGGCCCAGGTGCTCCTTAGCAAACACGCGCTTGGCCTCCTCGTCCAAGACCTCGCTCTTGGCCTTCTCGGCCTTCACGGGATCGAACCTCCATACACCTCCCGTCTTATCGGCATCGCCGTGCTCTGGCACGCCCACGATCTTTCCGAGCTCCGTGAGCTGAGGGTCAATCGATGTCCTGGTAGAGAAGTATCTCCTCTCCCACGTCCTACCCTCGGCCTGCTCCTTGGCCCTCAGTCCGCGCTGCGCAGTCTCGATCTTGGCCTTCTCCTTGCCGACGGTATCCATGTCACCCTTGATGATGCCAGCGGCAACCTTCTGCCATGCTCGCCGAGACTCGAGCGGGTGCTGCTCACTGATGGGAGCCACGCTCAGAGGCTTCGTTGTGGCGGCGACGGCGTCGAATGTCTCAACAAGGTTCTCTGCCGAAGCATGCTTGGACTTGGACGCATGGATCTCGAAGGTCTTGGTCCACTGACCGCTAACAGAGTACAAAACATCCTTGTCCTTGCCGGTCGGGTACAGGGATGCGGTGAAGGAGTTCTTCTTGCCTGACAGCCATCCCTTACCACTGTAATCGATCTTTGCGGTGTATCCCGTGGAGGAGGAGATGTAGCTCGCGCCGTCGAGCTCCATGAAGGGGCTTCCGAAGATCAGGCCCTCGACGTGCAGGTTGGGTAGGGAGATCACGAAGATGTCCTTTCCTCCGTCAGGAGTAGGCACGGTGAGGGTGGCGTGTCCAATCTGCTTGATGTTGATGGTCTTGCTGAAGCTGGCCTTCTGCGCGTTGTAGCCCTCAAGGTGGACGCCGGTGTTCAGGTTGGTGATGCTGTAGGCCGTGGCGGGCGGGTGATGGCTGACTTGCTCACTGATGAGCTCCGTCGTGCCGGAGTCGTCCTCCCACTTCCCCAAGAACAGCTCTCCGAGGAAGGGGTTCAGGGGTTTCTTTTCGTTGCCATATTGCTCACTCCGACTTGCGTACTGCTGCTTCAGGGTGGTCAAGAACCACTTGAGCACTAGCAGGGCGCGCTTCTCGGGGTCGGCCTCTTTAGCGGGTGCGGCGAAGATGGCGGGATGTTCACACCAGTATGAGCTGAACTCGGTAAGACTGGTTGCGGACAGGATAAAGGGGGGCGCGGTCAGGGCGGACAGGTCGCCGTTGAACGAGGCGATGGACTTGAGGAAGGCTGCCCAGCCACTGCCCGTGGCCTGGGGATTTTGGGGAGTAGTTTCGGGCATAATCTCCTTATTTAGGTGGTCGGAAAACACGGCAATCTAGATGAGGGTAAGAAGTAAGTCGTTAGTCTCGACCGCTCGTGTGGTGTATGTGATATTAGAAGTGACAGGTGCTCAGGTGGGGAAGTAAAGGTGGTGTCGAGGTATGTACCGGTAGGAGTTCGGGAGTGCCAGCGACAGTATCTGAGCTACCCTGGGGCACGGTACCGTAGTTATATACCTAGGTACACTCTGGGCAATGGGACTGTTGCTGTGCGGGTATTGAAGACGGTGATAATTCGGGGTGATGAGGAAAACTTACCGAACACAATGGGGATTGATTGGAATCGACAAACTACTACTAGAAGCCGATGGTTAGTATGCTGTCAAGGTCGGCCTGTTCTCGATTTGAGGTAGAATTATCCTTTTGATGAGGCTCTTCACCTTGGGCAGGGTCTTTGCGCGAGATCGGCATGTGAATAAGTGGGGCCTTACGATCGTACCTAGGAAACCAGGCAAAGCGTGCCCAACTGAGGTGAGTTACTCAAAAGATGTATGAAGGAGGGATTTCCTGACTCTGCGATGTATCACGAAGGGTTCTGGAAGTTCTCTAGTGGAACGGTCCACGGTGGTTGTATCGCTACTGGGTTTATCTTAGGTTCTCAGAGGTTCTCAGGGTTTTGAGTTGTTAAGGGGGCAAATGTTACACCGTCATCAGCAATGGAATAGACCTGGGCCTGCTGGGCTGCTGCTGGTTGCAGTCCTTTCGGTGGGGAGAGACTGCCCAGGTGCTACGTTAATTTGTGAGGCCGCTCGAAATTGACTTGAAATGGACGCTCCATCGGCCCAGACTGCGGCCTCTCGCCTGACGTCAGTACGATGCGTGGAGCTAAGGCAGCAGGAGCGCAGGAGTGCGGGAGCGTTCATGTTCCCTGTCGTCATCAGGCCTTTGAGCACCCGGAGGCCTGGAGACCTGGAGTCCAGACCCCAGAATGTTGGGAAAGCACCTGCGGATGCTACCTAAGGCGACTGCTACCTTGGCGTGCTTGGGTAGCTACCGAAGCAGCGAAGGTCGGAAAGTACTACCTAGGTATGCAGCTACTCCGGACTGGGTTTGCAGCATGCATTAGCGCTGAGTGCCTATACAACGTGCCAAGGTTTCTTGCAGTAGCAGCCGGGGAAGGGAGCAGGCATGAAATTACTGAGAGGTACATAGGTATGACACCGGTATCGTTTGGACTGCATGTTCAGGAAACAAATCGCTTTTATATCGAGCTGGTATTGCTCGCAACGTGTACGAACGTTAGGGTATCAATATTACCATATTATCGCCGGGATGCCTGGGTATGCTCAGTAGTTCCCACACTTGCTCCCCAGCCCTCGGACCTCTTTGACATTAAGCCCGGAGTATCTGTCCTTGGGTTTCTCTCCTACTATCACCCAGGGACTCAAGATACAGAGCTTCGTCTGCTTGTCCCACGCCCACGCGAGGCATTCCTTGCCCCGGCCTTCACAAGCCGCTAGGCACCTGTCCACAGATTCGGCGCGGCTGATCATGGACGGGTCGTCCTGCCTGCCCACATGGTCCTGCCCCAGCCGTATGGGGTCCTGATCCAGAACATCCAGGCTAGGCTGGCCGTATATCTCCCAAAGATCTTTCCAAAACACTGGTTTGTCCCGGCCAGCGAACGTCTTGCCTACCTCTTTCATCTGCTCTGGCTGCGCCAGGCCGTGGAACGAAACCAGGGGCGAACAGAAGCGGTCCGCGGAAAGCTTGGTGATCAGGGGCCTCTCTCCGTTGAAAAAACGACCGTATCTCTCGCTGATATAGACGCCTACCTTGTTCAGCGTAGTTGCGATCAGCTTGTCGCCCCAGGTCTCATCAAGGGATGCGAGATAGGCCTGCGAGACAACGTCCGGGCTGTCAAATAGGCGGCGCATAGCTGCATTTGATAGAATGAAGCTGGATCCTCCATGTGCGAACCTAGCCTTGTAATCGCCGATGGCATTGCCTAGATACAGCTCCTTCGAATGGTCGAGGTGTTCGAGGAATCGGTATAGAGAGGGCCGTATTATAAAAGTGTCATCGTCCTGCATGATGTACCATTTCTTGCCAGGCATGGTCTTCCATGCCAACTCAAGACTGGGAATGAACTGCATAGCCGGTCAGCGAGACTATCAATACATGTTTTGGGGGTGTCTTGCCTTTAGAGCATCCAATTCCCAGCCCACGGCCTTGGAATATTGCTCAGCTTCCTTCTTCCTGCCATCCTTGATCGCCAGCGTCATGTTTCCGTATTGATACAAGCGCTCAGTGTTCTTGACCGGCGTCTTTACCACCGCATCATGTTCCAGTACGGCCGCGACCATGTCATGGATTACGATACTTCGCCCTTGGAAGTCAAACTCGGTGGCGAAGTCCCCGACCACCAAGAAATTATCCTCAGCGTACTTAGATCCCGTCCCTATACTCTTTGACGCCTCCAAGAGCGCCGGCACACGCTCCAGTGTGCCATAGCCCGTCTTGACTATGTACGCAACCTCGCCATCCGCAAAGGAGAATCGCCCCGGCTGCTCGAGGAGGAGCCTCTCGTCACCGTTCGGCGAGCGGAAGATGTCGAAGACTTTCGAACTCGTAAGCCGGAACCAGGAGAATATGGGACTGTCGAGGGGCAGAAAGTTCCACAGGACGGTGATCCAAGTAAGGATGACAAGGACGGAGATCCCAACAAGCCGGCGTGGGCCCCCGACACGGGGGAACATGGTGATCGTCGTCGGAGGTAATGGATGGGGGCCGTGACGGAGAGAGGGTCACCGGAAGTCTGTAGGAGGAAATCGATAACGGTAGAGGAGCGGCTGTCTCATTATCGAGGGTCAATGCATTGTCTAAGTGAGTCTGATCACGAAGGGGAGATTGCCAAAGGAATAAGGAATTGAAGTGCCACCCGGACGACCTTAGGCTGAGCGATGTACGACGTTTGGAGATGGCCGGGTGGCCGAGCGGTACAGCCTGGGTTAGGGTAAGACATGTAACCTTGCTTGGGCCACGGTGGTTGGCGGAAGGGCCATTTCCGACCGTCAACAACACGAAAATTGTCGTGAAGCCTACACCTATCAGGTGCTTTCTTGAGACAGTTTCCTGGAATGACTGACATCAAGTTACGAGATTTCCCAGGGTTCCAGTTTTCAGAGATGATATGGAACCCTTTCTCATATTCAGCGCCTCTGGTCAATATCCAAGCGGGCAAGTGTCTCATCATCGACATCAATGATGTTCAGATGACCCCTGGAGCTGGCTCGAGCGGCGAGGGGCTACAGGAGCTGGACAATGGATGAAACCACATCTAGTGAACTGGTAGATTATACAGTTGATTGTCGGCTCCGATATTCCAAGAGGATCGAGGATCGGGGCTGGCCGTCGTGCTATGACCCCAGACTGTGTTGCACCGGCTTGAAGGATGCTATCTAACCTTGGAAGTCTGGGACACCGGACCATGGCTTGACATCCTTCAACCTTATCCCCAGACTTTAGTCTCTCCTAACCTCTGTCTCCCGGATTAAGCCCCGGATCAAGTCGTGGCTCACATGCAGTATCTTGATCATGCTGCCAGTATGATGGCACCTTTGCATTGCATCATCCTGGGGCTATCAGCCTTGCCAAACTCCAGGTCAAGAAAGCATAAATGGAGCCATATTCCCTCAATCTAGGAATCAATAGAACAAGGGAGCCAGTTCTCGTCAGGACAGTGCAGGTGAGCTATCATGTCGACCGTGGACAATACCTTGCCGTCAAGGGAAGCAACGCTCCCGCCAGAGGGCGATGCATCTTACGTAGATGCACGAGATTACCTGGACGGTTTGCGTACACGGCCGTTTCCGCAGACCAGGTGTTTATCGGTACAGCCTCATGATTTGAAAACCGTTGGGGATCTACGGCGTCACTTCTTTGGCTGCCTTGGTATCGACAGACGTATCCAAGTACTGGAGAATGAGGACGATCCTATTTGGAAGCAAGCCGACAAACTGGAAAGGGAGGACACCGAACTTCATCGACCGCTTGACGCGAAGCGTCGGGCCCCACAGCAACGGGATGAAGGTGATAAACGACCGGGTATGAGATACATTACGGCTCTGAATCTACAAGCGGAACTGAAGAGGATTGCGGTCTTGCGGAGGACTCCGGCGCTGAGGAAGATGGTGCGCGGAGTCCGAGCGAGCCTCAATGCTTGGAGAGATGAGAAACAACCCAACGTTATCATGGTCGGACGGAAAAGAGCCGATTCAACCCACTTTCATTCTGTAGCAACTGCTAGCACATCTGGAGATGAGAGTCGATCTAGAGGCAGGTCCCCGGAACCCATGTGCCGTGACACAGTCATCAGTCCATCCAATCGACCGGAAAACGATGACATATTGCCCGAGTTCTCACGAAAGCTGAAGGGGATTGTCGACCAAGAGCGCACAGCTGATAAGATGTCGGCGCAAGAAGAAGATTCGAGCCCTCCTTATGATCTACAACGAGACATTAAAGCACGCCTGATCCAGCTCGGACGCCCGAAAAGGTCGGAGGCGGGGGTCAACGCATTCATGGCCAATGTCATGGAGCCGGTCTGGCAGGACATCGATGAGAAGATTTTCAAGGGTACATTTCCCGACCAGCAAGTTTCAATCCACCATCTCTTCGAAAGAGTGTTCCGGCGGGTGGAAGGAAAGAGCCTCGCAGAGAAGGTTTGTCCTAGCAAGTTGAGCTACGTCCACATCCCTGCCAATAACATGATCTGGGTTGAGCAAGCCATGGCCAGTTATTTTGGGGAGTCGAAAGCGAAATCTGGGAATGGCCTCCGAACCAAGATGGTGCTTCAAGACAGCTACTGGAGGGGCCAACAACATGACTGCGGACCGGACGAGGTCGTCCACCACCGTAACTTGCGCCCGATATGCGAGAAGATCTCGTCCGACCTAAATGAGTGGTACCACAGCGGAGAGAACCCACAGAAGGGCCATGTTTTGTTCATGCCTTATCTACATTGGGAAACAGATAGGTTGCGAGACCAGGCCGCCGACTTGATCGAACAGCTCGAAGATCAGCATGACCTGGACAGGAGGGAAACTGCTCAGATATGGAAATCGAAGAGAAAAGAGGACCAGAAGGGATTGGACCCAGCAAAATCGACGGCCCCTGGTATGCCTGCAGACTATGAAGAGCCAAACTATTATAGAACGCGTGGGAAAGACAGAGATCAGATGCTACATACGCTAGCGCAGATGCTATGGAAGAGAATCAGGAGAGATGCCAGTGAGCCAATGCCACCAGGCTTAGCCCACGAGCTATGGCAGAGGATTCGAGACGAGGACTACACAAATGCACTACTCAAGGCACTGGAGAAAGTGATAGTCGAGTTGGCAAAGGTCGGTGGAATCCCTCCGGGCCTACGACAAGTCATCTGGGAGGATGCAGAACATCAACACGAGATGCGTGAATGGCGAGACATTGTCTGGAGAGTCAAGGAAGCAGGGCAGGGCTATCCCACACCGCACGCTCTAGCAGACATGTTATGGGAGAAGATCAAAGAAGAAAGAGGCAAAACCGACGGAGAAGAATATTCAAAAGCGCATCGGGATCAGATGTCTGAAACCTCGAGATCACGAAGAATTTTTCAAAAGCGTACAACAATATTGAAGGGGGTCAGGATGGACAAATATGGACAGCTTCAACCAAAGTCACACCTCGCACAGGTGTTTGTCAATGCTGCCAAACTCTACGAGTGCATCATCACGTACCCGGACCAACAAATCCTGAATAAATACCTCTTCAAGAACTCATCGCTTCATCCTCGCCGGACCCTAGATCAAGCATACTTTTGGCGACTGAGGACGACGCGCCTTCGAGATCGGGATCAAGTTGTATATCGATATACGAGCGCAGAGTTCGCACATAAATATCGACTGCTGGCCGACAACCACCACAAGGAAATAAAGCCAACATCCTTTACCAAAAACGCTGACTCGGCCAGCACCCTGCGTACCAACAGGTCAGAGCCAGAAGAGAGTCGGAAATGGACGTGTCATGGATCCTACGAGCAGAAATACGGATGCGATCAATGCACCCGTGATATTCGCAAGGTGTCAAGAGCTATCATGGTTGATCAATTGTGGATGTGGGTTCTCGACAAGGACACAATCCTTACTTGCTTTCCGCAAAGATATGGTGCATCGGACAAGGACCCCTCGGGAGTCCATCAAAGTATCCGCTTGAGGGTGAAGACGAGGAGCAACACAAAAAATCATGTTCTGTCCATATTTGATCTCGCCCTCATAATCTTGGAAGAGTGTTACAACACTTTCTTCGACAGGACCACAACGGAGGATCAACGGCCGCAGATCATGGACATGTTTTCCGAGAGCATTGGTCGTGTAGTATGTGTTCAATCCCTTGGGTTTGGCGTATGTCGCTAATTTCAAGGACAGACAAATCAACAAGCAATCGCCTTTACACATCTCTGGACACTCTCTCAACGTCTCACGGACATATATGAATCTGGCGTCGAGGACGAAGTCGACTCGAGCATTCTCCTTGCTCTGCTGAACGTCACACCCGAGGCGGAACTACAGCGTGAAATTCGTGACATCATTGACGAATTAGACATCATTTTGCATATCGTACACCAGCAGAAGGAGATGATCAACCGCTTCGTCAAGTTCGCCAAGGAGAGCCTCGCGCAGCCCAACGCAGACTTATCGGAGAAGAGTGTCTTCTACGATAAGAGGGAAGACGGCGAAGACATAGTCCGAATCATGCAGCAGCAATATGATGCATTCAGAGATCGTTCGGATTCCTTGGTCTCCGAGATCGCGGATAGGATCAAGGAGCTCCGTGGCTTGAAGTCGAGTGCTGAAAGTACAGCGCAGAATGTGATTTGATCTGCAATCTTCGTGACCAGCCAAATACTAATTGAATCATAGGTCACCGAACTGCTCAGCCTCAAACAGCAGCAGGCCAGTGTTGTTCAGACCTACGAATCTACGAGACAGGGGGAGGAAACGGTACGCCAGGGCAAGGCCATCATGGTCTTCACTGTCGTCACCATTATCTTCGTGAGTATACCATCATCTCACCTGCACTTGCCAATCAGCTGACAACTGAATGGAACAGCTACCCCTATCCTTTATGAGCAGTCTCTTTGGCATGAATGCTGTCGAGCTTACAGGGATGGATCCTTCGCCCAGCGCGTCCGACACTTCGGGGCCGTTGCCCGTTGAGATCATTCCATTCTGGCCCATCACGTTCAAGAGGCAGATACTGATCATGTGTACGTCTTGTTTTGTTCAGCACATCCCTACTTCCAACTTTCCGGGAGCGACGATGTTAGCTGACCATAATGATAGTTACCGTTTCCTTTGGCGCTGTCGTCGCGATAATCATCCCGGCCTTCAGCTCCTTCATCAGAGCCCTCATCAGCTCAATCATGGAGACAACCATCGCAAAGATAATTACGTGGACGGGTATGTACAGGCTCTGGCTCAAGGCTGGCTGGGGGAGCAAAGGTCTACGCGATGGAGCGCGGAGAAGAGCGCGGACGATGGAAGAGGATGTGCGCAAGCGGATACGACAACAGGAGCTGATCCGGTCCGAGATTCGGGATGGGGTCAGGTCGCAGACTGTGAAGCCATCGGCAAGAGGAGGAGGAGGAGGAGGATCAGCATCAGACAGACGTCGAGCAAGGCGTGCAGGAGAGCACGGAGGGGTCTGAGGCACGGCCGTTTTGGCGGTATCACTTGAGTGGCCGTTAAACGACCATACGAGACATGCAGTGCTGCATCGACCATGGCCACAATAGTGCCCCGGCTAAGGCGATTTGTGACGGACATTTAGCCACGGCGTTCAGGACTCGCGGGAACGTCATTATGCCGACTCCCATCGGGTTCCTGCATTTCTGTGGTCGTTAAGGGCTGTGATGCAAGCAGCCCCCCTGTCTTCTCATGTCTGTCGGTGGCAGGATGGTCATTTCAATGGTGGTATAGGGCGGTAACGTTCCCAGTAATTCTTGATCGATTTCATTCCAAGTTTTCAACGTTTTCATCCGCCGCGCTTGCCAGAGACAACAGTTACCCTAGTGAACCGTTTGCCATCTCATTCCAGTGCTGGAAATTTCTTTCCCTAAAGTGGTATGTATGCGCGCCGCCACCACCTTGCTGAGGGGGCAGGACCGCGCCCGCGCCCGCGCCCGCACTATTACCTCTCATTCCAGGCGCATCCATATGGTATGGACCGAGTTCTGGGAGCAGGGGGTTTGCGAACAATAGCCACCCAACGGCAGGGGGACTGGTGACACAGATGACGCGGATTGTCTCACGGGGAATGCGGACAGCCCGAGAGGAATCAAGGCTGAACGTACCGGACGCCAACAAAACCAACACTGGTAACGTAGGAAGAGGACTGGCAACCGGCTTTTTCCAATGATAGCTGAGGATGCCGCGTTCGGGCTCATGGAATTCCAGGGTTCTGGGAGAGACATGAATTCTCCTACGCGACCCCAATAGACGTAGACCATGGGGTTGTGACATCACCACAGGATTCGATGTACCATGATGCGTCGTGAATGATCAACATTTGAACAGAGATGGGAAGCATGTTGGCAGGTAGCACGCAACGAAGACCGCTTCCAGAACGCTCGTCACGAGGTAGTACGGCAGCGGATAGGATCCGGATAAGATGTTGCCGTCTAAGGTCTTACTAGTACACACATACCGTAGTAGTGTAATGCTCGAAAGCCTGATAGCAAGTACACTGGCAGCCCAGAATCCCGTCATATACCGCGTGTTGATTAGACAGACCATGCGTAGGTCGAAGATGCGGGTTGCACGCTTTCATCAATTCGGATACACGGCAGGTGTGTCTTTCGCTCCACAATGCCGGAGAATTATTTGTAGATCTCTCCGTCGCCAGCGGAGGCTTGGGAGGTCCAGGCTCACTATATGATAGAGATACAATCACATACAGGGACCGCGCGTATGCGACCAACCATGAAGGCGGTGCTGAGATGGGATTCTACAATGTTCGCAGCAAGTCCGAGGGACTGTTGGTGGAGGGGAGTGGGGGGATGGGGGTGAGAGGGTCGGATCTGGGAGAAGATGGGACCAGTTGACAATCTGGGGGCCGACAGGCGGCTCCACCTTGTCTTCGGGCACGCCCCTAGCTCATCAATGATGCTGTGTGTCATGGGGGCGGGCATTGTGAGCGTTGTGCACTGCAAGAACGTTGCTCTCCAGGGCTCATCCCGCAACGGCTGAACGGTGATGCGGAACAATGGTGCAAAGCATGGCAATGTGACGTTGCGCGTTTCGCCGTGGGAACCCTAAAACACCTATTGTCATTATAGCTTAGGTACCGTCAATCGGTAACAATGCCCGGCACCTCGGTTTTTGGTGGTCGAGGTGGACACGGGGAAAAATTAGGAGGTGCGAGGGCGGAAATGAGTACCAAGAGGCTTTGGGGGAGGACGTTATCAACTCCACTCTCATGACGACGAACGTGAGCTACGGCGGGGTCGAGACCTGCAGACAGAGATGAGGATGATGCGATTCCTCGTGCGACTCGAGCGAATGTCCAATCTCGAAGTGGCTGACTGGACGAGATTCCCAAAGTAGGATGTTCTTTCAGCGCCCATCCCGTTCAACAAACCGCGGATCGCGGATCGCGGGGGCTCCATGGATCGATGAACAACATCAATATTAATCGGTGTTGGCTGTCGGAAGACTCTCGAATCGCATGCCCCCTCCCCAACTCTATGCTTTTTCCTTCCTTCTTCCCCAGACTCTGTGCAGGTGGCCATGCGGGTGTTGGCTGGGACGCAGAATACCATCCATGGATTTTAGGCGGAACACGAGCCATGGCGGTCATTGTGAAGAGGCCAAGACGTTCATGCAATCGCGGCTACTACAGCGCAAGCGCTAAAGAAATGAGCTGTATTCATTGTATACTAAGTAGCTTCCCAAGGGTTCTGTACACACCGGGGGGTTATAAATTGGAGGCGTCCAGTCCCTGATGTTCACCCAGTACGACAGAATGGCGGGATATTCGCCGTCCAGACACGGAGAACAACTTGGATGCCCGGTGATTAGACCAAGTGATATTTACTTGGCCTGTACCTTCTTGATACCATATACAGGGGGCCCCCAGGGTCTACAATACCACTTAGCTGGTTTTGTAGGCCGGCCGGCCTTGAAACTTCCCGGACAAGTGACGAATCTGGATGGACCTTGGCATCAGGCACAATGCGCTTTAAATTGGCTTCCGGAAGAGGACTGGTAGTCTTCACACTTGCTCAGGTACCCTCGCGCTCTGAATGGCTGAACCAATCCCGCGTATTCACACAAAGTGATTGATCTAGTATGGATGCATAAACGGGCGCAACGGGTGTGTCAGCTGTTGTTCACCACGTCAACTGGTAGACTACTGATGGATGTTCCAGGATTTCCATCTGCCCAGACTACCTGACCGACGAGACGGGACGAGATTATGGAGAATAAATCAGATGTTCTCCAGTTTCTTACCACACTACATAGTATATACAGTGAGTGCAGTGGCCAACGATAGACTAACAGCAGAGTGGGAAAACAGCCAATCATGGAGATCATCATAAGATGGACAACGGCAGAGGTGGGTATGCCTCTCCCTCACCCCGTCTTTTGCCTCTCGACCCCTAAGCTTAAACGTATTTGTATACGACGATCATCCACAATTGGTTGCAGATCTCCGATAATAGGTCCTTACATACATACTGTCAGGGCCTCCAGACGTCCCATGACTACCCATGATTGCTATTTGCGACTGAGCCGAGGCCGTTTTTAGATCTCCATGCCAGACACAGTCCCATGCTGTCGCACCCTGCGCACTCCCCTCCGGGGAGGTTCCAGTTATGATCTGCACTCGGATTGCTTCCTGGCTGGGGCTGCGACGACAAGGTTGCATTCGTATATCAGACTGGGGACAGGGGAATGGGTGGGCTGTTTTCAGATATCTGTCTCTGCCACAGCCTTGTGTTCGCAGGCTTCCTCAACACCCGTCCCAATCTACTCACTTAGGTAATTATGTATCAATGCCATACCTCCCTCCCCCCCCCCTCCTTCTGCTTCTTCTATTTACTCTGGCCGACCCTCCCCCCTGGCTTCTGCAATTTCGCGAACACCAGGGCCCCACGTTCCCGATTCGTCCATTATCAGCCAGAACAGCCACGCTGCCACGGAACCCCTGACCCGTCAAGCAGAGAACAATCTCCCGTTTGGTCTCCATCCCTCATTTCCAACGCCCGCTCCTTCGCCTTGACCCTCTCGCCTGCGCCTGCGCCTGGCCCTGTGCCTGTGCCTGCATCGTCCCCTTTCCCGAACCCCTGTCCCTCTCTTTCTGTCCACATGTCTCTCTCATAATCCTCTCCAGTCCCTCCCTTCCACGTTCCCACTGTCCTCCCCGCGATTCTTCTCACCCCTACGGTCTCACGGAATCGCGTCGCTTCCTCGATCCAAAAGAGAGTACTTGCTCTCTACCACATTCTTTTGGGACTCGCGAACAGCTTGATAACAGATTATCTCGTCGTTCGTCCGTTCGTTCATTCATTCCCTGCGGTTCGTCCTGCTCTATCACCACCCAAGAAGGTTCCAGACTCGCATCTCATCCGAGATCGTTTCATATATACAGAACTGTGAGTTAGCCCCTTGTCCCCAGGGTCCTAGACTCATGACCTCACCACGAGATGTCGTGCAAATCCTACGATGAAGGCCTCATTATTCGGCATATCTTACCTCATCACGCAATGCTATGTGGTCCGGTCGCAAGGTCTAGGTTTATATCCGTGACGCATACTGACATGGCTGTTCAGCTCTCACTATATTAGTGATATCCAACCCTTTCACGACGCTTGTGAAACTGTAAAAATGAAGTCAATCGTCAACTTCGCCCTTGCGGCGTCCATCGCCGCTGGTGCCGCCGCCCAGCCTCACGCTCACCAGCACCGACACGTCAGAAAGCACGAGCATGGCTCTCCCGTCCTCAACCTCGGACGTGCCTCTCCTGTCCTCAAGGAGCGAGACGTGAGTGTTGTCTGGGAGACCCCGACGGTGACTGATTACGTTCTGGGTGGCCAGACGATCAGCAAGGAGGAGGCAGAGCAGTGCCTGAATGAGGGCTCTTGTGAGGTCGTTGGAGAGTCGGAACCCACCTTCGTTGCGCCGACTCCGAGCACCACTTCTACGTCCTCAAAGGTCACTCCTACGACCACGAAGGCCTCTACTACACCATCGGCCGTCAAGTCGAGCTCCGCAGCAGCCACCACCTCCTCCGGGGTGAAGGCCGCCGAGTTCTTCGAGCTCGACCTCAACATCGGAGCCACGTCCTCATCGAGCTCTGTCGAGGTCTCAACTTCGGCCACCACGTCCGCCGCCACCACCACTTCCACCAGCTCCTCCTCTGGTGCCACCGGTGTCGACGCTGACTTCCCCGATGGAACTCTCGACTGCGATGCGGGTGTGCCAAGTGCGTACGGTGCCATTGCCATCAATCACCTTGACACTGATGGCTGGGCGGGCATCCTCGACGTGGGCGTGAGTGCGTTCAAGATTGGTTCAACCTCGTCCATCGCCAGCTTCTCGGTCGCCACCTCGGGTGGGGTGTCAGAGGGCATGTTCGGACTCTATGCCTGCCCAGAGGGTTACGACGCTGCTCAGTGGCCCGAGGATGCCCAGGGCGCAACTGGCCAGTCCATTGGTGGTATCTGGTGCGGTACTGACAACAAGCTCTACCTCACCCGCCCTGACAGCACCAAGAAGCTGTGCCAGAAGGGCGCCGGTGGTGTCCAGATCGTCAACAAGCTGAGCGACAAGGTGTCTTTCTGCAAGACGCTCTACCCCGGCACCGAGTCCATGGTGCTCCCAACAGTCGTTGAGGGCGGTGCCACTGCCGAGCTCTACAACCCCTACCAGAACCAGTCCTACACGTGGGAGGGCTCCAGCACTTCCGCGCAATACTATGTCAACCTGAAGGGCCTGGGCGAGGACATTGCCTGTGTCTGGGACAGCCCCGACCCTTACTCTGAGAATGCTGGTAACTGGGCCGGTATCAACATTGGCACCAGCGTGGATGACGACGGCGTTACCTACCTTTCCGTCTTCCACAACACGCCCACCAGCGATGCGCCTCTGGACTTCAACATCAAGCTGAGCGGAGATATCAGCTCGGAGTGCACCTACTCCTACAGCGATAACTCGTTCAGCCCCGACGATGGCAATGGCTGCACGGTAAGTCAACGCTCGAAAACCCCTGGACTATCTGCGGTAGTGATACTAACATTGTGACAAGGTCTCCATGGAGTCTGGCGGCACCATCAAGATCACCCTCTCCGACGACTAAGTGTATGGCCACGATGAAAAACGCAATCTTCACCATTTCCTGTTCAGCGTCATTTCCTACTTGATACCTCTCTGAAGCTTGCAGTTCAGAAGTCTCATACCTTGACAATCTCACATGATCTATATATCCGGTGGGGTCGTCGTTGGATGAGACCCCGGTACTGCCCTATTATACTTTATATCTGCACATAATAGCTATTTGTATTTCCTGAGAACAGGGCCAACGGCCCAGCCTCTCCGGTCCGGCCCGAGTGATAACACTATAGATTCGAGGGGCGATCCCACACGGTTGCTACACAGCCGAACCCTCTCCCTTCGAAGCAAACATCGAAACGACTGGACGGCGAGCAGCGGCGGCTCTTTAACGGGTACCTTCGCTGTTGCTCTCTTTTGCTCGCATACATTGGAATGGACTGCCGCGATCTCATTCGACATTCTTCAGGTGTATGTGGAAGAGCTCATCATGATGAAATTCAAGTTTCGAACAAGTTTGATCTGTCACTTTGGGGCACAATGATAGCAAAGCGAGAAAAGGAGCATTGGATTGGAGCATTGGGTGAACAGCTTGTCGTTGGGGGGCC
>LKEB01000001.1:108159-137629 GCA_003795295.1 Cytospora leucostoma | reverse complement strand
GTTGTGGCTGGGGCGATCTGGTGGAAGGGTAAAGGCAGCGGGAAGATGCTGAAAACAAGGGAAGAATGAAGTCCTCTCAACGAGCAAATACCCTACGCTATTGCAACGTGGTGGAGTTCTCGAGTCTTGACCAAGCACCTTAGCCTCATGTCGAATCGAGATGCACTTTTCTTTTCTTCTTTTCCTTTGTCCAACCTCAGGCGTCCCTATATCCATGGATCTTTCTGCCCAGGAGGTGTGTACGCCTGCCAAAACTACCATTGTCGACTCCGTTCTTCAGAGAAATGAAACGTCTGCTGCTTTGCTATGATAAAACTATATTTATATCTATAACCTCTTGTATTGATGTTTGTACGGAGTTAGTGACATAATCAGGGCAAGCACTGAAATGATTGTTCTCTGTTAAGTCTTTTTACAGGACAAATGCCATGGCCAGCGGTATGGTAAGTACTACCTAGGTATGTAGTATACCATTGCGTCTGTGACTCGGGAGAGACAGCTGGTCATCCTAGCCTCGAGACGAAGATGTACGGCGTCTACAACAAGCTGCTGGGCTGGATATACGCCACAAGACTCTGGTGGTGTGACACGACAATGACAACCTTATAAATCTTCAGCTGGCGCTGAAACAAGTGCACTGTCATTCATTAATAGGACCCAAGATGTCGGTGAGACGGGGAGTACGCATCTTGTCTGAGGGTTTCGGGGCATTTCCCCTCGGGTCTGACATTCAGCAAGTCTCCTCGATAAAGCTTACAAACACTGAACTCGGTCAGATCTTCCTATAAAACTGACGATGCAACAAAGCTTACTCCATCGCCCGGTGTCGCTCCTACCAAGAGCTTGGGGAAAACAAGGCTAATAGAACATGTCGCTTCAACCACTGCATAGTGATATCAGCTTCAGTACTGTCATTGAATGTTGCCTTATAGGCCGACGAACATCTGCAAGCACAGGCTGACGCCAAGTCCCGGAGGACTGGCTACAGGTGGGCACAGGTGTAGTACAACTCACAAGTATGTACACCATCCAGAGGCGTAGAGGAGGTAAGGAGTTGTGGACAAGCGCAACAAGGACCTCAGGAGGCCTGACGCAACAGTGGAGCGGATGTAGTGCCGGGACTGTTTCAAGCACGTCGAGCATTGGTCACACAAGCCAATCATAGAAGGTGCCAGTGATTGGTATCATCACTCCGGGCCGTGTCTGTAGTGATTCAAGGTACGGATCCGTACCTAGCCTACTGACTTAGGTGAGTACTGTGTACCTCAAAACGGTGCGCTTACACTACGTACCTACTTCGTAGCACGTACCTAGATAACGCGGGAAGGACCCACTCGATTGGAAGCAGGTATGTCACTGGTAATCCCAGGCTGGGGGAGCTCACGTACCCGTGGACCTCACTATTCTTAGCTTACCGTTCACTGTGCTGTGCCTTGCTTGCAGAGGAACTCGGCGCCTGAGTCGCCACCAAGACGACGACGAAGACGACGACAGCTACGACGACACATCACCCTCTTCCTACTCTCTCCACAGAGACCTCCCATTCCACGAGTCTTCACTTGTGCTCCTTTCGCCGCGAGTCCTCCTCCCGATTCGTACTCGTACCCTGCGAATTATCGTATTCCAACCTGCAACCCACCTTCTGCCAGTTCAAAGACCTCTTCTTTCCTTGATGATTGTCACTACGATCCGGCCGACACGATGATGGCCAGGGGAGTTGCCAGGGCCGCGGCCTTGCTACTGACTTCCCTGTGGACAATACCACTGCTTGTACAAGCCAAAGGCGATCCAACATTCTCCACGAAAGAGTTCGCCCATTACCCACAGAACCTCAACTACTTCGACCAGAGCGACATACTCCTCTTCCAAGATATCGATGAGCTGAACGTCTACCGGTCCGCCGATGGTGGTGAGACCTGGCAGGTCGTGGCAGATGTCCCTGATGGCGTGTCCTATACCCTTATCCTACACGAGTTCGACAACAAGCGCGCATATATCCTGACCGAGGGCATGTCGCACTATATGACCGATGACCGGGGTAAAACATGGAAGAGCTTCTTCACCAACTCCGAGATGAGCCTCTGGAGGCCTGAGGTCTTCAGCTTTCACGCTAGCGACCCCGACCGCATCATATTCAATGGCATGGACTGCGACGGCATTTTCTGTGACGAGATAGCAACATACACGACAGATGGCTTCAGGTCTGATGCCAAGTTCCTTCGGGGCGATACAGCCGGTTGCTGGTGGGCCAAGAGCTCGGAGATATTCACAACGGGGCAGGCCGATCTCGACCGCCAGCGCATCCTGTGTGCCGTCAGGGACTCTTTCTCGCCCCTAAAGCAGGACAACCGTCTGGTCATTTCGGACAACTTCTTCAGTGCAGAGGATGTGAACGGCCTGATACAGGAATTCGAGCCGAATCTGGATACCTACAGACCGGTACAGGGTATCGTAAACGTCGCTGCTGTCAAGAAATACTTGCTTGTTGCTACGACCTCGCTAAACACGGATGAGATGGCCCTGTTCGTCACCGACGACACGCTCAAGTGGCACCGTGCTGTGTTCCCCGAGGACCACCGTATCGACCAGGAGGCGTATACGGTTTTGGAGAGCACAAATTACAGCATCCAGATCGATGTCCTGACCACGCGCCCCAGCAACCCCATGGGTGTCATGTTCACCAGTAACTCCAACGGCACCTTCTTCACTCGCAACATCGAGCATACCAATCGTAACATGATGGGCCATGTCGACTTCGAGAAGATTGCAGGTATACAGGGAATCTTCCTCTTGAACAAGGTGGACAACTGGGAAGAAGTCCAAGATAGTTTCTTGGCTGAGAAAAAGATCGTCTCCGAGATTACGCATGATGACGGTCGAACTTTCAGTGAAGTGCAGACGCACGACGGAGGCGACAAGATCCATCTTCATTCGGTCACGCAGCTGATCAATGTTGGCCGTGTCTTCTCAAGCCCAGCTCCCGGGTTGGTTATGGCCAACGGAAATACGGGTCCCTTCTTGAAGTCTTACTCGGAGGGCCGCCTCTACATCTCCGACGACGCTGGTATGCATTGGCTGGAGGGCCCGAAGGGACCACACAAATACGAATTCGGTGACCAAGGCAATGTCTTGGTGGCCATCCACGATTCTGAGAAGCCTGATGTTGGCGAGATCAAGTACTCGTTGAACCACGGGAAGGACTGGAAGACGGCTGAGCTACCAAACGGTCTCAAAATCAAACCTTGGGTCCTCACAACGACTCCGGACTCCACAAGCTTGAAGTTCATCCTCACTGGCCAGAGCGGTGAGGATATTAACCCCAAGTTTCACGTCATTGCCATCGACTTCGAGGGCCTGCACGAGCGGACCTGCGACAAAGGTGACATGGAAGACTGGTGGGCCAGGGTGGATGAGAAAGGCGACCCGACTTGCCTCATGGGTCACAAGCAGAAGTACAGGCGCAGGAAGAAGGATGCCGATTGCTTCATCAAGCAGGAGTTCCACCTCGTCGAGGTCGAGACAACTGACTGCGAGTGCACGGATGCTGACTTCGAATGCGACTATAACTTCCGCCGTGAGGATGGCAAGTGTGTTGCTGTCGGTCCGATCATCGCGCCAGAGGGTGCCTGTGAGAACGCCAAGCCCGACGATGTCTTCATGGGATCCTCAGGATGGCGGTTGATACCTGGAAACACATGCAGGCGGACTGGCGAGCAAAAAGACGCTCCGGTGCAACGGAAGTGCGCCGACTCCCAGTCCCCGCCCAAGGACCCTGCCAGCGGCAAGATCGAGTCGTCCCAGTACGTCTTCGAGGGCGCCAGTAACGGCGTCGAGAAGCACTATCTTGCACGGGGTGAATCAAGCTCAGCTAATGATGAGACTATCATTGCGAGGGGACATGGAAAGACCTTGATTACTCGTGACGCTGGCACGACCTGGGTACAGCCCGAAGCCCTCAACACCGACTACTGGAGAGTCGTCCTGCACAGCTACTTTAAGGAATCTGCATTTTTCGTCAAGAAGGATGGAAAGGTTATCTACACCATCAACCGAGGCGTGACCTTCGATGAGTTCCAGGCACCGACTGAGCCCCATATCGATACCAATTGGCCGAGGTCACCGCTCGCCTTCCACCCCGACAAGAAGGACTGGCTCATCTGGGTTGGTGACAAATGCACGAGTGGGGGTTGCTACCAGGAGGCCTCGCTCTCTAGAGACCGTGGTGACAATTGGAAGACGATCCTGCGCTACGTCGACCGGTGCGAATTCACAGGGTCCAGCACCTTCAATTTCCGTAACCCGGACCAAATCCTCTGCCTGGCCAGGGAGAGGGAGGAGATTGGCACTGACAATAATCCCTGGCAGCTTGTCGGCAGCAACGACTTTTTCGACACCAAGAAGGTCTTGGAGAACGATGTCAAGGACTTCGCGACCATGTCGGAGTTCATTGTTGTGGCAACGCAAAATACCACCAGGCAAACCCTCCGAGCCCTGACCAGCCTTAATGGCGATATCTTCGCTGAGGCTCACTTTCCCTTCAACTTTGAGGTTCCTCACCAGCACGCTTACACTGTCCTGGACAGCTCTACGCATGCAGTCAACCTGTTTGTGGCTACCTCGACAGATGAGGATAGACGCTATGGCGCAATCATGAAGAGTAACTCCAACGGTACTTCGTACGTTGCGAGTCTCTCGAACGTCAACTGCGACTCTAATTACTATGTTGACTTTGAGAAGATGCTCGGCCTAGAGGGTGTAGCCATGGCCAACATCGTCGCCAATCATGACAAGACGGATGAGCCAAAGAAGCTGCGGTCACAGATCAGTCACAACGACGGTGCGGAGTGGGCTTACCTCCCACCACCTGAAAAGGACATCGACGGGAAGTCGACAGGATGCAGCGGTGCAGGAACCGAGAAATGCGCTTTGCACATCCACGGCTACACTGAGCGGCTGGATCACAGCAAGACCTACTCCTCCGCTGGTGCCGTTGGTCTCATGTTCGGCTGGGGCAACGTCGGCCAGTACTTGGGTGCGCTGGCTGAGGCTGACACATACATGACGGCGGACGCTGGTATCAGCTGGAAGCCAGTCAAGAAGGGTCGCTGGTCGTGGCAGTATGGAGACCAAGGCTCTATCATCGTCCTGGCTCCCCGCGATGGGAAAACGAAGACGAAGACCGTGTCATATACGACGGACGAGGGCAATACTTGGAACGACTACCAATTCGCTGACCGAGAGGTGGATGTTGTCGATTTGACTACCCAGACGTCTGGCGTCTCGCGCAAGTTCGTCGTCTGGACGAGAGACGGCGACAACACAGTCGCCACTACATTGGACTTCACGGGCCTGGCTGATCGACCCTGTGAGCAGAAGGACAGTCCCGACGAATCGGACTACAGGATCTGGTCGCCTAGCCACCCGCTTCAGGACGATGACTGTCTCTTTGGACATGTGACGCAGTATATGCGCAAGAAGACGGACAGGCAGTGCTACAATGGATACAGGATACAGCACGTCTACAACGTCAGAGATTGCACTTGCACTCGGCGTGACTACGAATGGTAGGTGTCCCCATGCCCTCCCCTTAGCATAAATCTCCACTGTACACTAACATGATCTCCCAACAGCGACTACAACTTCGAGCTCGACAACCACAACTCCTGCAAGCTTGTCACCGGCCTCCAGCCCGTCGACCACATACAATGGTGCAAGGAGAACCCCGATCAAGTCGAGTACTACGAGCCAACAGGCTACCGCAGGATCCCCCTGTCGACCTGTGAGGGCGGTGCCGAATTCGACAAGCAGGCACCCGTGCACGCCTGCCCAGGCAAGGAGCCCGAGTTCGAGCAACGCCACGGCCTGTCGGGCCTGGCCTTGTTCTTCGTCATCGCCATCCCCGTCGCGCTGGCCGCGGCCGCGGGCTGGTGGGTGTACAAGAACTGGGAGCGCAAGTTCGGCCAGATCAGGCTCGGCGAGCCCTCGATCGCGTCCCCGGCCGGGTTCGGCGCCGGCGCCTTCGACAGCGACTCCCCGCTGGTCAGGTACCCGGTCATCGCGGTCAGCGCGGCGGTGGCGGTCGCCGGCGCGATACCGCTCGTGGTGCAGGGCCTGTGGAGGTCTGCGTCTGCGGCGGTGGATAGGTGGCGGTACGGCTCGGCGGCCGGTGGTGGGTGGAGGAGTGTCAATGGTGGTGGTGGTGGTGGTGTCGGTCTAGGAGGCACGAGGCCGTTCACGACGAGGGATAGTTTTGCGAGGGGCAGGGATTACGCGCATGTTGATGATGACGAGGGGGAGTTGTTGGGTGAGGACAGCGATGAGGAGGTCTAGGAGATGAGTGGGCGGCGGCGGCCGGCGGGCCCTGTTGGTTATGGCTCGATGTGAGGGCGGGTAGAAAGGTACGTAGGTAGGTTGGCTGGGTAGACTTGTCCAGGCTAGGCACGGCGCTGGGGGTCTCTTCGTCCTTTCTGTCTGTCTGCCTGCCTGTCTTGTCTGTATGGCGAGGCTCGGGCTCGGTACAGTTTTGTGAGGACGATGATTGTACGCGGGTCCAATCGGCGGTCTTTCGCTTAGGCAGTGAATCAACCTCGTCCCATCGTGCGTGGATGGCCAGAAAGAATGAAGCGTGCGTCGAGTAGGAAACCTGGTGGGGGCAGAGGCCGGGGGAGGTCGAAGGGGGAGGACAATGGTGGGGGGCGGCGAGTCACCCTACGTACGGACATAGGCCAAGAGTAAGGCATTTCTAAAAGCATCTCTTCTGTTCATTGCTACGTATGACATATTACTGTGACAGGATGAGGCTGCGAGTGTTGGGTTTTGAGATGAGCTCTGACCGTGCCCGTACATAGATATCAGGTCTCGATATCTGGCCATGTTGTGGGGGCGGCGGCCCATCGGCTGCGCGCGTCGCTCTCAACGTTGAGACATACAGTCAGTCAAGCAGGCCCGGGGTTGTTGGCTGCGCAGGTGCCGTCAGTCTGGTTGTCACTTACCGCGCAAGGGCTGGAACCTTGGGAATGACGAGCTGCATGTGAGATGTGACCGCTTACAGTGGTACGTGGATGCCTCGCATAGGACTTTTGCCATTCTTTGCACGTCCAAGATGAGAATCAGGCTTGTCTATTGGTATCGAAAGATAAGCCGAGTAAAGTACATACCTCCAGCTCAAGTCTCAAGCAGTTTGTGCTACAAACATTCCCGAAGAGAGCTTTGTTGAGTTTATATGTTGTTCAACTGCAGCTTTCTCCACGTTACATCCCGCCTTTCGGACTTAGCAATCAAGCTGAGGTGACTTTCAATTAGACTTGCAAGTCGCAAGAGAGTGGATATGCACGTGTCTCATTATGGATAGGAATTCGCATAAGGCGGGAGCTGGGTATATCAAACTCGCAAACACTACAAGTACTTGGCTCACTTGATGGCACAGAGGGCAGTGAACAGCCATGTATCCTCTCATTCTCACAAGATCCAGATGAAGCAAAGACGTAGCCACTTGTGCAAAGTTACACACTCGATGCTTGCTCCCGACACGGCAGAACGAGTCGAACCGAATAGAATATAAGTCGCTTACAAGTCAGTGACATCTATCATTCCTGCAAGGTCCTCCGGACATGTTTTTGCGTCCAGACATGAATACGCATTCTGTCTGCCACACCGTGCGCAAAGATGAGATGATAAACCATGCAGGAAACCCCAAAAGGACCATCATGAAAGACGGACAAGGGGCCACATCTCATACCGAACCGGCCACCAATTCGCCCGGAATCTCCCTCTCCTGACATCTGGACCTTGGATGGGGTGGTTGGGTACAGCATGCGCTGTAGGGGCAAAACCTGTTTGTATCCTCAGCCGATATTATCTTCGAAAGTCCATTGGATATCACGGACCTGCGTGCGTCTCTCCTGTGTCTTCGTCCGGGCCTGCAGCAGCCGCTTTGCTCAGCAAGGCGACCTGCAGAGATAATCGCCATGCCCTAGGGTACTCACACAGGAGCACGGATCCGTACGCTGATATTGGATCTCCCTGCACATCTGAGGTTCGTCTCGCCGTGTCCCGAGGGCCTCACGGGTAGGGTCAGTTCCGAGGCGGGAGCGAATCTCGGGATCGTCTCGCCGTTTCCAGATTATTCGCGGGTATGCTCAGTTCCGAGGCAGGATCTCGTATACCAAGTATACGTAGGCAAACACCACCGCTATCTGGTTGGATGGTTTAGGCCTTTCACGTATGCAGTATGCAAGCTGACAGACGGGTGCGCATGCAAGCGCACCCGTGACAAAGCCATGATACTACCTCCCCGGGGCTCGCTTGGCGAATATTGATTGCTAGCCGAAATACCGGCATTGATCAGCAAGCATGCTTGCCTACAGAGAGCTGTCCGAGCGAGGACTCATAGCCCAGGGTCCAGACCGCTCAACGATATTGGGACCTCAGATCGTGCCTTACGGGCGGCCCCGATGCTGGAGTGCCAGCTGAAGTCCGTGTTTGTACTTCAAGTTGGTGGTGTTTCGAAAGACGTCCTGAGAGATCTGTGCCCGAGTCCGGTCCAACGGTCCGTTGCAACGGACTTGTGATGCCTGGCCCCTATCTGACTGGACCTTGTGTATCCGGTCCAGGTGATCAACAGTTAGCAGGGGCCCGTGCTTCCCATCTGGTTAATTCAAATAGGACCTACCGATCGAGTATCGATTGGCTCCAATAGCCAGGAAGGCAGTCCTTGTGGTGGGACGTGCTTTGATGGTATGTATGGTATGGTATGTAGAGCATTGCTCCACTGAAGGCTGGGGTTCCCAGGTCAACATACTACCTAGGTAGTTCTGGTAGGAGGTAAGCCGGCAACCATATGATGTGATTGGTACAATTAGTACAAAGATGATGTACGGTCCTTATGGTCGCATTGGTATCCCAGGGACCAGGTCTTCGGGACACAGCTTGATCGAATCAAATCGCAACAACAGCCAATATCATCTGTCCAGAGGCCCACTGTTGATGCTTACATGCACGATGGCCTTTTATATCCAATATAAAGCACATTTGCGGTATACAAGAGTCCTCAGAGTATATGACTGTAATAGGGGGGGTACTTCTATGCCAACAAACTGACCTGATTACCTAAGTAGGCAAAAGTGGGCGGTGTTTGCTTTGAGAATCTCTCTCCAGACGCACTTGAAATATACCCTTCTCAGAAACTACCTAGATAATTATTGCTGCACCAAGGGCTCACGGTACTCTGTCTAGCAAACACGGATTGATAGGAACGTTGGGAGGGGGGGGGGGAGTCGAGATGGTGTATCGTCTAAGCAGCTGCACGGCATTTCGACTTCCCGGGCCGAAAACCAATTGTAGACCCCGGACGGACGACCTAATCTATGTGTTTGACAGGACCTCAACATGTATAGACAGGTTGGAATAACCCATGCAGTTATCTTCAGGGGCGAAGGCCTATAGCAAATGGCAAGTAGTTGCTGTTGAAGAGGGTTTGCAGGAAACGGTACTGACCAGTGACCACATCTCAAGTCACGAGGCAGTGGATCCATGTAAGCCAAACACATCAGTGTTTGTAGAAGTGTTTGTAGATCGAAGGCATTTCCCCTATAGGACGAAGTAGAATAAGTCTTGGTATTGAGGTGCATAGAGCCACCTCGGAAACAACCAACATCGGCTATAACCCTATGTACCGGGTAAGGGGCAGCGAGGGTTAGCACTGCCATAGGCAGCACGTCGAGGCCAGACAGCCCCCACCAACAGGCCCAAATGGTCACCACATTGGGCCCTAAATTGATAGGCACCAAAATTTAGATCATAGAGGCTCTTTATTTTGGAAGTATGGGGGCCGTGTTCAAGGAGCCGGTCGCTGGTCAAGTCAACTGCGGGTAATTATAGATACCCCAGGGTAGATGTCAGATACATGTATGCAGGACACTGAGAGGTGACCGGCGAAGCCTCTACAGGTGCGCAACAAGTGACCATACTGTTGGCTGAGGCCCATCACTCTTCGATCACTGTCACCAAAGCATATACTCTGCGAGGGCTAGGCCAGCTGGGCCCAGACAAATTCATGATATATCATCCAACATATGCACCGCATCTCAGTTCGGCTCGGGGGCCTGCATGTAACCTTGGAAGGCAAGACCTGTTCCCAGCCTGCTGGTAGCCTATCGGCCCAGCGACCAATAATACCCCCCTTTGCATGATGACTCCATCTGTATTTCCATACTCTTTGTTTCGTGTGGACTGGCAGTATAGTATGGAGTGTGGTTGATGCCTCAGTCGACAGGGATATTCGCTCCGTCAGCGATGGGGATGGTACTACGTGGACACTTGGGCATGGCGGAGTATACAAAGACCTATTCGAATAGGCATACAGATTATACTATGCGCTTCCCAGGTGGTATAAATCACGAAGGTACACCTTCATCACCCATTCACTCTCTCCAAGTCACTCCCATTCACTTACCAAGGTACCAAAAGCTTCTCATACATACTAGTCGAGTGACTGCTCAAATGTGGTGAATAAGTTCTCTACACTTCCTGAACAAATACTGAAGTTGGTAATACAAGCTTGGCAACAGTTTTCTACCTTGTCCCACGTTGTACGAGCAGAGAACCGCAAGCAAGGGCGACTGCAAATAGCAAACAACAAGCAGGGAACGACGGTGAGGGGATACCAACCAGGGGCACGACTACCAAAGAACAAAGGCGACTTTCGAGATTCCAAGACTGTTGGGGGCCCCTATTCCAAGACCGCTTCCTAATAATACAACACCAGCAGGGTACTTAAGTATACACCACCTTTCCCTTCACTGATCGAGCCTCCGAGCCCATGTCTGTCTGATGACTTGAAGCGTCTGCTGACCATCCCAAATTGTGACAGTTATTCGACCTGGCAGCTTACGCCTTCCTCCCTTACCTGGGAACCAAGCCACGGAAGGAGCGAATATTTGCCTTCATCTGAGGTGGATTCCCCGCAACTGATTCTCACCCTCAAGACCCTCAAGACCTCAAGACCCCAAAGTTCTGGGGATCCGGAGAACAGGCCCATTCCAAGGACATTATGGCCACCACAGCTATGTTTGGTAGAGCGTTCTCGAGGCAATTGGCCCGTTCGACGGTTGCCCGTATACCGTCTCTGCAGCTAAAGCGCGGTGCAGCTTCTGCAGCTGTGGCCCAAATCGCACCGGAGGTCGACGGTCCTCTTGACCAGCATCCGTGGCGCGAGGAATTCTGGCGGAGAGTACCAGTCTACGAGAATGTTTCCACAAGGGACTTCATCTCTTACCGCTGGAGTGTAAGTTGAAGACCGCAGATTCTCGGGCCATCATTCATGTTATCCCCCTTTCCGTTCGATCGAGCTGACAGAGTTGAAGATACGGAACACTGTTCAGGGCCAGGCCAAACTCTGGCAATTTCTGAACTCGGTCGTGCCCAACGAGATACCCATGGACAAGGAAGGCACAAGAACCCAGAGCAAAGAAGACTTCCTCGTGGATGTGGTCGACGGTGTCACATCTTTGACCATGTCAATACGGCTCACGTAAGTCTTTACAGCCGATGGTACGAGGCCAGATACTGACGGTGGATATACTAGGCCATATGTTCTCAGCCGCATCAATTGGCAGGACCCTAGAAATGACCCGATCTTTCGCCAGTTCATCCCGCTGAAGTCGATGCTCCTTCCAGACCACCCAAAGCTGACGCTCGACTCCTTGCACGAGACGGATGATTCGCCTGTTCCAGGACTGGTTCACAGATACCCAGACAAGGCACTATTTCTTGGTGAGCTTTCAGCCCATAATTCTACCCAAAGGGTATTTGATCAGAAACTTACGAAGAGACAGCGGTATCCGTTTGCCCGACCTATTGCACTTTTTGCACCAGGTCCTACGCGGTTGGAGCGGACACCGAAACCGTTACAAAGACGTCCTTCTCACCCACACGAAAGCGCTGGGATCAGGTCTTCGCTTACATCGAGTCTACACCACAGCTACAGGACATTGTCATCTCTGGCGGCGATTCGTACTACTTGCAGCCAGAGCATATCAGGATGATCGCTGACCGCCTCATCGCAATCCCGCACATACGCCGTTTCCGCTTCGCCTCCAAAGGTCTGGCGGTCGCTCCTACTCGTCTGCTTGACCCGGAGGATGGATGGGCAGATGCCTTGATTGACGTCTCCCGGAAGGCCAAGTTTTCGGGGAAGTCGGTGGCTCTCCACACACACTTCAACCACCCAAATGAGTTCTCGTGGATCACAGGGGAGGCAGCTCAGAGGCTCGTGGAGGCGGATGTGACTATCCGCAACCAGAGCGTGCTGCTGAGGGGCGTCAACGATAATGCCGAGACGATGTCGAAGCTGATCAGAAGTTTGGCTGACAACAGGATCACACCGGTAAGTGACATCTATATCCGACTCCTTTGGCTCAATTGGCGGGCGGCAATTCTGACTCGACCCATTTGAAGTATTACGTCTACATATGCGACATGGTGAAGATGAACGAGCACATGCGCACCCCCCTCCAGACTTTGCTCGACGTGGAGGCCCAGATCCGCGGCTCCATTGCTGGCTTTATGATGCCGCAGTTCGTCGTGGACCTACCGGGCGGTGGCGGCAAGAGGCTTGGCTGCACGTACGAATCCTATGACCGCAAGACTGGGATCTCGAGGTTCGTGGCGCCTGCAGTGACGGCTGCCACGGGTGGTCGTGGGAGGGGGAAGCCAGAGGTGTTCGAGTACTATGATCCCATCCTGCCCGCCCCATAGGTGGTAGATGGTGGTGCTGGCGATGATGACGGTGGTCGGTATCTCCTGAACCGACGATCTAACGAAGAAAAACCGAAAATATAACGCAAGAGACGCGAGAAGGGTCGAGACCGGGTCTCAGGTGGGCATTGTGTATTTATAGCTTCCATCGTATCGCGCTGGATTTGGAGGGTTTCAGTCTTCCTTGAGTCTATTCTTGGAGGCAGGGGTACCTAGCACAGGGAAAAAGGAGAGCAGCTAAAGGCTCTACAGCATAGCATTTCAACAAGGCATATTACGGTAACTATCATGCTTCGCAGAGTGTGTTGATAGTATCAAGTACCCAGGAAGACATCACAAAGCCCACCATTTCTGGTGTTAAGGTGAGCTGAAGTCAAGACATCGCAGTAGCCCGGATCTAACCCCGGAAAGGGTGTAAGATGATTGGTCGGTTTTCTAGCTACCAAAAATACTAGCATGCCTGCACGACCTAATCTACCTGGATATTCCCGTAGCCTCAGTGCCTCCCTCCCGACTCTAGACAGTATATCAGAGACCTCCGACGACATAACCCGCTCCTGCATCACAGATTCAGGATACCCAGTAGCTATTATTTGTGTCTGAATAGAAGGATCTCAGTACGCCGCAATCTTGACAAACCCTCCAAAACCAAAATCTCGCCGCCCCCTGCCCTGGCAATCTCGCCAAACACTGTCGACATTGCTGCTACTTGGGTTACAACTCATCTCAACCCAACACACATTGACTTGCCCGCTCCATCTCGTCCTTCGCCCTGTGGCCATCGCCTTCTCGAATTCCGCAGCGGGAGAGAGAAATTGCGTATTCAACGTTGGCCCTAGGGCACCAATGTGACGCCATCGTGGCGGCCGAGGCATCAATATGTCCACGTGGGGCCCGATTGGGGGATGTATGTATGTATGTATGTATGCGCATCATCAACCCGGCAACCTGTCGACCTCTCTCGTCAAGCCGAGGCCGAAAGCGAATTCTACTGAGATTGACTGTCATGTGGATGATCGGACGACTGTGTCCCAGCGAGTGTGTATTTGAGTAGTCAGCAGCAAGACTGGCGGGGGGGTGGCCGTCATTGGGATAATCTAGACTGTGACCTTAGATCTTCTAGGAAGCCTCACTTGGGTTTCTGACAGTGGGTTCGGGCGCGATATATCTATAACGCGAGCTTGCTGGTCTGGCATGCGCCGGCACGTGCATGGGACGCTCAACGCATCCCTCTGTCTACGTTCATCTTAGAGTTTCTGGAGCCGAATCGTGGCCAGATTTAGGCTCTGGAGCTCAACAGTTCAAGAGTTTGTCGATCGCGTGGGAAGAGAAGCGGGGGTTTGGGGAGGTGATTCGGTATGTAATGAGATGGGCGGTTTTGCCTAGCAGATGATGGGCGATCCTCGGGGCCGTCGGGCGGTAAATGATGGCGCGCTATTGCCAGTCTCCATGTTTTCTCTCGCCGCGACTGAATTGAGGTTCTCGATGGATCGGAGAAATGGAAGGTCCATACAGGAAGCAACGCTCGCCTGATCCGCCTTCCCCCGCGTATCCCACACCCCACGACAACCACACTTGACACAATTCTGGTACGCTTTTCTTGGCCAGCAGTACTTCGTATTGAGGCTGGGATCTAGGATGTTTGTGGTACATACATAGTAGTGAACAGGTGCCAGCGACCCCGGCCATAACCCCTGACGATCATTGATCATCGATTGTCGAATGTTCTCTTTGACCTTCCAAGCGACAGGTCGCAACGCGACAGGTTATGGATTGGTGATCATATCGTGATTGGATCGTGGTGATGGCTACATATGTTTGTACATGCACCATTGTATGTATGACGCAGGTACGTAGGGTGACAATTCTGGTGGGCCTCGGGGACTTGGGATGTCCGGGAGGGGGGGTTTGTAACCCCCTGGAACCTGGCATGGAAGAGGCCCTCGATATCAAATCGGAAAGCCCTGAGGCCCATCAGAAGTAAACCAACAACAAGGAGTGCAGACTGCAGGGGAAAAACGCATGCCTACGGTAGTATGTACTACTATACCTAAGGTAGGTATGCATAGTAGAGAAAAAATTGCAGATCTGGCGGCACCAGGGCCTAAGTCTTGGGACGCCTTGGCGCTAGGAATTAAAGGTGCAGCAGATGTGTGCCAGGAACCAAATCCTACCGCTGTGGAGCATACGTAACAACTCGCAGGAGTGAAGTGTTTAGGCTCGGCCTTCCACAAGACCTCATAGGTTACGACGACGTCACAACATGGCCTCGTAAGCCCATTCCATATTCATTGGGGTTTTCCGTCCCTCGATATGTGCTTGGGCTGGTTGGACCCCCGCGGACATCGGGAAGTCAACCGGCCCGGTATACCCTTCTTGTCCAAGGATGTCCAGGTGGCTATATCTCCGGTTATGGTGGCCGTGCCTGGTGAGGTTTCAACTCATGCAGGAACGAGAGACTCTTGCATATGTAGAGCAACGCTGAAAACCCTGATTTGCAATCCCTTTTCGTCTGGCACCTTCTCGTTACGGTGACGGACACGCGGCGCGATGGCACCTCGGAAAAGGGGGCGATCTGTCGACGTCGACCATACCTTGCAGACAGGTAAACAAGCATGCCATGGATGGTCGTGTTGTTACATAGAAGCAATAAACAAATACATACGTTCTCCTACACGACATATCAATGAAAACCATGGTCACAATAAAGAGATTGGTAAGACCCCCAACCCCGGCTCAACAGCAGCGGATCGCCGCCCTGCTCGCTCGGAGGTCTGTTCCACTAGCTCACAGGGTCCTCCCCACCGTCTCCAGAGGGTGCCCTCTCTCAACGACTGGGGGCTCCGTGGAAAGTGGGCTGACCTTGTCACGGCGAATCCCGAGGATGTAACTCTGCAGCGCAGGCCCTCCTTGCAAGACCAGCCCGCTGCCCGAGTCATCAACCGCTACCGTACCAGCAGATTGGGGATACTCCAGAACTCCTCGCCATCCGATCGCGGGCTAGTATCTTTCTAGAAACCCCGTCGTTATCCGGCTGCGCTATTCAGTGATGATAAGAGAGGCCGGTTACACACTGTCCTCCTCGCTAGAACACACCCGGAACAATAAGAACAAAACTGATGGCGTTGGCCCGCTCGGCGCCAGCATTGCGAACGGATGAACCGATGGTCGAAGTTTGGTAGACTCTAGCTCTAGTCATCAAGAAATGTCTCAGTTGAAAAGCTAAGGTGAACGGTTGTTAGCGTTGACGCTACCCACTGAGGCTGAACATCCATGGATCCAGGCATGATCCCATTATATACATGTATAGCAAGGTTGAGTGTGGAACAAGTGTGTATGTCTTATTTTGGTTCAAGCAAGGATACGTTATGCACGACCGTATATTATAGACGCTATATCAGCATTATGGTCATGGGGAGCTATAGCAACGATCCAGCACAGAATCTATTGTTTATATTTTGATACGACGCATTGACTGGTAATGTTGCGCACGTTGCATCCAATACCCTCTGAATGCGACTGCGAAAAGAACGATAGATACTCCAAGGCTCGACATGAACCGAGGCTGCCTGGCTGCTAAGTTGGCATAGGGGGGGCTGTACGGGAACAGGCGAGATGGGGAATCTGTGAGCGTGGTTTTACTCGCAACAAAGCACAAGCACAAGAAACTTGTGAAACTGATGATCCCCCCTACCCCCAACTGCGCTCCGACGACATGATTGGGTCCGGGCTGGAGCTGGAGTTGATCTTCGGTGATGTGATACCAGTACTAGAGGCGGCACGAGAGCTCTGGAGCTCACTCCAGCAGGATGCCAAACTATTGCAATGGTGATGCACAGCGAAAAGTCTTGTTCCGCATCTAAGCAATCACAAATTGTACACTACAGCCAATGGTCAGGTCATGGATCCATGACAGATATGACAGGTCGTAAGGCAGGTGGTTCTCCTCGAGGTCAAGAAGCTCTCGGGAAGCTCTCGACCGGGGTCTCGACAACTGATCAGCAGTCCACCCACCTAGGTTGGGCCACCTGAGCAGGCGGTCAAATTAATCTCGGCTTCATGGTGTACACTACTTGCCAACTGCCAGACGACGTGATGAAGAGGTGGTGTGCTGACAGGAAACCAAACCTAAAAAACCCAATGGAAGTCCAAGTTGATATCGAAAACTGCAGACAGTGGGCCATCAATAAAGTTCTGGAGAGGCGGCGCGCCACGCCGTGCTCAACGACAGAAGAGGGCCAGCGCCGGCGCCAAATGGCCAAATGAAGGAGAAAACGGTCGGCGGATGGGGGGATGGGATGGGATGTCCCTTGCAGGTTGTGTGCAGGTGTGAGAGGAGTTGACATGAGCTGCACATTGATGTGCCAGTAGAGGGAGTGGAACCGTCCGGGCCCACACAGGGCTCTACGCTGTACGGCCAGGACAAATTACAGACGCTCATCTACGCTCATCTAAAATATTGCCAGGCTAATGAGAGCTTTCCCCTGCATTCCCACTCCCCGGGTTGGGCGAAAGAGGGTGCGTGGATCGACCTGGCATCCAATCCTGGCTCTTAATCCTGGCTTTTTGATCCTGGCATGCTAATCCTGGTAGCCCTCTGGATATCAGACGAGTTCAGAGGTGCAGCAGTTGTAACTTGACTTGTGACTGGCACTTCGTGCACGCGCTGGCGCAAAGGAGAAGGAAGGGTGGCGGAATTGCCCAACCAGCTTCGCCAATCGCACAATTACCAAGTTCTGTACTGATCCGTAATGTATCTATGTCATGGACATAGTGTAATGTATGTAATGTAGCATGTCTGTGCCAAGTCTAGTCATGTAGTTACAACACCCACGTACTATACCCACGTACCATACCCACGTATATACCCACGTACATGCACACTAGGTCCGATCCTCTGATGCTGTCTCCCGATCTCGAGTCCTTCCTACATACTCCATACCCTCCGATAAATCAAAAGACGAGCGAGATCCAGATCTACACACTGACACAGGCCCGCCGTCCCTCTTTCACCTTCATCTCAAAAACTGGCGCTTTATCCGTTGACCTGCCTGACTCGACCCTGACCCTTTTCCCCATTCCTGGACATAGCCGGGTCGCATTAGGGAGCAGACGCCCGCCGACCTTGAAACATACATACGGATGTACGACCGTCAAAACGCCGAGACGAACGACGACTTCCTTCGCCACACGAGATACCGAAATAATAGCGACTGAGCATTGAACTTCAGGTGCCAGAACAGGCCAGTGTGAGGGGGACGCAAGAGGAAAACAGAAACATCCGCATCGTCCAGAACATATCGACCGCATGCAGACCGTCCAGTTCGACTTTTCGCCGAAGCCTTGTTCGAACCCGTCGCCATAGAGCTCACCAAGGGCTCACCAGCTCACTTGAGCTACACTTAGTCCGGCAAGGCAGCCCATCACCGAACACATAGGAACCCGATGTCGGAGCTGTGCGTCCCCGTCCACGGCGCAGGGCCGACGGACTCGTCGTCGACATACTCGACACTTACAGGGACAACCGCTGTCGGCAGCCAACAGAACATGCAGCAATGGCGACCACGATCGGCACCAAAGACGGGCTCTTCGCGGTCCACAAGCCCGTTCTTGGGGTTCTTGAACAGGAAGGGGCACCACCACCACCATCACCACCATCACCACCATGGGCATGCGCACGACGACAACACGGTGTCGCGGAAGACGAAGGACGTGGACGCGGACTCGAACGCCTCGGACAAGCTGTACACCACCGACGGGAGGATGTTCGGCGTCCATGCTAGCCATCACGACATAGCGCTGCCGGCGCGGTCGTCATCGGGGATATCGAGCAGCTCCAAGGATACGAAGGAGTCCGTGGGTGAGAATGGAGGGCCGCCACCACTGACGCGCGAGGAGTTCGAGGCCCTCCCGTTGGCCATCCAGAGAAAGGTACGTTGTTTGTGATCCTGATTTGGAATATTTCTTTTGTTGGCACCGAGGCGCAATGTTGTTGGCAGGTGGACGGACGGACGGACGGACGAGTAGTTTGCGTCATTCGACTTCCGTGGAATTCCTTCGACACGTCAGATTTCCTCAACCAACGTTCCAGAGAACATTTACAGCTGTTCGGCTGCCATTGGTCTCATCCGTTCCTCCTATTGCCCAGCACTCTTCCGTTTCAGGTATCAATGGGACCAATTGGAAGTCATCCAGTACGTGTCCGCCCGCATGTTTACCAATCCGCCCTACCACTACGACCACTTCAAGGTTCAAATGGATTCGCGATGCGGCACAGCTACGCCCAAACTTGTCTGCAAGGTGCATGATAATTGGATGTGAGATGACATCAGACGGAAACTTTCACCAGCTGCAAATTACAGTTGGTGGACAAGTAAAGTACGGGACTCAGCTCCGACAAGTGACGGATACCTGAAGTGTGAGACACAAAGGGAACAACACAAACACCGGCGCGAATTCCAGACGTGACTATTCAGGGTCGCTGAAGATTGTTGACGGGCGGCAGCAAGAATTGGCGGTCTGTCCCAAGAAACAAAAGTTCCGTGGCTTAAGCTATCCAGGCCTAGGTGCCAGGGAGCATCTGACCCGATATGTTGGTGCAAGGGGGGCATCCCGGGGCAAACACCCGGAAGGAAGGAAAGGACAAAAGGGTGGTCATCGTCCCGATCTCTCGGGTTTTTTGCAATGTTGCCGCCCTCGCCTGGTCTTTCCATCCTTCTGCGGGCCCTGGCACAACGACTGGCTTCATTCTCCGTTCCGGTCACAGTTGAACGCAACGAAGGATGCTGTTTGCATGGCACCAAGGATCCAAAGGCCTGTCAGAAGACCATGATTGGAAAGGGCATCGACATCACTCGATTCTGATTCTCGGATCTCCACCGATCGCCAATTCTTGGTTTTGCTGCCTTTGCCGTTTCAAGCCAGGGTGTCTTGCTCTCCCATTCCTTTCCCCAGCTCTTGGAAGCCCGCATTCTTCTTCGTCCCCAGTCCTTATTCCCTCTTGCATATGCCCCAATTGACTCCCCAAGATCTCCCTTCGATCCCCTTCGAACACCCCACCAAAGAGACCCTTTTCTGGAACCTATAGTGGGCTTTCAGATTCTACCAGTCTTCGACACTCTTGGGAGCCACTATAAGCTTCGGCCTGTTGCCTGCAAGCGGTGAGCACATGTGTTCGCATGCAGAGGAAAGTCGGATGGATTGAGGCTGAAAGTTTCGCCCACATGCTCCTGGCTCGTATTCGAGGCTTGATCAAGCTGCGCGCCTAGTTGGTGTTTCCAGTTGGTTCCGCAGCAGTAGTGGAGTCTGGAGCGTTCCTTCTGCAGTGCAGAGTCGCTTAGGAGCTCAAGTCTCTCGTCATTGGCCTCTCATTGGCTTGTAATTACATACATACATATACATGCACGCACACATACGTACGCACACATCCGGTCCACCCCATCAACTTCCACAGCAAGAGCAAGGCGCTTGTGGATCTCGGGGTCTGTCGCGTGCCATTGCAGCCATCCCTGCTTATCTCCATGCAATATGCGATGCAGGTGCAAGGTTCGAGCAGTCCACCAAGCAGAAGCATGCTCTGGCCCGCCGTTCCTGGCCGATGTGACTGCATGCAGGAATGCATGCGTCTCCAGACAGAACCGAGTACAACACCTCATCTTGACGCGTACTGCATGAGTGGTGGCATGTTCCAGAGGCCGTCAAATTTCACTGTGTCATTCCTGGCTTGACTTGACGTATTCCATTGTTTCTGCGCCATACCTCGTTCCGTCTACTGAATGTATCCACAGAGGGCTAACAGTCTTCTCGCTTTCCTATGACTATAGTACTTCTCGACCCTTGAACGTCTTCGTTTTGCACAGGATTCTACTACTGAGGTAGATGGTATCTACAACCACTACGACGACATCTCAACCCACAAGACCAAGCGCCGGAAACACGGCCGAAAACTCAGCAGTCCCGATCCTCGCACCTCACGCAAGTTCCATATAACCTCCGGCACAGATTCAGGTCTCCTGAACATCCCACAGAGGTCAAAGACCACACTCACACGAGACGAACAGTGTGAACTGATCAAGAAACTAAGAGCAAGCGTGATCTTGGACGCCGCGGACGAAGCCATCTACAACCTTCGCCACAAGAACAACTACAGAAACCAGACACCGACTTCTGATACCGACTGGTCAACGCCCACCCTTTTGAGTAGACGTGGTAGTCTGGACTCACTGGCAAGCACCATGTATCGACCCGGGACAATCGGCAAGGGTGACCCAGCAAGAGAATCACTGTACGAGAGCTTCCGGTGGCTGGACGAGGAAGAAGACCTGGACCTACGGCTGTTCATGGATGATTATCATGCAAACCTGCGGGAGGAGCTTCCGCTTGCCAGCAAGGCCAGACAGCCGTCGTTCCGACGCCGCATATCAGTCAATAGGCTCCCATTTGGTCGGCCGTCCATGTGCAGTCAGAGAACGGATGCGAAGGAAGCGACTGATTGCGAAACCCCGAGACCCAGCTTGGCACTTACACAACAGCCAACCGTCACGGAGCATATCCGCCGAAGATCTCACACACTATCGCTCAGGAACCCGAGTAAGCATGCTTATTCGGAATCACTGCCTGCGATAGACCCAGGTGCAGCCCACTACCAAGACCCCGAGGCTCGGCTGAAGCTACGGGTCTACCTCGCCTCGCCGCAGAAGTTCGACGAGGCCATCGAGTTCGGGTTTCCGGCTCCAGACGCCCTCGATACACCACCGGCGTGCCAGCAGCACAGACGCTCCGTACTCAAAAAGCGGCAGTCCCGACAGAATCTCGAGGACGGCTCGGAGAACATGCGATCATTCCTGGATGACGGCGATGAGGAGGACCTGAGCGAGGAAGACGAGGACGACGACGACGCAAGCAGCATCTCGGAGCTCGACTCTCCCAAGACTCCCCAGCTGGGCGGCCTGACGCCGCCCCCCGGGCACCACCGCCCCACGAGGGTATCGACGGAGCCACTGCACCAGGCGGCAGTACGCGGCATAAGGCCGCAGCCCGCTTGTCAGGATTCGTTGTACGCGGCCATCCCCGCGAGCAGCCGGGAGATGACACTGCGGATGACACTCACGAGGCCGGATCTGAGGGCGGACGAGCAACTTATATATGGTTGGCAACAACAGCAACAGCAGCAGCAGCAACAGGCTGACCACTCAACGGAGGAGACTGGGCGGGACTCGACATCGAACGCGCTGAGGGGAGACGCCTCCAGCGTTGGTCAGCCACCAACATATATGGGCCAGGGACGGCCTCCCAAGGATAGCATCGAGGCCATCCTCACGGGAATTGAACAACATCATGGTCCGGACACGGCGGGTGGTGAAAAGAACTTTATGAAGAAGATCTTCAACCGCGTCAGGAGGGCTTAGTGGGCCCTTCGCCTCCGATGGCCCGAGGTCGGGTTCGTCTTCCCAGGGAGCAGCACCAACTTAGCAGACTCAAGAAGGAACATGGACGGCTTTTGTGTTGGCCGGGAGCATGCATGACTCCATCGCGGCGGCAGTCACCATGACCCCTGATGAAGGGGTATAGCTTCCCTAGGGCTGAGAATGCGAGGTTCAGGGAAGTGAGAGGCCCAGTGCTACAGAACTACCAGACTATGGCTTCGAGTTATCTAGTTGGCGTTCATGCCGCCGCAAGTCAGGTTCAACATGACATTCAGTCATTCGTTATCATGGGAAGGAGGTTATGATGGTCATCATCGCCGGCTTGGGGTCCATCCGACCCGAGGAAGAAGGCAGAGAGAGTCTCGTGGGGCGGTACGAGCGAGGAGGGCCTGCTCGTCCACTGCAACCGCGCTGTACAGTACTGCATTGTACATCTATTATCGCAACAACAACAAACTCAAGTGCTGAGTCTTGTTTATATACGTGTCGTTCCATGTGTTTTGTCTTTATAGCAAGCGAGAGGTTCTCCTTTGTGGTCGTCGTCATCATCATCATCATCAAGAGGCCCTGAGGCTCTACCTGGGTTGCTCGATCCTGCAAAACTCTAATCAGATTAGTTAGTGTCTGTAGCAAATGGCCAACGAGTTTGAAATCCAGACGTGATAATCAATGACCCTGTCCGGAATGCAAAGTCTCATCGATACCACCACGTGAAGGTAGCACTGCATGTCGATGAACCCGATGCGCGGACGATGATTTACTCGATTGAGTATGCATGCAACCCACCGATGGTCAATAGTCCGGTGAGACCTGTAGTGTACATACGGACTGGACCGGCATCCTTTATCACAGGCACATATGCGTGCCCCACCACAGCGCAATCTTGTCTTCTCTTTGTGTGTGCCTGGCCTACAACGTATCCACGGTGGAGGGGGGAAAGGAAAGGGTTGACTTCCTTTCTTGTCGTCTCCCTTGTCACCTCCGTACCGTGAGGAGTAGACGCACACGCACCGTTCCACCCCAGTCAGTGTCAAGCGGCGAACACGGGGTCCTTCGGAGTGAAAGACAACGTAATCGCAATGTTCCGACAGCTGATGCAGACTTCATGGAAAGGGCATGGGCATGGGCATGGCACCACAACTCTGGATGGTCGAGGCGGAAAGAGACAAAAGCCGCAAGCCGTGAGGTCCATCATCGCTTGCCTTTGGAGCTATACCACCCCTCACGACGGATGCCCTTGCACATGTAGCTGGGTACGAGCTCCTGTAGATTGAGATGTTGTCTGATATGCACGTGTGCTGCATGTTCATGATCTCGTGGTGGGGGAAGACAACATAGCATATGATACCTGGTTTCTAAGTGAACGTGGAGGGAACAAGAGTATGTATTGATTGCCGGAGGAGTGGAGGAAGCAGACTGCGCTGGCGGTCCCGGGGTCAGGATGGGTATCGGCACAGAAGGGAGTGTTTGCATGCGTGACTGCTTACCACCAGGGCAATTCTTTGCCATTGTGTGCCATGGGAGAGATGATTCTAGCCAAAACATACTGTCTACTTAACCCTCCCCCCCCCCCAACCCCTGTTGACCTTCACGGAAGTGATCCTGACGCCGCGTTCCGGTGACGGCGCCCCTGGGCTATAGACTGACATCCCAGATCCCACCAAGGCTATCACCGAGCATCGGCACGTCTTGCTGGAGACTTCTGGCTGTTGGCCTGCCCGCCCTTGTTTCAACGAGAAGGTTCCCTCAAGAGCTGCTGGGCAGTCTAAGGGGGGAAGCACGGGGAGAGGGGGTTGCAGATTCAAGAGACTTAGATATCAAAACAGGAGGAAGAGTGCCCGAGCTCGTACCTGGTCCGAGACGGTCAGTCGCGAGAACGATCGGAACGACATACGTGACTGTACCAGTAGTAGTAAGGTTGTTGAATGTCAAGAAGATTCACGAGGACACTCCGATCTTGTCCGTAGAACAAGGTCGTATTTTCTTATATGCAACACAGTGCCAGACAAATGTATTTTACACCAAAGGTTTACAAAAATGGGAGGGACTATTGTAATATATCCCTGCAAGTCAACAGAGAAGTGTGTGTGTGTGTGTTTGTAGAAGACGGAAAACAAGAAGGATCCTCCCCGCCCGTAGGCCAACTTCCCCCATATCCCTCCCTTCTAATGGTTCGTATTCGTGATGCACAATTCTTTAGAAATCCGTAAACGCCTAACAATGCAGTAAACGGCTTCGAAAGCATGGTATCCTATAAACCAATGCGAGTCTTAATGCAGGCAAAACAGAGGGCGAAATGCAAGTTAGATGGAAAGCAATGTGACCGTGCGATGATTCATCGTGCCTGGCTCCGTTCCTCAGGACTTGACTCGACGTCTGAGGGAGCAAGAAGGCTTCACGAGAACCGTGGGGAAACTGAGGATTCTTTCCCTGTCCCTTCTTCGGCTTCAATTTCTGGAGTGGGTGATCCATGTGGAAGCCCTCCAGTTCTCGCCCTTTGCGCTCATACTGCGACGTGCATCGAGTCTTTCAAAATCCAACTCCGGAAAGCATCGCTCTCTCCCCCGCGAACCAAAGGGACAATCCAAGACACGATGACGGAGGACGAGTCGTCTTCAACCGTTACCATCGCAGCTTGCTCGTCGTATTTTATGTCGGGACAGCCGCCATATTCGCCGAAGGGCTGCTGAGATTGTGGAGGGCGAGGCCCGCCCTGTCGCGCGCCTGGCCTCTAGCCACGGCGCAAGTTGTCGAGTCCGAGACTGGGGACCTCCACGTCCTTCAGCCCGCACACGCCCTCGTCACGGCGTCTCTCCACAAAAGAGTTGCACTCGTTGACGACAATGCCCCACTCCGCCAGCGCTCGGCCAGAGTATGTTACCCGGTCGACGTGGAACCCAACTGGCTGTACAGGTTGGACGACCTGCCGGTCGAAGTCAGACCTGCCGCGATAGGTGTGAATGTAAAGGTGGTCGCCGTCTTCAGATGTTGGGCTCTGGATGGAGTTGCCTCCGTTGGAACTGACGCTCGCGACGCGCTGGATAGGCGGCAAGCTAGGGACAGAGGACGGCTTGTCATTCTCCTTCTCGGCGGGGCCATCCCCGGCTTCTAAGGGCGACGCATTTCGAGCTTCGTTGATCAGGCCACGCTGAGAACGCCGGGATTGCTGAGACCGCTGGGATACGCCTGATTGCGTTCTCTCGTGAGAAGGCCGCCCTGGTGCCCGAGGAGGAGGGTCACCTTGTCCCCCTGTGGCTGCTAGTTTGGCGGTTACCCTCGCCTGCGCGGGAGTCGGGAGGCGCGGTCTGTGCAGAACTCGCTCACGCGGCAGAGTTGATAGCAAACCGCCGGCGTGACCCATCATTTCTGTAGCATGGTGCCACGGAAGGGTGCCCAGGGTGAACTTGAAGACGTATTGGGCTGCATCATAGACTGGAGTGGAGCCGGTCGAGGAAGCATCGGATTCTTTGGCGCTGTGGTCAACCTTTGACGGAGCGGGCGATCCGCTCGATGCCGCCGTGGCGCTTCGGGCCGCATCGAGATCGTTTTCTGTCGTGCTGTCGCGCCGACCGTTTGCAGCATTGGGGCCGCTTGGAGAAGTTGAAGAGCCGAAGTGTAGCATTTTGCCAAAAATCGACCACTTCTTCTTGGCCGTCGATTCGTTTTGCGGACTCGAGACGCCAGTGGTCTCGACTGGTGTGGAAACGGTCAAATCTGGACCACCAAAGCCCAGAGTACCATTCATCGTGTCGAAACCACCCTGCAGCAGCCCTGTCTGAGGAGGCGTCATCTCCATGCGGATGATCATGAAGCGCTTACCAGGCTGTGGATGGCAGGGGGCCGTTGAGGGGGGCAGCTTGCCAGTGGCCTCAGCTTGCTGCTTCTTCCAGAGATAGTGCGACCACACTTGCTTGAGCCGTTCAGATACGAGAAGGAATATTCTCCTGTGAGGTTGTCAGTAACTCAGCGTCATACAGAAGTGAGTCCACGTAGCGTATCGACTCACAAATCCAGCTCAGTCGGACTGCCCTGGTCGCGACACATCCTCCAACACAGCAGACGCATGAAATATGCGCGGACCATTGGCGTATAATTATTAAAGAACTTGTCAAACACCTCCTCCGACAGTAACCAACCAATGCAGAGTTCTTCCTTCCTGGCCAGATCCGCGGCAAGGATATCCCAAGCTGAGAAGATGAAGGAGAGGATCCGTATCTCCGACATGGTGCTATTAGATTCGTATAAAATTTTGTGACAGACCTCGAGCCAGAACTTCCAGTCGACATGGTCTATTGGTGTATCCACTTCGCCTTGTCGTCCCTTGGAGTCAGATTTGGTATAGCCGGCGTAGGCATCAAACGCGAAGAGTACTTCCTGCAAGAAGTCAACAAGCACAAGGACGGGAGCCTGTTTAAAGACGGGTGTCTTCTTCGTTGCTGCTTTTAAGATGGACATGAATGCCGTGGCAAATGTCTGTCTCGTGCCGGCCTGCAACCCTCCGACAGCATTTTCTGACAGCATATCCTTCAGCAGGACAATGAGTCGATTCTCATCCATACCTCGCAGCAGGTTGCTAGGAGGCAACTGAGCAAGAGCGGCCGCCATGGCGTCGGCGCCGTTGGCCGTGTCCAGTATGTTTGGATTCATCATGTTCTCGAAGGCCGCCTGGCGGTGGTGGATGGTGGTATCAAGTACGCTCAAGAGTTGAGCGTGTACGAGGGCGAAAGCTGGCGCGCGGGCTTTCTCCACCAGCGGCAGATCTATGGGCATGTAGTCGTCCGCAAGGATGTGATAGTACTTGCAGAAGATGAAGAAGAGATCGGTGTCGCCACCGCGCCATCTGGAAACCCAGGGACCATGCCAGTGAATCTTCGCAGCAGCCAGTGACAGCTTCGTGGTCAGCCGCAGGGTGTCCGTCATGGTCTTGACGGACGTCCAGCCCAGCTTGTGCAATGTTGACGGAAATAGAGACACGATGTCCTCACTTTCACCCTTGCTCCTCCTCGGCAGACCAAATTCGTCTGCGACCCTCCTGAGTAAATCTGGCGTTAGTCCCCAGAGACGGACGAGGACTTCGGAGATCGCAGGGACGAAGAAGAAGGCATATGCACAAGCCTTGCCGCAAAACGTGACCATAGACACCGGCGCATGTCTGCTCGACATCTTCTCGACGACAATGGCCATCTGTGATAGTAGGTTATTGACGAACATAGTGCGCACGTTGTGCTCAGCAGACTCGGCGATGAAGTCTACAGAAGTCTTGGTGTCGGCTCGACCACGGACGACCTCGTGGGGTGATCTGTACCTGAGCGGCCGAAAAGACGATGTGTTAATCCTCCACTCAGGCCTCATCATGATGTATGTGATAAGCTCGAGAAGACCTGGGCGGTCAACACCGGCTACAGGCTGCAGGTTCGTTGTTGTCGTGTTTGCCTGTATGGCCGTGAAGCTCACAGCGGGTCTCTTGGCAGAGCCCTCGAGCAGCTCGAGCAGCCCGTTCCACCACTTGTGCAAAATAGTGGCGCGACGGTCGATATCCTCGGGAGATAGCTGGTCGTTGTCACTGGTAGAATGGTTGCCATGGTTGCGTAAGAAGGGTATTAATGTGTTTCGGGCGACGAGGATTCTCTGCGCTGTTGTTGGCTTGCTCAGGAAGATGGCGTACTCCGAATCGAGCCTGCGAAACGTGGCGAAGAGGGGATCGCGTGGCGAGTGCGACTTGTGTGCCATTGTGTCCGAGGTCTGTGACGGTTCCGTGATACCGGTGCTACCTGTACCGCCACTGCTTGTTTCCGAGGTCGAGGACAAGGCCGTCTGTGACGAGAGCCGTGGGTTGGGGTTCTCTGACGCAGAGTTGGCAGTTGTTGCTTGCAGGGTAGAGTCACTCTTAACTGACTGGGCAGGTGATGGCACCTCCAGGTGGCCATTGCCGTGCGCAGGGCTCTGCTGCGGCTTTTGTTTTATCTTGCCAAAGTAAACACTGGCGCGGCTCAGAGCGCGACTGCTGGTGCTGCCCAGTGAATCTGATGACTTGCTGCTATTGTCGTCCCCAAGACTGTCGGCCTTGGGCCGTTTTCGAGTTAACTTTTGGGGTGTCAAGCGTGCTGGGTCCCTTGGTGACTCGTTGCCAGCAGCCCCTTCGGCCCCCTTTACTGGCGCCTTGACACTCGTATCTCGTTTGGGTGACGGCGACCTGGAGGAAGAGATCCATGATTTCTTCGCAAAATTGGCAAAAGATGATGATCGGTCCCTCGGCGTCAAGAACCTGATATCATCTTCGGATTTGCGTTTGCCGGCGTCTTTCTCGACCTTGTGATCCTCCTCGGTCTTTCTAGTCCTCCTCAGCACCGAGGGCTTCTCGGTGCCGTCTACGGACTTGCTGGGTAGCCATGACCGTGGGCGATCTCCGACCGATTTGGAGAGGCTCGATCTGGGAGTAAGGGTGGTGGCGGTAGGAACAGCCATAGGCTCGAGTGGCTTGCCCGGCTCGGGATTCAGTGTCTCTGGCTTGTCATCCGAGGTAACGTGGACTCTGGGCAGTCTCGATTCGATGGGCAGTTGTGTTTCGAATTCTGTTGGGCCAAAGTCGAAGGACGGCACCTCGAAATGTGGTGAGCTGCCCGACCTGCTGGACCCGTCTTCACTGTGGATAGAGGCAGTGCTGCCAGTTCGGGAGCTGATAGCCAGCGAGGACTTGGTCAGCGGAGATGCATCGAGGAACAGGTCTGGCGAGGAATGGGAACGATGAATTGGGCTGGGCTCCACAGCCGGAGCGGCCATTGCGAGCGCCGGACCTTTCATCTCATGGCCAGAGGCGGATGAGCTGACAAGCAGCCGAGTGGACCTCAATCAAAGTGCAACAACGCGAGCGCACTGGAGCGAGCAACTGACAGACGGAGACTGACAGACGAACAGACAGACGAACAGACAGCCACAGACAGCCCTCCTTTGTTTCACGCAGTCCGAGTTATTCCCACAGCAGACCCAGTGGGGAGGGGGGAGGAAGGAAAGACGGAGGGGGGTCTATGGGCGTTCAGCTAGCCGAGCTGTCTCTGGAGTAGTATCGGATTCGGTCTATTCCCGCCGTCCAAGTCGCGCCCCGTTCACCGCATGTCTCTGCGTGCCAGGCCTTCTTTGATACCTTCACGTGAGGGTTCGGGGCAGAGAATGGATGGGTACGGGCAATTGCGTCACCGATAGAGCGGTAGGCTAACGGCGTCGCCAGAAAAGTACTCGGCGTATGTCCGAGCTGCAGTCTGACAGGGCAGTTCCTTTTTTTTTTTGGGGGG
>LKEB01000001.1:31385-108150 GCA_003795295.1 Cytospora leucostoma | reverse complement strand
TTCTGGGAGATGCTAAGGGCGGTAGTGCAGTATATCGAAAGGTAATGATAATGTAGAGACTTGGAGACTCTGAGACTCTTTGGGCGACAAGGAAACTAGTGTGTAACTCTGTGCCAAAGATGTCTGTCGGAAGAGAGAGAGAGAGAAAGAAGTCTGAAGTGGAATTGCCCAGTCTCGTTTCGGCAGCGCCCTATGGACCCAAGACACACGCGCTACATTCAAGTACTCCGTACTGTTTGGGGTTCAGGGTTCAAGGGGGTCTTTCTCGAAACACACCCAGAAAACTTGGAGGTTTGGCGTCCTTCAGTTTGGGAGTTTCAGCGCTTGTGCAGGCAGGCAGGCGCTGGCACGCCTGTCAGTGGCTGCAGCTTACCGGGATTGCTAACAACCTTCAATCCTAAAATTGCTCTATGGCTGCTAGCTATGGCTTCACGATTGCCGCACAGTAAGATTGACGTAGTGGACGGGGATTATGGAGGTTAAAGGGGGGTATAGGAAGGCAACCAATGCTTTATTGCTCTTTACAAATTGTCCCTTGAAACCTACGCAACAGGACATGGGAGGCAACGTTGACGTGGACGATGACTTTATACCCCAAAAGACGAAGCCGTCCAATGGAGGATGATGATGATGTGAGGGTGGGCAAGAGCATCTTGAGAGCGATATGGACCATATGGACCATGTAGGAGCATCTCAAGATGGGACGGACGGCCGTGGCATGCATGTCTAAGCCCCTCCGTATACGCAGACACGGCACCTGGGCGTGTTGTACGTACTATGACACTCGTGCGAATGGTCTGCGTTGAGATGCGGTGTTGCCAGGCTCAGCTGAGGAACTGTGCAGCTGATGATCTACAGAGGGATATGAAGTCGCTCAGAACGGGCAGCAGTCACCTTGCTTGACTATCACTTGGGCTGCTGGTCCGTGTATCGCCAATGACTAGGATCAATTTGAGATCGAGTGGACCATCTAAGTATTGCTCAGCAGAGGAGTCAGGCCCAAGACAAGCATCAAATAACTACTATAGTATAGCCGCTGATTCTGTCAGTATGATCGTGGAAGGAGTGTTTGTACCGGGGCGTCTTCATCATTTCCGCCAACGAGTCATGAGCAAGAGGTATATAAGCAGACTATAGACATTCTAGGTACTGTTGGCTTCAGGCGCCGATGTTGATGTTGGTGTTGATGTCCATGGCGATGACTCCGTATAAGTACACATGGCACTGGCACGGGCAAGGGCACGGGCTCGCCGACACATGGTCAGCCATGGTTGGTTTACGCATATCATCCAACAGATTACTCTGTAGATGAGGCGGTCAGGCGGCATAGTCGGATACAATGGGATGGAAGCTATGAGTGTCGGAGTTGAAGAAGGTTTCCGGCACTAAAGGGGCGGGGGAAGGATGGATCTCCATGGCGATCAAAGATCGGTAGTCAAATGGCAATTTTGGGGAACTACGGCCTGAACATGGGATTTCCACATGTACCATAGGTGGTACCTACCTTTGTTTCTCCAATCTGTGTTTCGGCTTCTATTCTTGGCCTCCTCCTCCTCCTCCTCCTCCTCCTCCCGAATACACACAGACACACGCAAACACACCCAGACACAACACATGGTCTCGGGAGGGACGGAGAGAATGGGGACACGCGAACGGGTAGGCGCCTGGAAAGAGGGGTTCCTGGATCTCGGGATCTTTATTAACCACTAAGACACGCTGCTGATTTTCGACGCCATCTTGGATGGGCGGATATAGCCATCGAACTCGATGAGGGGAGGGGAGATATCTCATTACGGTCACACCGCGTATGGCCACCTCCGTTGGATTGGGTAACTGTCGGAACAGTATAGCAACTAGTCAGCTGCTTCGTATGGACTTCTGATTCTGAAGCCTATGTCTACACATATGCGACTGTACACCTCGCGCCAGATGGAGGCGGTCTGGTGTTTTGGACAACCAAGAAGAAGCGCGTATCTTGCATCTGTGCTGCCGGTTCCCAGCTTGTCCAATCGTGGTTTTCATTTAACGCGGCGCATCGGGAATATAATTGTGTCGTACTGTACTGGCATTGCAGATGCCCGCTCTCCCAATCCGACCATCTCAAGTCCATCCGCGAATCAACGGGTCCCGGTTTCGGTAAGGATCATGGCGAAAGCAGTCTCATCTCTCTCGACGCCTTTGGCCATGACGCTTAAATGACCGCCCCAGATGTTTCGATCGACATCCCATTACCACTTGGGTCTTGGGTGATTATCAGAGATCTTGTGGGCAACTAACTACCTAGGTAGTTAGGGTAGGTAGCATGGTTGGAAGCCGGTATAAGTCATGGGATATCCAGGCACGCAGGTGGGTTGTTCTCGTAGCTGTGCTTGTGGTACGTCACCGACGCGGCATCATTGGTCGCCCGCTACACGTAATGATACTGTCTGCTATAGTCTCTTCCCACAATGGCACTGTATGTTAGCTTCCCAGAGATTCTACACGTGTAATGCTGCAGACAAGTCATTTTAGCGTTTTTGTCCTGTGGATTGGGCTAGTGGTGTTCTCGTCCGAGTCGATGACTTGCAGCTCGAGGGGTCTGAAACCACAACCTTGGAAGACCCAGGGCTTTAATGCCCAACGAGGCTTGAATTGGAGCCTCCGGCAAGAGGATCAAGTACCGGAAATTACTTTCGAGGAAGATGTTCAGGGGCTATCAGAAGAAGATGAGACGGGAGGCGCAGGGGTCTGCTTCTGTAGCCTTTCTCCGGCATATACTTAAGTAGTCTCGCTGCCTCGCCTTTTAAAGTTTCACATCTCCACCAGATACCAGATAGCCTACTTTAACCCATGGTGGAGATAAACCACTTCTAGAAGCCAAACTCGTCGTGTATCGATGGCGGGGAGATTAAGAGTACTCCTCTTTTCCTTTCGCCTATCGACATTGACATTGCCAAGCTTTCGCTGTCGGACTTCGCGGTCCTCCACTTCCCGGCTCCCAACGCCGTACTGGCATTGCTTTCATAGGTCTCAACGCAGCAACACCAAACACATGCGACCATACCCAGTGGAAAATACGGGATCCCGTCCGCTCTCCCATAGTCAAGCCACTGAGGGCTGGATTAGTAGTTGGGTCGGTGACGACCAGCGAATACCCGGTGTTGCATGTTTTCTTTCTTTTTCTCATTTTGCATCTTGCCCATCTTGTCTCGTTCTAGGTCCCATCACGAAGTCCAGACGGATGTCTGCCGATGGCCTGCCTCTCCGGATACTACCGAACCCCTCCCTCTTTTCTTAATCTACAGAGGGGCAAACTATGGTCTATGCATCATGGCTAGTAACTCCCAGGAACATGCGCATGCTGGCCAGCGCAGATGCCTTGGACCATTCCAGATGTCCTGAAGCAAACAATAAGCGCAGTAAGCACAAAGTGCCCTTCCAGATGAAGAATGGCCCTATCACCATTATTGCTACACATGCAATGCGAGGTCTGGAGGGAAGTGGCTATTCATTATCCGATAGATTTACCGAAATCGATCCAAGTCATGCTTGCTCATGCTATGCTAGATGCTCCCTGATAGGGAAAATTCTCTATGAGATGTGGTCGCAACTCCAAGAAACACATGCTGAGCTTAGAAACATCTGTATTCGTGTGATTTATTGACGCGCTGCTTGTCCCAAGCCTAGCATCGAAACTACGCTCCTTCAAGTATGCTTGCATAAACCAACCTTGTTCACTAGGGAGCCCGAGCATGATGAGGCGGCATAGGCCCCCTAGGGGTGCTTGGCGTGCCCGGCGTGCCCGGAGTGCGAGGACCTTGCGGGCCTGCAAAGTGCCCATGCGGTGGAGGCATCATCAGCGGCCTGCTGAAGCTCCCCGGGCCAGGGGAGGCCATTCTCATTGGACCGGTACCTGGGCCAGGACTGTTCATCCGCATTGGACCAGCTCCCGGACCGGGACTGTTCATCCGCATAGGACCGCCACCCGGCCCATGGCCACCCGGCCCATGCACGTTCATCCCCATCGGGCCCTGTCCAGGTCCGGGGGAGGCCATCCTCATCGGACCAACGGCAGGGCCCGCACTCATCATCCGCTTTGGTGGTTGCATTGGGTTGCCGTAGCCGCCCTGAGGGCCTGGGCCATATTGCGGACCACCATGCTGCATCTGATGACTATACCCACCTTGAGGTCCCGGACCGTATTGCGGACCACCATGCGGACCACCATGCTGCATTGGTGGAGGGCTCATTGCATAGCGAGGACCGGGGCTGATCGATCGTGGGTTCACTGGACTCGTGGGTATTCCTAGTCCGACGGGCGGTGGGGAGAGCGTAGCTGAACGCGGCGGTCCCACGTGGGCAGGCATGGGCTGATACCCTCCGCCTCGTCCCATTTGCGTATTACCCATGGGACTCATGCCCATGCTGCTCGGGTTCCCCATGCCTGGGTTCGGCGGTACTCCGTACATTGGTTGTGGTGCATATTGCTGCTGGTGATGTTGTTGCTGTTGCTGAGCATACTGCTGCTGGCGCTGGTGTATAGCGTTTTGTACGGTTTGTGACTGGTACCCTTGTTTCACCTGTGCCCTTTCTCGCTCACGCGCCTCGATGGCCCCAACGAGCCCTGGGCCCTGGGCTGGTGAGTAATTGTTCGTCGCAAGACTGACCAAAGGTCCACCCGTAGCCCGCGCCAGATGCTCTTGCTCACGAGCTGATAGCCCTGTGCTGGCTCCGCCGCTGCCATTGATCCCCCCGAGTATCTTACTTGGCCCTGGGGAGCTGGGATGCTGGAGCAATTCCGCGCTGCTGGACCTCGAATGACGTCTACTCAGGTAATCCTGGCTGCCTGTGTGCTTGAGTGGCGGAGATGCTCCTGTCTGGGCCAACCCATTGCCGGAAGGGGTACGCTGGTGAGCATACATTGGATTCGCCGGTGCCGCCGCTCTTTGTGCAACGAACTCTTCTGGTGATAGGGCGACATCACCACCGCCAACTCCACCTATGGCCACCCCTGGCTGCCAAGCGACGCTTCGGCGTCTGATCGTGTCCTCAGATTCGTTCCGAGCATGGCTGATCTCGGCCGAAAATGGCGTAATATTTGCGCTGGGAGTTGTAGGAACAGGCGTCTTCCGTGGACCTGGAGAGTAGGACCTCACTGGCATCAGTGCGGGCGGATTGGGAGGAACCCAGGGCCCATGTGTGACAGTTCGCTCCGGGCCGTTGGCAAGATTTGGCGTAGGGCCAAAGTTGATGTCTGGCATGTCAACTCGTGATATACCAGAACCAGAATCGGACGACGGCGCGTCTCCCACTGTCTTCAAAACACCGGCACGCGGTCTCTCTCTGGATTCTTGCGTCTCGGTAGACTTCCTCGTGCTGGCATAGTCCGGGCTATCCGTTGACGCGGTGTCATCGTAGTTGCTGCTAACCTCACTTCTCATTGTACCTTGACGCTGCCTCTGTCGCTGGAGTTCAAGTGGCTCATAATCCCGGGATTGCTGCTCTGGAGAATTGACCAATTGGAAAGCAGCTTCATTCAGTATGTGATTGCGTAGACTGCTGCTAGTCGATGGCGAAGATGGAATCGTATCCCCTGTGTTGCTCCGCATGGATCCGTTCCGTGAAGACGCAGCTTGCGACTGAAGACTGTCAGCCCGTCCTGGCAAAGGCTTTCGCTGAAGCGGTGGGGAATGGGAGGTCTGTAGCGGAGCCAGCGGCCTCCGCTGCGCTCCTGGCGGCGGCGTTCTGCTACTGTTAGGAGGGAGGCCGCCACTTCCTGGGGGGTGGAAGGGCTGGTATGCTTTAGGAGGTTCAGGTGGACTCATTGGTCCAGGCGATGGCCTTTGACCTTCTGGCGGGTATGGGCCTGGTGGCGGCATCCCTCGACCTCGTCCATACCCAGGCGGTGGAGGCCCACGGGAACCAGGAGGGCCAGGGCCGGGAGGAAACTGGCCCCTTCCTCCGCTCATCGGCGAATGAGGATGTTGACCCGTTGAAGGGCGTCTCTGGCCGTCCTGGGGGCCGCCAGGTGCGAGAGGTGATCTTGATCTCTTAAGCTCGAGTCCCAACTGTGGTGGCATCCCAGGAGATCGGGGTGGGGTGGCGTTATTTGGGACTGTCAGTCCTTCACGGGAGCGATTTTCATTAGCAGACGTTCCAACCGAATTGGCGTTAACGTTGGTTTGTACCGCTGGACCCCTGGGGTCTGTTTGTCCTGATGCAGACCCTGCTCTCTGCTCATCACTTTGTCTCTCGGCGTTCCCTTCGGCCAAGGCAGGGTCTATGCCAGACTTAAGGGCAAGACCTAGCTGCTGCAGAGTCGCATTTGATAGGCGACTCGTAGCTCTCCTCAGCTCTGGAGAATGGTATGCTCTCTGCGGACGAGCCGTTGCTGCGTATTGAAATCCAGGAGGCGCCTGGACAGGCTCTGGGCTCCTCAAGTTGTGCATGTCTTCCAAGTCTTGAGCTGGCGCAGTGAAGCCCGATGGTTCATCCTCTGAACTGACCCGCTCTGGTGTTGATGCAAGATCATTCGCAAATCGAAGAGGTGTGGGGCCTCGCGAGGGAGTTGTTGCAGCGTGTCGTCCATCTTGAAGGTGCGGTGCGAGACCATCAAGTGCATTCGGCCCTTGGACCTGCGTGTCCGAACTGTTGCGCTGATGACCCATTACCTCTGCCATCGCATTCGGCGCCCGAATCCTGTCGCCTGCAGGCGCCGAATCCGTCCGTGGACCAGGCGTACCGAGTGAGAACGAGCGGGAGACTCGCACGGAAGGCGCTTCTTCCGTGAACCCGACACCTCGAGGTCTTACGGCGGCCGGCGCAGCAGGTCCGATACTCAAACGCTTGCTTCTGCGACTGGCACTGCGCTGTGCCGCTGGTACATCGTCCACGGCATTCATCCTCTGCCCTGTCAGCTCCTTGAGCCTCCTCTTCCATTCCCTTTCCGACCATGAGCCGCTCCCTTCAGTCAAAATCAGATTCGTCACATCGAGAATCTCCAGGTACCCATATCTCCGGTGTTTGGGCATAGCGAACATGAGGGATCTCGGATCCAATACACTAGCGACCAGTCGTCCGGGTCGGCCATACAGGCCGAAAGTGTCCCATGTGGGGAACAAGAATCGTAAGAGCATCTCGAAGCCGCTCACCGCAGGGTGGACTTCGGGCATGATGAAGACGAAGCCTTCGGTCGACGAAGGAGGCTCGGAATGGATGGTTATGTTTCCCTCTATCTTGACAAGGGTTGAGGCATCAATAAGGGACTTGGCCTGAGGATAAATGGCATAACACGAGTAGGCTTCGGTAATCGAGGCGATCGGCTTCGTCTTCTTTTGTTTCTTCCCATCCTTCTTGGTGTCGTAGAACTTGATCTCGCCCTTGAGAAGGGGTGCTCTCGAGTGATCGTACGGCGACCTCTTCTTCATCTCCTTCTGGAGCTTCTGGTACTCCTTCTCGTCGGGCGGTGATATGACACACCAACAGCGTCGCCAAGGGACGCCGGCACCGAATCGCACTCTCACCCATTCTTCCGTCTTGTTTCTTGCCCTGTCCATAACAAGATTGATATTGTTGAGGGTCTTTCCCTTGCCGGCAATCAATGCGCCTGTGTATGCTTCTTGCAACGTGGAGTGCTCGAACATGGCCAACCGGATGCCCGCGGTCCACTGCAGTAGGGAATGGTGAGAGTTGAAGTGGAGTAGATATCGGTTCCTCCCCGCCGTGGATATACTCAAGATATTCTGTAATGGCTGCTCGTCGTTGGATCTCGTCGGCAAGGATTCAATCTACGAGGTACGTACGTCAGCTTCTCGCGCAAGCACGCCCGTGACTCACGATCCTCCAGGTTTTGAGTTACCATTTTTATGGAAGCGTCCGTTAGGTTAATGAACTTGGGGAGCACCTCGCCGTCTTCGCCGGCAGCATCCAGCTCGGCCGCATCCCATAGCGACAGTACTGTACCGACGAGCTGCGCGAAGCATTCCGTCCATGTGCGATCTGGGTTGGGTCGTCCATCTGCGACATTGTCAGAGACGGAGTGTGGGGCCGAATTCCAAGTATAATGTTGACATACGTGTGTTTTGATCGTCGAGTTTGAGGAAGTAGCCTTCCTGGTACAATTTGTTTTGGTGGCTGTTGAGGAAGGTAAAGATGGGCTGCAGCTCCGGTATGGTATCGTCACTGACATCCATGAGGGGCGGCTGGAAGGTCTGTACTATGGACAGAGGGCGCGAATTGCTTCGTTTTCTGCCTCTGGGGCTGTTTGTGATGGGCGAATCTATTGGCGACGAAGGGTGGATCGGTGAAGATGGCCGTATAGGCGTTGAGTTGCGGTGTGGCTTCACTGCGCGCAGAGGATTGGGTGCTTCGTTAGAAGGCGACGGGCTGGGCGATGAATCTCTGGTGCTATGCCCAGAGAACTGGGACATAAACGACAAGACTATTGTGATTATTTCCGAACCATCAGCATCGATCTGAAGAAGGAAGATTACACAAGACAGGGGGGGGTATAACGGCCAGAGGCTGCAGTCAGATGCTGGATTGGGAGTGCATAAAGTGACTGTGCAATTTTGCTGGGGTCGAACGGGTGAGATCAGGGTAGTGAGGGGAGGTCAGGAGGTAGGGATTAAGGTGCCCTCGGTGATGTGTCAAGCCGTTGCTATTATGCGGTGCGATGCAGCCATGGAGAACACTGAGAGGGCGAGGCGAGGCGAGGCTAGCAGCGAAAAGAATGGTCCAAATAGGCAAGGGAGGATGGGGATGGAGGAATTACCGCGACTTCGACCCATTTTTGATCTCCCCAAAGGTTCCTTTAATGCGAGTGGTCCTCGTTTCTTGAGCTCCCCCTGAAATTGGAAAAACACAGAGTCGGGGAAAAATGGTGTCAGCTCAGCTCCAGCCGGCCAGACGCTTAGTTGTCTCTCGGTTGGAGGGTCTTGGCCGCGTCAGTGAAGGTAATTGGGAGGACTGAAGATCAGTACACGAATACGTCAAGGGCCAGGCTGTGCTCCAAGGTTGGCTTGCTGGTGTCCGCTCTGGGATGATAGCTCGCCCAGACTGTTGGTATGCTCGTTTGTCTGTCGAACCCGTAAGACAACGACAACTCACCGACTCACACAGCCAGGATGCCAAGACAAGAAAAAAATTAGAAAATATATGTCAACCCGAGATGAGGCCGCCGGTTGCTTGGTGATATGGTCGAAGAGGACGGTGAAATTCTGTATCTGTATCTTTATCGGGATCGTGTATCGTAGCGTGAGTGTTGATCAACCCTGGAGCTCTAAATCCTAAGCGAAAGTCGGCCGTACAGTAGACAGAGGGCGCAAGATCGGTACGAGGAAAGGTTGCAAACGCGCGTCGTTAATGTAATAATGTAATCGTCACGGCTGTCCTAGACTGCACCAGCTTCAAGAATCGAAAGAAGACGAGTCGAGAGAAAGTTTGGGTTTGTAAAGAGAACCAGAGTGACCTCGCAGCACGAATTATTTGATTCGAAAGAAGTGATCCGCGCCAAAGGGTCCTGGTCCTGTGCTTCACATACGTCAGGACGCCAGCTCGCTACTTTTTTTGTGGCCCCGTTCTGGCGTTACCAAGGTAAGCTGGTAGGCTTCGTCTCGATTCAACCGCGGGAGCGGAACTGCCGGGTAATTCAGTAACGGAGAAACTCGCGGTCGCAGGTGTGAAATCGCTTGTTGACTCTGGCAGATATGCTGAAGAAGAAACCGACGTCCAGGACACTTGTGCTTGTACCTGTGCCGTAACGACGAGTGGCAGTTGTGGATTGGGCTGGGCAATGCGATGCGATGCGCGACGACTGTCGTCGTATCGTCTGTAAGTCAAAGACGAGGTAGCAAAGGAGTGGACCGCTGCGTCAAGTGCTTCGGGGGATTTTGATTCGGGGGCGAGGGGTGGGGGGCTGCAACGATCAAAACAGGCAGCTGAAGCCTGTGTGCGTCGTCGGACGGTGTCACAGTTGCCTCTCTTGGGATTTCCAGGCTTAGCCAGGTTGACCCCGTGAGCACTTGAGGATGATGAGATGGGGATCTGCTGTTGGCTGGCTCAGTGGCGGCAGAGTTAGGCTGTCTGTCGCGAGCGCTCTTGAGCCTCTTGTAGAATTATGAGAGTCGGAGAGATCCCAGTCAACAAAGGGCCTTCCGGATCGGATCGACCATGTGTGATGCCCGGGATGTCTTTATTGTCCATAAAAATAGGCTGAGTCGGCAGGTTGGCCTGGGGGTTGGTTCCTGGCTGATACCGCTTGAGGCAGGCCAGGCAGGCTAGACAGGTCGACTGACTTCGACGAAGTGCCAAGAGCGCATCACGCACCGCCTGCTAGTAATGCTAGTATACTCCCGTACTCTTTTAGGCCATGGAATCCTGCCCTCTATATGTTGTTTGTGGCTTTATCTAAGCCGGCACCTTTCCAATGTCTCACTTCCAGACTCGTGCATGGCTTGGGAGCTTGGGAGCAATCCATGGGTTAGATGAATATGGATTCTTGAAGGTTCCAAGATTTACGAACTACCAAGCATTGGCGACGCCATTGCGACCAGGTATGGAGGAAACCTGGAACGGTCCCGACCGCAACACCGCAACACAGGCATGGCTGGTTGGTAGTCAGCGTAGTAGTCAGCGTATGACCTGTACGTAAAGCTAGGCACACCTAATGTTCGTCGTGTTCCTTGTTTGGACGTGTTCTTTCCATCCAAAGACATTGTAGACCAGCCGATGACTTCACCGACTTCACCCGCCACCTCGGTTGCCTCAACATGAGCGACCACGGGCTTAGCCGCCATAAGCATTGCGAGCTACCGGGTGTTCCTCTGAAGTACAGGCACGGTTACCTGCGCGCCACGGCACTAAACGTTCAGGCATCCCTGTTCTATGGCGTCTCTTGAAGCTATTCGGGTTGGACTTTGTCTCGGCTCGGTCCCATCTGGCCGTGCAGGCCCGTGTCAGTCGTGACCATTCTCAAATGCATGGTGATAGGTGGCGGTCGAGTAAGCGCCGGCTCTGTCCAGGTTTAGTCTAATACGGACATAATATTGGCCAGGACACCGTTGGGCGAGGGGGGGGCGTCAGGTAATAGTGACCACTCTCGCGGGGCTGGAGAGTGTCACGCAGGTACGGATTTTGGAATACGGAACACGGAACACGGATATTGCGGGGTGCACTGACTCCGGTGCTGACCTATAGAACTCAAAATGCAGGACCCTGAGCACCTTGAGGTACAGTGATATTTACTAAGGTATTTGACCATCTGGTACCTAGGTACCCGCGTATATACTAAGCATCGTGAATAGGAAGCAAACTGCTGAACGAATTGCGTAGAAACATACATAGAACCCTCTGCAGGGAGTTGGGATCAGGCAGCTGGGCATCTAGGTCTTGACAGCGCAGCCAGAAGCTATCCAGCCTCCAGGGCTTCTCCAGGGACAGCGTGCATGATGATATATTGGTACCTAGATTGTCGGATAGCCCTGGAGTACCTGGCCACGTGCTACCTGTACTCCGTACCTTTCAAGGTTGCTGGCTTCGATGCCTTTCCAGCAGTCGCCTGGGGCGACATCGACACAAAAGCTGGGCCAAGCTGCCGAGTTGTACCATACAAGCCTAGCTGTCTTGGCAAATCTTGGGAACGTTCGACGTCGCCATATCATAACCCGAGAGCTCACCATCAGCGCGTTGTGAGCATCTTCTACCCCCGCCCATCCCTGCCCAGCAATCCGCATTGCCGCGCTCGGTGATTGACCGTCCCAGACTCGGACGACTTCGCGATGCCGTTTTCCGGACGTTCCGATATCTGATCCCACTCACCGCGGCGGAGGTATGTACACCTGCCAATACGGCCCCGAGCGTTTGGTGATTGGCCAGCGAGGCCCCGGTATGGTACCATAGTACCTAGGTACATACTAGTTGTACGCGACTACCAAAATATTCGCATTTGGGGCAATGGTACATGCAATTTCGGATTTCGATATCGACTGAACCTCCCGCCCTCTCGGCGTTTCAGACATCCCCGGGAATGCGATTGCCGAATTCTCGTCCGAATCATGCATTCCACGGAGACAGCTTCAAGGCCACTGACATCTACCATCTACCATCTACCATCTACTGTCTATGAGTGTATTCATTCTGACCCCCCGCCCTCCATCACCTTCCTCAGTCCGCATCTTGTGACCTCACATGATCGCCAGAATAAATTAGACCCCTGAAGCCGTGCCGCACCCCACAATCCATCTGGGGAAATCTGTATAGCCACGAGCTTGGTGAAGATCAAGGACGGCCAGTCACATATACTATGGTAGTACAAAAGCCTGGCAAGCTATTTCCGCCTGCGCGCTCATTCCGAGTAACAGTGTCGAGCGTCATACTAGGTTTGGGCTTTCTGGGAGCCGCGTGCTTGCACAGCCTTGATCCTGTGACGCGTTGCCGTATTCTGCGTGGGACACCAATGATTTAGAGATCGAGGAGAGGCGCTCGCTTTCGTCCCAGGAGAATCCGTCCGGTCTACCCCTGGCCAACCTTGAAACCTTGGTGTGTCGATATCCAACGGTCGCTACGAATTGCCGAACGTGGAGCCCATGTCCCATCTCTTGACATGCTATGTACCTACAGTATTCACGGACCCGTCCGTCCTTGAGATCGAGTTGGTACATTTCCGAATCAAAGACATCGATGCCCTCCAGCCACACGGTTTTGATGCAGTTGGTGAGCTATACAAAGCAGAGAGCTTAAGCTCCTCCTCGGCTCCCTGATAACCGTACCCCTGGTTGAAGGGACGACGATGCCATGCATCTTGTTTTTGCAGCCCATCTTCAGGCTCTCGGTAGGTGTCCCGAATGTATGTGCGAGGCCAGTTATCCCTTGGTCAAAAGCCTAGTTCTCTCTCTTGAAATGGAAGTAAGCTTTTTCTATATCTATCTCTTCCCTTTCCTCTCCCCCCCCTCTCCTTACTTTCCGTCCGGTAGAGATGAGAACATCTTTGATGTCGAGGTTGATGGGCCGCTAACCTAGGACTGAAGCATATACCTATTAAAGTAGGTATGCTTCCAGCCACTGGGGCCGCTGTGTCGGCACCGTGAGATACGGAGAATTAGCCTCGTACAATGCAGCAATAATGACAACCTAGGTACATATGGCGCACAGCGGTTGCTCGCCCTTCAACAATGGCGCCGACGGATATACAGTTGGGAGTGTTTGACGGCTGCCAAGTCACTTCAATCGATGTTTTATCATTGGATTTACAGAGTAACTTTGGAAGGCACTTGAAGTGGAGTTGATCTGTGACATCGGGCATGATCAACAGTACCTGATTGCCCCCATTCGGCTCCTTAAGCGGGCCAGATCCCCAGTCAAGCAATGCATCTGCAGGCAACAAACTTGGATGACGCTTATCATCAAATTTGTCCTTCATTGTTTGGCTTGTTTGGCATACTATGCTTCATCTTGATCGAGTCTGCGACCACCACTACGGATCGTTCGTAGAAGCTTGAAGGGAACAAAACAATATAAGCCTAGGCCCCAGACAAACCGCGGGTGATTGTCGCAGGGCCCCTGTATGACGTTCGTCTCAACAGCAACCCCAACTGGACCCCAACTGGACCCCAACTGGAACCCCAACTGGAACCCCAACTGGAACCTCCAATTATACCAACCTTGGAACCCCCGAACGCCTCCTCAGTAACACGATATCCTCTTGGCGAGGATCCCTGGTTACTCTGACTGCAGTTATCACCAGCCCTGAAGCGCCTCACAGTTGGAATGAGAAGAATATCATTTCCATCATCGGCCTCTATCCCTCATCAGCTTCGGCAGGCCCTATTTTGCTCCGAGCTACACGCTCGATACTTGTCGCTATGGCCCTCCTCGTCCCGCATTGAGCGGGGGCGGCACAGGTCCTTCTCTTACTCGGCCGGCCTCGCCGCCGCGACTGCCCCATTGTTCGCCGCGGATAGCAGTAAGCCGTTTGCCTCCCGACTTGACGGCCAGCAACATCACCGGCAACACGAAGACGACCGAACACGGCCGGTATCATTACCCAAGCTCCCCTTCAAGTTCGAGACGGGCATCTCCCTGTTCGCTAAACGTACGCCGAGGCCATTTCCCCCTCCCTTCCTGTCCCCTCCCTCGGGATCCTTCAGCGATGCGCTCAGCACGCACCACCAGAGCCGGGATCGGCGGCCGAAGGTCAATGGCGAGTTGATCAAGGGCTGGACGAACGGGGATGACGCCGCCTATGCGAGTGACTACTTCATATGCGCGGATGATGGTGTGGGCGCATGGAGCTCGCGGCCGAGAGGACATGCTGGGTATGTCCTGTCTTTTCAAGGATACGGTCGGATATCTGAAAAAAGAATAGGAGCTTACAATGTGGCACAGGTTGTGGGCGCGACTGATACTACATTTCTGGGCGACTGCCTTGCATCAGGATGCCGCGCGGCCACGCGGGCCAGACGAGCCGCCATATGTACCTGACCCCGTCGCATACTTACAAAAAGCCTACGAGCAAACCGTACAAGCGACCGCTGGGCCTGACTGGCAAGGGACCACAACCGCCACAGGTGCGCAATTGTTCTACAAAGTACTCGATGATGCCGAGCTGGCGCAGAACCGCGCAAGGACAGAGAAGGACGGCGTCGCGCCCATGCTCTACGTGACGAACCTGGGCGACTCGCAGGTGATGGTGGTGCGGCCCAGCTCGGCAGAGGTGATATTCAAGACTACGGAGCAGTGGCACTGGTTTGACTGTCCAAGACAACTAGGCACGAACAGCCCGGACACGCCCAGCGAGAATGCCGTTCTGGACAAGGTTATGATCAAGGAGGGGGACGTCGTTCTGGCCATGTCAGATGGTGTGATAGATAACCTGTGGACGCATGAGATCGTCGATAACGTGAGCAAGAGTGTGCAGAGATGGAAGGCTGGCGAGGCCGGCAAGAGGCCGGTGAGCAGTGCCGCCAACCCGGGCGGCAGTGGACTTATGGCCTTTGTCGCCGAGGAATTGATGCTGGCTGCCAAGACGATTGCGCTGGATCCATTTGCCGAGAGCCCGTATATGGAGCACGCGATTGAGGAGGGCCTGCCTAGTGGAGGAGGTGAGTCTGCTCTCCCCCATCCAGTGAGTAGGGACGTTTCTAACAGATCGGCCCTTTCCCAGGGAAGCTCGATGATATCAGTGTTGTGGCTGCATTGTGCACCCGAAATAATGATTGATGATCACGATATCCGCAGATCTGAGCATTAGAGCAGCAGAGCATCCATAAGTCTGCTGGGCACTCTCAGCCCCAGGCTAATGTGATGGAAGGAAGCCCGAGGAAACCTCGCATATCTAGTCTCGATCGGGCATACTGAGTGAGTATTCAGCTCCAGTGGCGAACAATTGCTTAAACTTATGATGGGGCGATGGGAGTTGAGAGAGAGAGAGAGAGACTGGGTATATTCAGCATTTGGAGTTGGAGGTTCAATGGATGATTATATCATCAACGGGTAAACCCTTGTCTTGTATGCTCCCAAACCTGTCGAACTTAGAGACTATAAGTACCTATCTGCGGTGGATTGGGTATGGCTATACATAACTTATCTAGCATAGACGCTAGATATACTACGCATACGGGATCGTATTTTGCATGTGCTGATCAACGTCAAATGTGGGGGAAGCTGTCGCCCGATAAGCCTTGCGCGCGCAGCGATAACGAAATATTTTGCGACCGTCCCTGCAGCGGTCAAAGTGCCGAATTGCTGCCTCCAATTTGTAACTACACAACCTTTCACATCAACCGGTCACGTACCGCCCAGCTTACCAGGCGACGTCTGCGAGAAGATCAGCACATACGAAACCGGTTCCCTCCATCACCACCCGCGGCCAATAACTACGATACTGGTTCGCCAACACAAACAGAGATCATCCCTACGATCCAGCTGCCACAGGCCGACCGCCCAAGATGAGAGGCAAACGCTCCAAGGCTTATCGCAAGCTGCTCAAGCAGTTCGAACTCACCTTCGGGTTCCGCCAGCCCTACCAGGTCATCGTCGATGCAGACCTCGTCACCGACGCACACCGCTTCGCCATGGACCTTCCCCAGTACCTTTCCAACACGCTACACGGTGAGGTCAAGGTCCTTATCACACAGTGTTCTATGCGACACCTCTACGCCCGTAACAAGGAACCCGGGGTCGACAGGGCCATAGAGAAGGCGAAGGAGTACGAACGTCGGAGGTGTGGTCACCACCCGGAGGAGTTTCCCGAGCCGTGCTCGACGCTGGAGTGTCTGAGCTCGGTCGTGGGCGCGACGAATAAACATCGCTATGTGGTGGCCAGCCAGGACCTGGAGGTGAGGTCAAAGATGAGGGGAATACCCGGTGTGCCGTTGATCTATATCAACCGGTCGGTCATGATTGTAAGTTTTGCTTCCATACTCTCGAATCCTCAGTCAAAAGTACTGGGGATGCTGACCGCGTGCGAAACATATAGATGGAGCCTATGGCCTCGGCAACCTCAAGGGTCGTCAACAAGGGCGAGCGGGCCAAGTTCCGCGCCGGGCTCAAGGAGCCCGCAACGACGGCAGGGAGCAAGAGGAAACGGGACGATGACGACAGCGATGGCGAGGACGGTGAAGAGAAGGGCAAGGAGGAGGAGCCTAAAAAGAAGAAGAAGAAGAAGAAGTCGGGGCTCAAGGGACCTAACCCGTTGGCCGTGAAGAAGCCGAAGAAGAAGCCAGACGAGCAACAGAAGTCGACGAAGCCAAAGGAAGATGAGCCCAAGGAGGATGGCTCGTCTGAGCAGCCGGCGAAGAGGAAGAGGAAACGGAAGAACAAGACCAATGGGGGCGGAGATGGCGGAGAGGGTGATGGTGCTGGTGCTGGTGCGCAAGATGCCGCGTCAGTCGCTGCGGATGAGTAGAGCTGCCAAGGTGCAGGCCCGGCCAATGGGTGTTCGTGTTGTCTATGAAACGAGATATTCCGCGGCGGAACTTGACAATGTTGGAGCATGTAAAGTAGTGATGGACGGTGGCCAGTTTCAACCACCCGTCGAAGGATGAAAATTCCTCTTAAATGATACCATTCTGTTACTCCCAGAGCAGTCGTTGGCAACTACGGTACTTGACGGACGGATCTCCAGCTACTGGATCAGCATGGGACACTGCCAATTGACACCCGTCGAGGATGGAAGGTAGTCTAACCGGCTTACCAGTCAATTCGCGGATACCCATCAAGGTCACCCGGTGCAGCTATCAACAATTGTAAAAGGTCTTTTCACACTTGACCTTCTGTATCAAGTTTCTGCCGCATACTGCCTCCGGGCTGGAGGTTCGGTCTACTAAAGGAGTAGGCCTCACTTTGATAGCTGTTAAAACATTGTCGAGAGTGTTACAATCAATATTGGGCAATATGGAATGCTCAGTAATATGTACATGTGTAATCAAGCCGGTTTTCTTCAGAGCCAAAAGACATGGAAGCCGTCATCCCTGAGAAGGTTATGCAACTTTTGGGAGACTGGAAAGCAGAGAACATGAAAAGCAGAATACGAAACATTTGCCTCGGAGCTATCAAAGTCAAATTTCTTCTTCGTAAAACACCCATATTCCACCCCTGGAAGCAGCCAACTTGACAGGTTGGTCCTGTCGTTTGGCCACATGCATCGCAAAATATCGTGGTGAAGAGGCCGGACATAAAGGTCTCTCGACGTAGAAGAGTGTAGCGTCGCGTAAAGCAGTCTGGTACTAGGATACGACAAGTAGCCATCGAAAAGCTGATGGACATAACCAAAGGAATGCGAAAGCGGTTCCATCCAGTCGATGGCATCGACATTTGGCAAGTATTCAGACAGAAAAAGAATTGGTGTTGACAAGTCGTAAGTGAGCATCTTAGATGCGGTCGTAGCTGGTGTCAAATAGACGAGCAGCTATGCAGGTACTTGCGAACAAGACTGCATTGATAGACAGTAGTCCGAAGGACCGAAGCGTATCGGTTGTACAACTGTGGTCGAGCTTGAGCCAGAAAGGCGAGGCTCGGCGTAAGGAGATGATGGGGAAAAGGATCCATCAGACGTCCAGTTCTTGGACTGAGATGTCGAGAATGGTAGCCTCGAAGAGGTGCAAATTTCGCTGGTCAAGCCGCGCAGATGGACCTCATAGCATCTTCGAAATCTGTCATCCACATGGGGCTCATGGTTAGCATCTTAACTCCACGACTCGTTGGTCTGAGAACCCTTGATATACCTGCTGCGACATTCACTGGAGTCTCCAAATCTTCATCACTCGTGATCTCACGAATTGACAAGATAGTCATCTTGTTTCCCGAAGACGCCGAGTCTCCACTGCTAGGTCGGTGGATAGTGGTCTGGCCATCGCCACGCCACTCGAATCCACGGTCTGGGTGATGCTCATCATCATCTCCATCATCGTACAGGTGCCACTGCGGCTGACTGGGAGGCGTGTTCTCATCTTCAGTCTGGAACATGAAGCGCCGGGAGAAGTTGCGGATATCCTCCTCGTCAGGAACGTGCGAGTAGAAGTCGTCAATTTCGTTCTTGTCTTCCTGTTTATTGCCAAAGCTAGAGAAGTCAAACGAGCGCGATGGAGCGGGCACAGAACCTGGGAAGTTGGTGGCTCCGAAGGCGTGATCCTCATGATAACCACCGTGGCTGTCATACTGCGATGTGTACATGTACGCCTCCCTCTCAGTCCGAGTCGAGGTAACTCCGTGAGGAGGATACGCATACTCAAAAGGCTCTTGCGCCCTGTGATTGCCTTGGTATGACGTGTACTCGCAGGCGGCCTCAGTGGTGGGATCGTGGTAAGAGTTGCCCGAGAAGTCGCGACGAGAGTCCTTGTCGCTGAAGTGAGCGGCGGAGTCGAAGCCGTTGTGCATATGGCCGAGGTAGTCGGGGCGAGTGCCATCACCTGCGCTATCGTAAGCGTAATAAGGTGCACTTGAACGGGACTTCGAAGGACTCTGGTAGGGTCGAGAGAAGTTGGGGACAGCTTGCGCAGGTGATTGTGAATGCAGCGACTCCCAGTAACTAGGCTCGTTCTGGTAGACCGTACCGCTGTGGTCATACGCTCCGTATCGCTCCTGCGGAGGAGTGGGCGGCATGTCGTAGCCGGACAAAGTCTGCCCGCGAGTTTGGGAATCAGTGAGATCACGACCAAAACCCCGGTCCTCTCCAATGGTTTCCTGTGCTGGTGGCAGGCCTTGACCACTGGTACCGCCACTGCTTTGAAGCCGCTCGGATGCCTTTGAGTTACGGCGCAAACTGTCGCCGATGTACATCTCGTTCTTGGCGCCGTCTCTCTCTAGTGGACTGCCGTTGCTGGTATCAGCAGGGTTGCGACGAGGACGTCTAAGGGATCCAGCCGATGTTACCGAGGTCTCAGACCGAATGCTACAGGAAAAGGCAGAGTTGTTGCTCTCAGCTGTCGTGGGCCTACTGCCATCATCGTTCCAGTGAACCTTCTTAGGAGAGCCCGTGCTACCATGGCGTGGGTAGGCCAGGATGGTTGGACTCCTGTCGTCCTGCTCGCCTGAGTGATCATTAGCGCCGGTGCCAGCATCTCTCATCTCACAGTCAAACCCTCCTTGAGCTGGCGCCATGTTCTCCGCATCCTCTCCGAAACCACGTTGCGTGCCGACATGGGCCACTGAGCTGCCGCTCGAAGTAGACTCAACAGAAGGAGGCTTGTATGAGCCACTAGAGAGGCGGGCATTCCCTACTCCAGCCTGGCCGCCGTAGCCAAGCTTTTCTTCTGCCTCGAGATGCATGGCCTTCAGCATCTTGGTTGGTAAGCTGCCCTCAGATGAGGAGGTGTCAGAGGAGGTCTTGGTCTTGAAATCACGGTTCTTAAGGAGGAAGCTCGTGGCCTTCTTGATCTTCTTCGCCATATATGGATTCTGGTTTCCCTTACCAGGAGCGGTGTTGGAAGATGTCGAGTCGCCGTCCTCGTCTTCGTGGATGTCGCTTAGCTCGGCATCGTGCATTTGGCGTTGGAAAGCCTATTGATTGGGAAGTTAGCGATCGGTAGTGCAAAGGCTTGGATTTTCCTTGCGAGTCGTACCTTATCTCTGATGCTGATCTCGCTCCCAACATCACTCGCCTCACGCAAGTTCCTCTCAAAGCTAGGGGACAACTCCCGACAAGGTCTGCAGTAGTTGGGCTCCGATGCCTCACCCTCAGCTATCGGGTTCTCACGATGGTACTTCTCGGAACGGACGATACCGCACCCCCAACAGTAGTGCCGCTGGCCGAAATAATCAAGTGGTCTTCCCTTGAGCTCGTGAGAAATGCGACACTGTCCACACCAGTTGGGCTGCATCTTCTGGCCGCTGGTCAATGGGTGGCGCTCCTGGATCTTGTCGGACCGGACCTTTCCGCACTCATAGCAGACCCAACGCTGCTCAAGCGGCGCCAGGAAGATGTCTTTCTTCTTGCCGTGTTTCGCGTGCTTTTCGTGGCCGTGCTTGCTCCGACGAGATGAGTGCTTGTGGGACAGAGATGCTTCTCGCTTGGAGATCCAAGACATCGTCAAACCCTTGAGCTCGGCGGTCAGCTCGTTCGCAGACACGCCTTGGGCCTTGGACCTGCGAGTGGCATGACCATCGGAGGTAGATGCTGCAGATGAGAGCGACTGCGAAGCGTGATAAGAGCTGAACGGGTTCGCATGGTAGTGGATGTGAATCTCTTGGCTGGAGGATGATCCAGGACGAGACACCTCACGCTGAGCCTTCTCGATATCTTTGAGCTGCCGCGAGATGAACTCATCCTTCTCACGACGCGGGAGTCGTCGCGAAGCCCGTTGCTTGATCGGTACCTCATCATCTGAGTCGAGGTCCTCGTCGTATCGCTGTAACATCTTGTTGTGTGGCCCAGACGAGCCGTCATGCGCGTGCCAGGTGACGTTTGTTGGCCGATGCTTCTCATTAGGATGTCTAGCATGCTTGCTGTACTTGTGCGCATGACGATCCTCATCTGAAAAGTCAGAGCTCGAACTGTGAAGGAATATCAGCATCGGCGCCATGGAAGCTTTCGAAGTTGATCTCACGGGTGACGTCTGGACTTCTTCATCTTCGCGATGTTCTTGTCTGAAAAGCCAGTGACCATTGAACACCTGTTTGGCTTCTACCGAGCTCGAAGGCTGGAGGAACTGCGATAGGTCTGGGATGGGCCGCCACCAAAGAAAGGTCGGTAGGTAACAGCGGATTTGGAATTCTAAAGATGGAGTGAATGTCGTAAAGCAGGGTCAGGATACGGGTCTGGGATACAGCCAAATGGAGAGTAGTACAGGAAATGCGTCGCAAGAATCTTGTCGCCGATTATTCGTAGTGACGAAAGAAGGGGCGAAAGCACTGAGATTGACGGGAAGATAGTAGTGGGATGAAGGAACGGGGCTGTAGAAGGAAGATACCATACGATCGAAGGAAAGGTGGTACGTCGAAAACGGGCCGTTTCCAGCGATGTTTCCAGTCTCAAAGTTGCGATGCGTGTTTCACACCAACCGTCGACCTGGTTTAATTCAAAGTTGCCAAACGGGAAGCACTTACAGCAGAAGAGGCAAAGAACGCCCTCACTGAACCCCACAGCACTTGATATCACTGCAGAAAGGTTGGCCATCATGAAAAATCCCAAATCTTCTATTGAGACGCTCAACTTTTGTACATCGCAACTAACCGGACTATTTGTCTTGGTCCATGGCGCAAATAAATAAATCATCCTCCGACGTCCTTTTTGTACATGCATAGTTCTATGGACGCGAAGGGGTTTAGTCAACTCGGAGGGTTCGAGCACCTCGCTTCTTGACTGGCTTCTTCTTCTTATGACCCTTTTCAAAGGATGCAACTGCACCATGTTCCCGACCGAAGTTGTCAAGATCCTTGACCTTGTAAATACGGATGATCCAGTTCTCGCTGGTGAAGGCCTCCTCCACCGTGTTGAGCACTGGTCCCTCGGCTGGCAGGCGGGCACCACGGACACGGTCCATGGGCTGCGTACCAGGGAAGAGGGACTCGTAGTTGTAGTAAGACATCTTGTACCTAGAGTCTTGTTAGCAACATGACAAGGGTGAGCACTGGAACAATCAACGTACATCAACGAGTTCTTCATGGCGTCGGTGGCCTGGTCATCGACACGGTACTCTCCTCGGGGCGTAAAGTAGTCTCGTTCCTTGACCTCATCGGGCCAGATGCCTTCAGCGATTCTTACCATCCAGAGGAACTTGTTGATGTCGTCACCTGAGTAGCCAAGAAGACCGCCAAATACGACGAGAACGTAGTCAACCTCATGCTGCCGCATGATAGGGTAGCTAACCTCCTCGCGAGAGCTCATCGCTTTGCCAACTGTTGCAATATGGGTGTTGTTCCAGGTGTTGTTATCGACAAGCGTGGGTCGGTCAGCCATGCCACCAATTTGGTAGCCATAGTCCCACCAAGACATAACCTTTGCGTCCTCCTTGGTGTTCTGTCGCAGCCACTGATAGGCCTCACGGTAGTCATCAATGATGTGCTGGCTGCCATCCGGCATGCGGCTGGCCAAGACGACGGAAGGAGACGAGTACGCGTTGGATGTGACCCAGGTGCAGTGCATGACAAACAGAATGAGGTAGACCAATGTCACGACGGCCACCACCAGCTTGGAGACCCTGCTGTAGATTCCAACGATAGGCCCCCTGGCCAAGCCTGTAGATGCCTTGGGCTTGCTGGCCCTGTCCTTCTTGGCAGCGCTGTCGACGACGTCTACTGCATCTTCTTCCGGATCCGGGGTCTTCTCCGACAAATAGTTGTCCAAGATGGTTGACAGTGCGATGGCTGCTGCAACACAAACACAGGGTGTAAGTGTGAGCATGAGACGAACCATGACGCCGGCGAAGTAACTACCCAACACGGCATAGGCGATGAGGAAGATGTGCTCGTCGTTCAGCTTGTCGAAACAGAGATATATGCCAGCGGGGAAGAGGTAAATTAGCATGTTCAGGTCGAAGAAGAATGCCGGCCAGGCGGTAGGCTGGTGCTCCGACACCGATGCAATAATTGGAATGTGAATCTTGGCATATCCGGTGTCGTAGAGCGAGTAGAAACGGCCACCCCAGGAAGCCATCTTACCCAATTGAATGAGGGCATAGTTGACGCCGATACCAGCCCCTACCAATCCCCAGAAGGTACGCACGCGCCACTTGTCAACCTCGTCCTTGTCAAACAGTCCCTTGAGCCAGTTGAAGAACCCGTAGAACTGCATCAGACCAAAGACACCTTATAGAGGTTAGTACAATGACCAAATACTCAACACCCGACATGAATATAAACCTGACTTACCGAGAGCTCCAAAGTGCTCGCTTGTGCTGATAGGCAGGAAGTTGATAAAGGGGATTTGCATGGTACCCAATGTTCCCAAAGCATACCACGTCGTGTATGCGACGTACAGTCTGTCACTGTATCTACCAGACAAGCAGAGCACGAGACCATGGACAGCGATTAAGTTATCGATGAAGGCATAGCCACCCCAGGATGCGGCCATCCAATCGTAGGAAAGAGCACACAGAGCAGCCCACAATACGGAGCCTTGCTTGACAGCCTTCACCCATAGGAAGAAGGTGAGAACCAGCAGGAAAATGGCGATAGCCTCATTGTCATAGCTTCCAGCAACAGATCTCGAGATGTAACCTGGGGCGATTCCCATGAAGACGGCAGCGAGGAGACCGGCGGAGTTGGAGGTTGACAACTCATTGGTCAACCAGTAGGAAGCGAGAGCAGTAAGACCAGAAAAGCCTGGGGCGAGAAGGACACAGATGTTTCGAATGTCAATGGGAACAGTCAAGAATCGGAAGAGGTGGTAGATAATGCCACTGGTGACCATGAGGCCGGGGTAGAGTGTTCCTCCAGTGACACGACCGAGCGGATACCAGGTGCGGTTGTCAAACCAGTTCCAGAAGCTGTAGAATCCATCGGAGATCAGGTATTTGGTAGCCCTGAAATTGAACCAAGGATCGACTGGTAGGTGAAGTGTCAGTTAACATTGTATTATCGCTAGGCATATCGGCAGAGAGTTGCAATTGATAATGCGAAGTGGGCTTGCACTGACACTCATGGATGATACTCTCGAAACCTGCAGAAAGAAGGCTGTTAGCAAGGCTGATATGTTCACAATGACTTCCAAGGTTGTTCATCGCCAGAGTAGTCTGCAAAGGGCCTGGGAGTGGCAGGAGCTCTTCCTAGCCGCAGGCCAGCGGGCGACCAGGCAAACTGGGTGGACTCACGAATCACAGAGAATAGACGGCTGGCGATTGCTGCACCAGCAATCAAGACGAGAATGATAACACGGAGCAGTGCTCGAGAGTTCTGTCCCTGGGTGTCCCCAGAGAACAGAGTAGAAGAGCCAGCCGACATGGTGGCTCGTTTGTGAAGAAGGTAGACAGGCGTCGCCTGAGGAAAGGAAAGTGGGAGTGTCGACGTGCTCAATGGATGTTGTCCTTCTCAGAAGTCGCTGAGCTCCGTCGACCAACCGTAAGTGCTGGGTAAGTTTAGGACAGTTTGGAGCTTCGTCAGTCCCGGGTCCACATCGGCTGCGGCAGTAAAGTCTTGGCTGAACCAGGTACTGCAGGGCAGCAGGGACCGCTTCCAATCTGGGAAAGTGGTCAACTTGTGGGGACCTCGGGAACCTTAGCTAAGCCAGCTTGCAAGCTACATCCACAGTAAGCCGCACTATCCGTGAACAGTATGTGGAAGGGAAGGCGCTTGGATCATCAATGGTTCTAGGCTTGTTGATTCTCATGGGGTCTGTTTATCTAATATTAGAGGCTTAGAAGGAGGCCGGCTTAGGAGTGGCATTGAGAGTGGACAGGATAGATAGGAGCGGACATTCTGCATATATCAGTTCAATCATTGGTAGTAATCGTAAACAATCCTTCAACACGGTAGCTTTATCCCTCAGGCAGCTGACATGACCAACTCCTAGTTGGTTGTCTTCTGCCTTACCCATAGGTCGGCTTAGGTGGTGACACTACTCTCCAGCCTTGGGATGCTAGACGGCCATTTTGCAAGATCAAGCGCAGCAGGGATCCTGTATTCTACTGTCTGGGAAGTCAAAGTGACGATCAAGAGTCCGTCCGTCCGTCCGTAATGCACCCCTTGTGTTCATCCTACAGCCTTTGCGAGGTGATCGCGCTTCTTGAGGGTCTATCAACGACCGAACAGCTGCCTCGAAATGACGTCTAATTCAATATTGTACAACTGTACAGTTTCCGGTAGGTATCTAGGTCGGCAAAGAAAGGGTCTGATTTCGCAGGTCCGATAATTCCAGATATCGCGCGCGGAACTGTTTTTTTGTTTTCGGCCAGGTCAACCATCATTCGATGATACTGTCGCATGGATCGCCTCCGCCCACAGCTATTTTGCCTGCCGTGCCGTGTGATCGACCCGTCTTCCCTCTCTTCACCCGGCCCTGCCGCAACCTCCTAAACTTCCCATCCGACTGTCCAAGTCACCAACTCTAAGGGCTCTCCTTGACCAGAGCGTTGAAGAAGGCCTCCAAATCGAATTTCGGGTCCAGGGGGTCTTGGTTGACTAGTCGCCGTCAGCTGCTGTGCTCCGTATTCCAGAGATAGCTCCTGGTCCTAGCTATTCCTCTTAAAAGGGGGCAGGGAATAGCCATTGATGTATACTCACGTCCACCGGTCGTCGAAGCTGGTGCGGGGTTGTTCTTCCTTGCGAACTCCGCCTTGGCCTTCTCTATTAACTCCTGCTTGTGCTCATATTCCCGCTTCTCTGCAGCTGCCCTGTTGGCCGCGTTGATCGATCGCTGGTGGGAAAAGCCGTAGAAGACGCCAAAGGCGAGGGCTGAGTACCGTAGTACCTGATAAATGAGTGGTCAGTAATGCCTTCCATCTGCCATCTCGAATATGGGGTTTGTCGTGTGCAAATCGATTGCGCTGGGTTGTAAATTGCCGTCGGTGCTCGAGGAAGAGATCATCGCAACGCGGGTTGCAGGAAATGACATACGTTGACTCCGGATGTGGCAGACATTGCTTGGATTGTGTTCGCCTCGCGACCGCTGGTGACACAGGGTAGGAAAGACTGAAAAACAGATCGCGGGGCGGGCAATTGATGTCAATTGACCCGGTTTGAATGGACGTCGAGTCGGAGTCGAGGGAATTTGTCGTAGGGAGTTGGCGTTGGCGGTTGCGAACTTTGTCAGTCGGGAATTTTCGCCGGGAGAGGAAGAGCTTCCAAGTCAAAGCAGACTTGCTGGGATGGCTGACCAGTGACCACACACCAAAGGCGGAATGAACGGGGGTGACGACCCAGCTGTGCCCAGAGCGCACAGGTGCACAGACCATTCCGCTTACCTAGGTATGAGCCCCAGGGCCGTCACCCCGTCCACCTGGGCAGGGCGTCCAGCCCTGGAGGCGTCAGTAAACGTCAATACCGCAGTACTGCCCAGGTGGCTAGACCTGCAAACCCCTCAACCCCGGGGCGTGCAGCTAGGCGCGTTTTACACACGCCTGGGATGCTGGGTACTCCCGCTAGCGTTTCTAACGGGCATGTGCTTACCCTGTCGCAAACGCGCTGTCGATAATCTGCCCGCCCACTTCTACTTGGCCAGTGGACAAAGGGCGACTTTGACAGCTTTGGAAAACATATGGAAGGCAAACAGCTGCGACGCTGACCGCCCATCAACACCAAATTGGCAGTCATAACCATCGACAACACACCAGATCTCTGACGAATCATCCTCATCCAACAGTTGTTCCTGACTCCTCCCGAGACCCTTGGAATGGGCTGTTGACCGGCTCAACATGCAGCAACGTCGGGACGAGATTCTCGCTAAGAAGGCGAAGCTCGCGGAGCTCAAGCGCCAGCGGGAGCTCCGTGCAAATCAGGCTGGGGCTTCTCGCTCGAGCTTCAGCGGCAGCGATGTCAGATGCTCTCCCATCCCAGTATTGACCTGTCTGGCAACGTGACTGACTAGTATGTCTGCAGTTGGCCTCACCAGTGCCCGCGCGAGCCGACAATCGTCGAGAGATCGAATCGCTGATCAACAGCCTGGTCGGTGAAAGTCGTCCCGGATCAGCGACAACCGGTGGCTTTGCATCACCAGCACACAGAGGAAGTCGACCGAACAGTGTGTTGAGTGCTGGAGAAACCAGCAATGGTGCCATCTCCGAGTTCACGTCACCGCCTGGCGGCGAGGTGCCGACGCAAACCGTTTACAGCCAACCTCAGACGTTGACTACTGTGCCTCTAGCGACAGTATACGAGTGTCCACCATCACCAGTGAAAGAGATATTCTCGTATAGCAAAGGAGTGCAGACCTCAGACGATTGGTTGCCGGCGGCAGCACGGCCACGCGCCTTGTCCGGTGAATCTTTGCCCGAGGATGCGACATCGACGCCCAACAAGCGCATGAGCAGACGAGAGCGGGACAGGGAAGAAGAACTACGACAGAAGCTTCGAAAGGAAATAGAAGAGGAATTACAAGCCGCGAAGGACTTGACGGCGGAGGGCGATGTCAAGAATGCGACCTTACCGACGTCCAGTTTCGCAACGAGGACTCTGACCAATGACGAGCTGAACGCGATAGTGTCATCAGATGAGTTCTTTGATTTCTTTGATCGCTCTACGAAGGTCATAGAAAAAGCTTTGGATCAGTATGATGTCTTGACAGACTATACGTTAGGAGCACAAGATCTCGAGGACGAAGACGAACAAGGCAACTTCGGCGGCAAAGGCCGGCGGAAGGTCAAGGAGATACGTCAATTTTACGATGAGAGGTGGTCCAAGAAGCGCATGGTCAGCTCCATAGACTTCTCGTCCAAGTTTCAAGAGCTGGTCTTGGCGTCATACACCAAGAATCCATCGGCACCGCACGAGCCAGATGGCATTGTTCAGGTCTGGAACCTGAACCTGCACGACCGGCCCGAGTTCGTCTTTCACGCCCAGTCTGATATCCTCACCGCAAAATTCTCACCTTTTCACCCCAACCTCATTGTCGGCGGAGCATACAGCGGGCAGGTTCTACTCTGGGATACTAGAGCGCGGTCAGCGCCAGTACAGAAGACGCCACTTACCGGCTATGGCCACACTCACCCCGTTTATGCTATTGACATAATCGGCACTCAGAATGCCAACAACATTATATCGTGCTCAACTGACGGCACCGTTTGCGGCTGGACCGTCGACATGCTTGCACAGCCGCAGGAGACCCTGAACCTGGCCGCTCCACCACCAAATAAGACAGACTACATCAGTCCACTCTGTTTATCCTTCCCTCAGGCGGATCCTACGTTCTTCCTTGTCGGCACGGAGGAGGGCACCATCTTCCCCTGCCACCGGTACGACCGTGCCGGAGCCAAGGCTGGCGTTGATCCACGAATTAGCTACAAGGGCCATGCCGGCCCTGTGATGTCTGTCGACTTCCACCCCGCCCGAGGGCCCGTCGACCTCGGCGATCTGGTACTGTCCAGCAGCCTGGACTGGAGTGTCAAGCTGTGGAAGGTCCGCGCGCCCGCCACGACATCAAGCATCGGCGGCGTAGGTGCTGTCGGCGAGGGTGCAGTGTCTCATCTCATGGAATTTGTCCGGGAGGATGTGGTCTACGATGCCGCCTGGTCTCCTGTAAAGCCGGGGGTGTTCTCGCTTGTAGACGGGGCGGGTTGGCTTGAGCTGTGGGATATCACGGTTGAGACAGAGGAGCCGGTGGCGAGAATAAGTCCCAGCCCCAGGAAGGACAGTCGGGCTATGCTGTCCAAGAGTCTGAACAAGGTGAAGTGGGAACAACAGGAGGGCAAGAGGCTGGCTGCGGGCGGCATTGACGGTGCATTGACGGTTTTTGAGGTCGGTCCGGACTTGGGTGGCAAGGAGAACCTGAAGAACGAGGAGTGGACCAATGTCAAGAAACTTGTCAACAGAGTTGAGGCGGTGGGAGTGAATGGGGCGACGGATGTGTGAGAAGGTGGTGAGGCATGTCGAATTGCTATGTAGATAGTTCAAGTTGCGCGTTGGACATGAGTTGGGATGGCACGGCGCGAAAGATGTGAGCTTTGAAGTTATACCCCAATTGCAACCATTTTGCTCTCAACACATAATGATCACGTCTAGACATCTAACCTAATTGTCTCTGCCACCTCTACATTCGGCCGACATAAAGAATATTTGAGCACCTAGCTGCCTCGGCTAAGCGTAGGGGTGTGTTTATATATGCCCCGGTGAGAGTAGGGGTGGGATTATCTGCGGCTGGTAGGCTAGCGCAACCCCCGGCATCTATCGTTGCTCCATGAAATTTTTTGGACGAAGAAAGAAAGCCTGCGGTATGATCGAAGACGCCGTCCATCTTTAAGCTTCCTCACCACCTCACCTCTGCGCCGTATTCTTAGTTTTCTCAAGCCAACAACACCTTCGCTTACTTGGAATTTCGCCAGTCTACCAGTCTAAACTCACATAACCGTCAAAATGTATGTACATTATTGCCCAATTCATCCGTCCCAACTCCCAGATCAGGTGGGTTGTTCTCTAATCTAATATGCGACGCCTTCGAACAGGAACCCTATCAGACGTTCCGCGCTGAGAGTCGCCGTGTCGGCCTCTCGAGTCCCAGTCACCAAGGCCCAGGTTCTTGGCTTCGCGACTCAGTTCTCCGTTTCTCAAATCTCCCGGGCTGTCCTGCCCGCCGCCGCGCGCGCTTTCTCCCAGACCATCCGCGTTGCCGAGGAGGTCGCCACGCCCAACACTGAAGATGGTAAGTGGCCCATAATCCACTACACATCACCATTTATACACATGCTTTTGCAAGCCCATTCTTCCATTATGAGCTCCGCTATTAGCAAAGACGTCCTGCTAACTTGGTTCTCCAGCCGCATCCCAGAGGCCCGCCGCGAACGACCCGGAGCCCGGATACGGTCTCTTCATCCGTAACATGGTCTTCGAGGCAAACGAGGACCACCTGAGGGAGGCTTACGAGAAGTATGGCGAGATTACAAAGGCAGTTGTTGCGCGCGACGCTCGGGGCCTGAGCAGAGGGTATGTTGTCCCAGAGCCATCACGCAATGTGAGAGCAGGCATGCGACGGACAGACTAACAGCGATGTCACAGATACGGATTCGTATGGTTCACCGCCCAGGACGCCATGGAGAAGGCTGTCGCCGGCACCAACTCGTCGTTCTGGCACGGCCGCCGTATCCAGGTCTCCCCTCGCACCGCCAAGGCCCCCAAGAGCCAGGGCGCCGTCGGACCCACAAGGTCCCTGTACATCGGCAACATCCCTTACGAGACAACGGACGCCGAGCTGAACCGCATCTTCCGCGAGCTGGACAACGTGACGGATGTCCGCGTTGCTGTTGACCGTACTACGGGATGGCCCCGAGGCTTCGCCCATGCCGATTTCACCGACGTCGAGTCCTGCCAGGAGGCCATCAACAAGCTCCGGGGTACAACAATTGGTGGCCGTGAGCTGAGGCTCGACTTTGCCTCCGAGGTTACCAAGGGCAAGAACTAGAGGGTCACACCTCTTATTGTTCGTGATGGACAACGCAGAGTCGATGGCTGAACAAATGCCAGCGCCTGCAGCGGGAGCAGCCGACATGCTCTATGCACATGCGGATCAACTCGACCAGCTGATAGACGAGTGACTACCTCGTCTCTACAACTATTGAGACAGCCGCGCCTCCGTGGTCGGTTCGCAATTAGGACATAGGGCGCCTGGTGGACAGCTTTGGTGTTCCGGGCATGGATCTGGTAGGCAACTGGGTCATGAAACGTATGAAGATGTACATGTAAACATGTGGACTACCTAGATAGATACCTGCCATGGCGTGCTAGATACGTCGAGCTGCCCTGTGGTGCTTATGTAGTGTACGAATTTCGGTATATGAACAAATCCTCCCTCTTGACTTGCGTAAACGGACGGGTATAGACGTTCACTTGAAACGAATTGGCTTGGCATGGCATCTGTTTCATTCGTTCGACGGATTGCTGTCGATTACCGGTGTAACTTTTTCACCTGCCATATATACTTTATCAAGTATGTTCAATCAGCGGCGAGAAAGGCCAAGTCCCGGACTTTAGTAACACGGGAAAGGTCCGAGTTGCCTCGGCGCTTCCCTGAAACCTTGATAGATACTTAGATAGGCTCGGCCCGAGCGAGCCCCCCCCCCCCAAAAGTTCGCCCCTCTCACGGACACTTGAACCCCATGCCTCAACGACTACAGTTTCCCCAGCACTATAACAAAACATACGCATCTATCTACATGATATTCTATCTTCAGATAAAACTATAACCTTCGTAATCATCGATACTTGGGTTGACTTGTATAGGAAGAAGGCCATACCACCCCCGGGCCCTCCCTCAGACACGACAGCCACCGGCTATTGACCGGTCTGACGCCCGCGATCACAGGCCTCCGGTCACAGCTGATCGCTACGGCCCCGACTGTCTCCCTCTGGAATCGCCCCACCGTTTCAAGCCTTCAGGCCGGTCGCGACAACTGACCCATCCAACATGTCTTTCCTTGGTGGCGGTGCCGAATGCTCTACTTCGAATCCTCTGGGCCAGTTGAGCAAACATGCTCAACAAGACAACACCCTCCAGCGAGATCGCCTCGTCAACGGCGGTCGAGCTGGCGGCTCGGCCCAAGGCTTTCGCAGCGCCGCCGGTGCAAGCACGCCGGCTCTCGATGGCCAGATGAATGCTTTCATGCAACAGAACCCAAATATGCCCGAGATGGCCTACGAGCACATCCAACGACCTGGCCCTGGACCCATGGGCGGACAACTACACATCGATCCTCCACACCAAGGCGTGCATCTCCGAGCCCAGTCCGCCTCCCCTTCGTTCTCCCCATCCTTCTCGCCCGACGAGTTTGCCAAGTTCCAGTACCATCAGACCAACCAATCTATCGCGCAACGGTCTAGTCCCGCGCCGAATGCCCAGTCCATGAGTGTGTCAACATATCAACGGCCGGTGATGGGTGGAGGGGTATACAGTCCTATGTCGATGGGCATGATGCAGCAGCCGGGCATCTATGGTGGAATGCCCATGTATTCACAACAAGCGCCGACTCAGGCGGAGCTCAAGGGGAAGGGGAAAGCGGTGGAAACTGAAGACACTACGTACGAGCTGCAGACAAGGTTCGAAGAACAGTTCAAGTTGCACGACGAGCAGGATGAGGCGGAGGCTGTAGAGGAGGAGATCAACAGGTTGGACGAGAGGCTGATGGATTCGGAGACTGGTCTCGGGGACTTTGAGTCAATATGGAAGGGTATACAGAATGGGGAGGCTGCCATGCGGTCTATGCCTGATGAGGATCTTGATATCAGATGGGGCGACGGGATAGACTCTTGGAACCCGGGCAGGGCCATGGCCGTCGATCCACTCATCGAGGACTACCTCTTTGAAGAAGACAATATTTTCAAAGACCAGGCCAATCCATTCGAGGAGGGCGTGCGCATCATGGATGATGGTGGAAACCTGTCCCTGGCAGCACTGGCCTTCGAGGCCGCGGTTCAGAAAGACCCCAAACACACTGAAGCTTGGGCCCGGCTAGGGGCAGCCCAGTCCCAGAACGAGAAAGAAGACGCCGCTCTGCGGGCGTATCAGCGCGTATTGCAGCTCGATCCGAACAACCTCGACGCTCTCATGGGTCTTTCTGTGTCATACACCAACGAGGGCTACGACAGCACAGCATACAGGACCCTCGAGCGCTGGCTCTCCGTCAAATACCCACAAGTTATCGCGCCTGACTCGCTGTCAGACCCAGCAGAGATGGGCTTCACCGACCGCGCAGACTTACATGCCAAGGTGACAGACCTGTTCATCGAGGCTGCCCAATACGCGCCCGACGGCGAGCATATGGACCCGGACGTCCAGGTCGGGCTGGGCGTGCTGTTCTATGGCAGCGAGGACTTCGACAAGGCGGTTGACTGCTTCCACGCCGCCCTGGCTTCCAGTGAGCTTGGCATTGCCAACCAACGGAACCAGCTGCACCTCCTCTGGAACAGGCTTGGTGCGACGCTGGCCAACAGTGGCAAGAGCGAGGAGGCCATTGCCGCGTACGAAAAGGCGCTTGCCCTGCGGCCAAATTTCGTCCGCGCGCGGTACAACCTGGGCGTGTCATGCATGAACATTGGCTGCTATGAACAGGCGGCCGGGCATCTCCTAGCGGCGCTTGATATGCACAAGACCGTGGAGAAGGCAGGTAGGGAGAGGGCACGCGAGCTGTTGAGCAGCACCGGCGATGGCGGTGACGTCTCCGAGGAACACCTGGACCGCATGACGACGCAGAACCGCAGCACGACGCTGTACGACACGCTGCGGAGGGTCTTCACGTTGATGTCGAGGCGTGACCTGAGCGAGAAGGTGGTCTTCGGCGTGGACCCCGATATCTTCAGGCCCGAGTTTGAGTTCTAGATGGCTCGTTCGGTGGACGCAGAGCTCCTGCAGATGCGCTGGGGGCGCATGACAGCACATAATTTTGGGGGCCTCGAGAACAGCTCCCTGCGGTCTCTTTATTTCGGAGCCATGGTCCAGGCTGAGCGCGGGTCACGGAAGACGAAGCCCCGGTCAGCCTCGGTAAGAGGTGTTCCAGTGGAACGGGGCGAGGAGATTGGGGACGTTGGTCCGGGCCTTCACCTCTTGCTGGAGCAACGACACAAGTTATGATCACGCTGGGCACTTGCGAGACCTGCCAGAGGAGGGAAATTGGTTGCAACCCTGGCCACCGGGGCATGTCCTGGCTACAAACACAAAGGAGGCCGAGAAACACCATTTTAGCCATTGCAGGAACATGTAGGTTCAAGTGTGGCGCAGTTGCATACATTCCATAGCCATAGTACTAGCGAATGGGGATCACTTTTTGAAGCGGCTCAGATCTCTCACCTATTACACACCCTATGTGGGAGTTGCTTCCGGGTAGTGAACAGAGAAATCACGTGAGACCAGAGCTGACGCGGTTCCAGAGTGTTCATTGCATATGATCGAGGGGTATCAACTAGAATCTAGCACGAGCTCCAGCAACAAGCAAACGCATCTACCGATCCTGACCGCCTTCCGTACGACTAGCTCCGCTTCAAGTGCTGTGATCTCCACGCAGGCATCTTATTTCACGCCGATGAAAGCGATACCGTTCCTCGCCTGCATGGCCGCTTTTCTCAACGCCTGCTCCTCACGATCCGTCCACTTGACGCTCAACTGATCCCACTTCATGCCGGGCGTGTTATACTCCCTCTTCCACTGAGTGTGCATGTTCTGCAGCCTACTCATCTCCCTGGGGTCTCCGCTCCCGCTGTAAACAATGAAGGCGGTGCATGGAGGAAGGGCGTCGTAGATGCGTCTCAGACGGTCCGCCACGCTGCCTAGACAGGTCTCAAGCACAGGCTTTGTATGCTGCGAGGCGGCCCTACCCTCCCCAGTGCTGGTCGCCGGCACAGTAAAGTCCAGGTCCTTGCTGAAGGCCGAGGGCTTGTCGTCGGTGTCCGTCTTGGCTGCGAAAGGGTTGATCTTGGCGGCTGCGAGTGCCTCTTCCAACTCCTTGGGCGGCGCCGCATCCTCACCGGCGTCTAGCCTATTTCGGTTCCACCATCCCTGCAGAGCTTCCAGCTCACGCATGCGCGCCCAGACAAACTCGACACCGCCGCCCTTTACTACTAAGCCGTCTGGATCACCACGCACAGCGCGCAATACTCCCTCCTCGACATCCGCATCGCTAGTACACCCATCCAGCACCACATCCGCCAGGCTGCACACGCTACGCTTGGCGTCGCCCCAGTCGACTGAAGCAGAAATCTTGCCCGTAGCCAAACCGCCTACCGCCTGGTCGCCGCCCTGGGCCTTATAGCTAGTACCGGAGCGGGACAGACGCTTGAATAGATTCTCTCCCGAAGCCTCGCCGGCTGCCCAGGCCTTGCCCTTCTCACACTTCTTCTTGACAAGGTCAAGGCAGGTCCTGGCGTCCTCAATGCTGTCATGGCCGCCGTTGGTACCACCGCCTTTCTGAACTTCCTTGTTAAGGTACTTCTGGGCAAGCCATTTGAGCGAATGCTTGAAAGGGTGACCTTTGGGATGGGCGAATATGACGGAGGTATCGACGATGAAGGGGTGGGTCATCTTGAGCGCTTTCATATCGGAGTCCAATGAGTGGCCGATTAGGATGGTCCGTGGGGTGATCAACGTGAGGAGCCGTTGCTGGATATCTGCAAGAGTTGTTGTCACTGGTTCAAGCATCTCCTTGGTGATGCCGGAGAACCGCGTGACATAGTCAATGATTGGCTTGTCAGGCTTGACGAGCTCGTCCAAGATCACGGCACCATCCCATGATACAACGCTGATCCTTGTGAGTGAGAACTCCTTCTCTCCAGTCATGCACATCTCGCAGTCTATAGCGAGCGCTTCGCGGCCTGCCGTAATGCTTCCCTGCTGCACCTCGTCCTCGGGAACTTCACCATCCTCAAACTTGTCCACGTTCGTATGGACCCAGCCTTCTTGGTTCTTGAAGGCCTGACGCTGCTGCTCGTCCTTCAGCAAGCATGGGTGGACACAAAAACCATTCTCAACATATTGCTCTGGTGTCAAGATAAATTCTGTGAGGCGCGTCCGCACGTTCTCCCAACCCTGTGGGTCCCGAACAGGCTTGGGACCTTTCTTTGATTTATCCTCAGAGGACTTGGGAGCAGGAGCTGTCAGGAAGGTAGCAATAGGCGAGTGCATGCGTCCTTGCCTGTCGTCGCCTGTAGCTTTGACAGGCCACAGATGAGAGAACATTTGGGCGAAGGGCTTCAAGACATCTGGCAAACTAGATTCCGTCAGGGGGCGGGGATAGTAGTCATCGGGAGAAGTGATCTGTCGCTCGGCCGCCTGGACGGGTGCCTTGTTGTTATAGGTGGCGAAGTCCACTTTGGACTTGAACATGGCCTCCTCAAGGCCGGGTACGAGAATAGTGACGACTTTTCTGAAATGGGGCCTATGCCTCACTGATACCCATTGCGGGGCAGTTCCGTCCGCCATGATGTACAGGACAAGATCTCGCAGCTGGTTGATGTTGACCTTGGACTGAAGCCTAGCTTGTGATGAGAAAGTGATGGATGGATAATTGGAGCCGTCAGGCTTTGGTGTCTTCTTCGACTTCTTGTTGGGACGACGTTCGATAGTTTGCCAGTCGCCATCGTTACTTCCATCTTTCTGACCATCGTCGGACCTTGGACGCTTGACACCGGTGCTGGACTGACTATGTGAGGAAGACTCAGGATCTCTAGGCGGGACACTGTCGTTGGCGGCACTGCCATTGATATCACCGGTCATCGTCGCATCCATTGTCGCTTGTCGCTTGTGAATGCCGAATAGTGAGACCGAGGCAGATTTGTGTACCGAGCAGAGGAAACGTATTTGAAAGTGTCAGGCGAGTCGAAGCAGTGCTTGGTGGTGTTGATGAGAGACGATTTTGGAAGTGAGTGATGAATGAAAAATCGACAATGTACCATAGGTACCACCATGTACCAGGTAGTCCATCGTGCAGCTAAGAGCCTACCTAGGTAGAGGCTTGAACTTTGCTTATCTTATCTCACTGGCAGGAGGACCTTTGAGAGATTCAGGGACCATGCCAGGGACCATCCGCTGCAACTTAGTGGGTGGGCACCCACTCTAGCAGCCCAGGTGCCCGGGCAGTTGCTTGAGCCCTCTTAGCTGTCGCCTGAACCGATCCTCAACCCCATGGGGAAGGCCCGGCGTGCCGGCCCCAAAACCTTCCAAGGTTCGCAGGTCACCGATTAACGCACATTTCGCAACTTCGGACATACGTGCCCAGGTGCCCAGGTGGAAGCTCCCGCCCCCGAGGCCCTTATGGCACGGAACGAGTGCATCTTCCCGACGCAACTTCACAAGTCGTGTTGCACTTCTATTTGCCTGACTGAGGGGGTCTTCTGATCACTCATGAACCAAAAGCATGAAGCAACTGCCGCCCCTTAGATTCACACAATAGAGCGTGTCTGTTGCAGATGCAGGCACGCGGCTCCATGCTCAGTGGCTTTGTTAGACTCTGGACCCAAACTAAATTCGTCCTGTACTATATTATATGTCTGTGGCTCAGCCATTTAGATGGATACAAATCCAAGTCAGCGCCGAAGCGAGGCTAGTCGATCAACAGACCACAGTAGATAATATCAGCTTCAAGGTTTTGCTAAAGCGTCGATCCACGGACTCTTTCTGTGTTGGGGTATTCATATGTGATTTCTAGACCGGTGATGTTGTCTCTTATTTGTTTGTCTTCCTTTGCCTTCTCAGTCGACCTTATCCACTTCCAGTATTGGCTCATCAGTATCAAAATCCGCAGCCATTATCTCTACAGCAAAGCCAGCCAAATCCTGAATGGGCAGCAGAATCTGCTCCTTGAAGTATTTCGTACCCGCTTCATCTCTACTACCAGCCCAGGCTCGAAGTAAACTAGCCTCCCTCTCACGGCCGGGGAGGCTTGCAATGTCCTGCAACATGCTCCTCGCTAGATCCAGAATCTCCCACTCCTCTGATCGCGCCAGCGGCGCGTACTTCTCCACCATCAGGGCCAGCGCCTCACACATCGCAACCTGATCCGCCTGCAGCAGACATACCATCACCCTGTGGTCCGTTACCTTGGTCAGCTGTTCCATGACGGATGGTGGAGCGGTGTTGGTCAACGTCTTGGCCATCACCATGAGACCTTTGAGACGGCGTTCATTAAAAGGCAAGGGGTATTTGTATGGCGCGCAGTAAAGTGCTGCGAAGCATGCGACTGAAAGTGCATGGGCGTAGCTCCCAACTTCGGTGTAGTACATGATTGCGTGTTCGACTGTCAATCCGAGGGGTTCCTGTGCCCACATCTTCGCCTGGATGAGAGGCTGGCACTGCCTCCATTGGTGCTGCAGGTACGCAAGTCTCTGTTCGGTGGTTCTCGGGCCTTGAGAATCATCTGGAGGCTGGCAGGCAATGTAGATCTCGTCTATGCTTTCTTTGAGCTCCTGGAGTGCCTTCTTGGTCTTCGGGGGGCTCGTGGGAGGTTTCCTGAGCAACTGCAGATTCGGCACCAAGCTGAAGGAGTTGAGAGGAATTACGGGCGAGTTCTGACAAACCTCGTATACCGTCAAGTCGTCCTTGCATCGCGGGCAGTCGCAGTTGAAGTGATACAAAGCCAGTCCCAATTGCCGAAACAGCTTTGGCTTGGTGTAGTCGATATACGAGATGGTAATCTCATCGCCCTCCTTTATCGGCGCCTCAGCCCGGAGCAACGCCTGTCGCTTGACAAAAGTAACATTGGCATTCGGTATGCAGGAGTGGTTGACCATAGCCAAGACCGGGTGTAGGAAGACCCCAGCCTGTCCTGTATCCACATCTGTTCTGTCAAAAGAGTTCGTCTGGACCTTGCAGAGGATATCCCTTGCAAGATGGAGCTGCTCGTCGTTCTCCGTCCTGCCGGCATAGACCATGCCGCCGTACGCCTGAAGACCAATGTCTTTCCATATGTCTTCCCTCAGCTTGAATTCGGATACGTTGCCCTCCAAGGCGTCAAAGGCACTCCTCAATTCAGGCTCAGAGTCCCATCGGAGCAAGACCTGCAGCAGAGCCCGGACAGGAGTGGGTAACCAGTCCTGGTCCACGGATGACTTCACCTTCTTGAATGCCTTGCACTCGTGCTTGTGGATGAGGCTCCAGTTCGCCTTCTGACAGGAGGCGCCGCAGTATGCGACTGCCTTGCAGCCGGTACAGGCCTTGGTCGGCACGTTATGGGCAAGACAGTGATTGCAGACGACCTTGGAGGAAGGTCCCTTTGGTAGAACTATGGCTGCGGTTAGAGAATGCGTTGAAGAGGGAATGGAGTTGGTTGCATATTGCGTCTGTCAAGACCGGGAGTGTGAATGGGACACCGGCTCAGACAAAGCATGAACATTGAACTCACCGAGGATCGGGTCCTTGAAAGCGGTGATGAGCTCTCCTGGTGCATATGAACGGAGAGCATGTAATCTTCGGCCAGCCCCTGAGGCCTTGGTCCCACGGACCTCAAGGTTTGGATAAGAGGAGACAGCTGCCATGTTTCGAGCCTTGATATATCCCAGAGCAAATGGATCATGCATGCGTCACTGAGACATCTTTCGTTCAAGCACCGGGTCAGACACAACATGTGTATTCAGCATGCTGATAGTTATAGGTGGACCATCCCCCTAAAGCACAGGCCAGGGAGACCCCTGTGCCCTAGAGGATCGGGCATCGCTATTATGTAAGCGGGAGCTGGTGGGGGATAAAATACTGCACCCGGTCAGTTGTCATACTTTTCACATCCTACATGTTCCATACCATCAGGCATAGCTACCTGTCAACAAGCAAGCAACAAGATGCACAAGGCGCTTACTTGCACTGAGTATCTATGTGCCTGTTCTGATACGATACTTACGCGTACTTGGGTAGGTACCAATGCTGGCGAGGTAAGTCAAGTTTACATTTACGGTTCATTTTCTTCTCATATTCAGGGTTGTGCGTCTGTGGTGATGAACAATATTTGAGTTCTGCAATTCTGAAGCGACTGCTCCTGCAGTTGCTCTGTGGATAAATCAAATCCTTTAATTAGGGCTCTGAACAGACGCAAAATCTTCATGTTGAATATAGAAGTTGGTTTTGAGCGGAGAGGGTTTCGAAGAACCAACCGACTTCCACGGTGAAGGCAATTTGGCTCAATACAAATGCTGCAACCACAGACACTCTAGACACTCACGTGTCCACGACGGATCCAGCAGGGTAGCGAGTTCCCTTCACGTCCATCTTCTCCAGGATTTCATCCACAATGGCCAGCTCCTCGTCCGTCAGGTCCACCTGCTTTGAGTTTTCGTTGACCCGGTCTGCTGTTGTGGCTCCGGGAATGGGGATGATAGTAGGCATCCCAGGTCTTCTAGATAGGCTTCTCACCCAACCGATAGCAAATTGCCCTGGCGTGACACCCTTCTTCTTTGCCAACTCCTCGACACGGTGAACTAAAGCAATATTGTGCTCAAAGTTCCCAGGCTGGAACCGGGGAAAGTGCCGCCTCATGTCATCCTCGGGAATATCATCGATCGTCTTGATCTGACCCGCGAGCAGACCACGCCCCATAGGCGAGTAGGCAACCAGGGGAATGCCGTACTGGGCACAAGCTGCCACTACACCATTGTCCAAAACCTCGGTGCTGAACAAGCTGAGCTCAACCTCAACAGCTACTACCTTCGTAATCTTGACTGCTTGATGAATAGTCTCGGCTCGCACTTCACTGAGCGAGATGCCGCCCAGCTTGCCCTCGTCGATATACTTCTGCAGCTCTCTGAACGTCTCCTCCATGGAGACTTTGGGGTCACGGCGAGCACACTCGAAGATGTCGAGCTTCTTGCGCCCGTTCAACTGCTTCAGCGCCGTGTCGATGGACCTGCGGATCCCAGCTGCGCTGCCATCCGGGGCCAGCACGCCGAGGCTAACCGCTCCCTTGATCGAGAGGACAACCTTGTCCGCATCCTCAGGGTACTTCTCAAAGTAGCGCTCCAAAAGCACAAGGCTGTTGTACTCTGAAGGCCCGTAGAATTCACCGCCGTTCCAGAAGTTGCTGCCATTCTTGAGAGCGGCTCTCATGGCCTCAAATGCTTGCTCCTGAGGGCAAGGGTTTGCGCGCCATGTCAATCCTGTGAGACATGTTAGTGTCCTGGATTTTCCATCGCCTTGCAGTGATTAGGGCTGATTTGCTATACGTACCCATCAGACCGTAGCCAATAGGGCCGACCTCTTGTCCGTTGACTTGAGGCATGATTGATCGGGGTAGGTGAGAGTTGTTGTAGGGCTGTGTATGGTTGCTGATATGCTATGCAATGCTCGGGGTAATGCTTGGATCGATGAGCTCTGAATGGGAATCTTTGACCTTGAGATAGGATATTCAACAGCTCTTTATATCATGTTTCAGTGCTTCATATTCTGGCGAGTTGTGAAGCTCAAAGCTCTGCCGCGAACCCCTGCGGTCTCGGGTGACCTCATTCGCGTTCGGAGTTTAGATGCTGTCGCCTCGCGCACTATAGGGTACCTAGTGTGAGTACGGACCCGGCTTACGGATCGGCTCAATGACGACTATCAAATCCGGCAACCTCACAGCCACAGGCTTGTGCCATCACGGAGCTCGCGCTGGACTTAATGAAGACAGCTCAATATCACCGACCTCTATGCCACGGGGAGGAGACACGTATTGCTGCATCTGCCTTCTAACCTTCAAGGTCACATTGACCGTAGGCATACATCTGTGCGTGGCCTGCACTGATCCCTTCCTCAATCTATATCCACGAGCTTCTCCTCGGGCATTGGCGCCGGGGCTCTCACCGGTAATTGACCATCCTTATCCCCGCCGCCGACCAGAGACAACCTCTCACCCTCAACACAGGATTCAACACTGTTTCTCTCCCCTCTATTCGCACTATCCTCCGGCCTCACCTTATCCACATCATCACTGACGCCAATAGCGACAGCAGCCCTCGCGCGGTCTGCCCGCGTTGAGACCGGCAGGTTGGACAGTATATCGTCCCGTTGCCGTCCCAGCTGCTGCTGCCGCTCCGCCTGTCGCTGGATGATCGCCGCGTTGGCTGCAACGCTCGCGTTCGTGTGTAGGTTGGCGTAGGCATGCGTGTTTGCATGCGTGCGGCGAGTGCCGCTTCCGCGCAGGAGCATCTCGCGCATCTCCCTGGCCTGCTGGACCTTCTGTCGGTTGTTCACCGTGTTGGAGCTTGCCAGCAGGGCGGAGATGCGTCCCTGCATCAGGCGCAGGTCCATTGGGGACGGGTGCTGAGCAGCAGACTGTGCGTTGGGGGTAGTCAGATGCTGAAATTGAGGGACCACGGTGCTGCCTCGAGGATCGTAGCTGTTGTCCACGCCCAGCGCTCCGACAAGGGCGTCGAGGCCGAGGCCCGGATCTGCGGCCAAGCTGCTGGGAAACCCACCACCGCCCATCATCAGGAGGTACCAGGTCGGAAAGTCCTTCAGCCCGACCACTCGCAGGCCCTCAAACGTCGTGGGCATGCGGTGCTGGTATCTGCAGTCCCGGCCAAACTTGCACGTCCCGTGGTGACACCAGTGACGGCAGAAGAGGATGCTACGGGTGCTGCTGTTGATCATCTGGGGCTTGTCCTTGAGGGTGATGCTGCTGTGCTGGACGGCGGTGAGGCGGGGCTTGTCATGCATGGCCTGGGTCATGTGTGGCCGGAGTGGCTTCCCGACGCTGGTGTCGACAGCATTGTGCCGGGAGGCGCTGAGCATACGCTCCGCTTGGTGAGGTTGTGTCTGCCCCTGCGCTTTGGCCGCTGGCTCCTCATGAGCCGTAGCAGCGCTCGGAGAGCTGAGCTTTCCTGCAGAGCTGTCGTCATCTTGCTCATCCTGAGGTGTCGAAGAAGTCTGCTTCGTCACTATGGAACCCTTCCTACTGAGTTCGGCCTCTGCGTTGTTACCAGCTCGCTTCGTACGGTTCATGTCCCTTGTTTTGCCATCCCTATCAGGTTTGGGACTAGGAGTTGTGTCTTCCGTCCCTCGTAGGATGGCTCGTATCATGTCGTGGTGCAAGCGCACCTCATAGATGCCGTCATCGTCCTTGTCGACGATACCAAGGTTTATCAACCCAATAGTCTGCTCGGTGTCCAACTCCCGTGGAACACCTGCTAGTTGCACCCAGTGGGGAAGCTGGTCAACAGCAATGAGGGGAACGATGGGTCCTGGCTTGCCGTCTGTCGTCCCTGGACGGACGACGAAATGATCTGGGCCTGGTTGCATGGTGGTTTGTGATTGATAAATTGAAGGCGCAGGTGATGGAGCACGTCGTCTCTTGGATGGTGACAGGAAATTATATACGGTCAGGTTATGGCAAGAAGCCCCGTGGCCAATTGCAAATCATATATGATCCTGACAGGTTCGGGTATCTTGGTGACTTGTCAGTCTGCTTGCCATGTCAAGTGACGCATCTGGGTGAGTTGTTTGCGGTTTAATAACAGCAGCGAGCTGCAGCAGCCAAACGCAATCGGTGCCTGCGGCCTGACATATGCCTCGCTTACAGCCGTACTTTATAACCTGCACCTACGATTGTCTACATTGGCTCTACCCTGATTGAGACATCAAGCCCGTCAACACAAAACCCAAACTGTCGGGGAGACCCCTTCAGCTCTACCTCCCGCTTGATCCAGCGGCCAGCCTTGTTTCCCTCTGCCTGCGCATCATCATCATCACCATCATCATCAGCAGCAGCAGCATCCGTTTGAGCAGGCTGGCTGCTGTCCTTCACTTCACGTCCTCCCACCACTTCCCCATAATCGTCAATATCATTCTCATCCTCATCGCTGTCGCCGGCCTCGTCATCGAAGCCTGCGACAGGATCCCACTCACCCGTCTCCCAGATGAGCCGGGTCTTCAGCGGCTCAAGACCGAATATCCTTCCCGCAATGCCCTTGACGGCATAGATGTCAACTGATTTAGGTATCTGGGCTTGCTGCATCACAATGTCCTCTGTAGCCTGCCCCAGGCCCGGGCCAGGCCGAAAACTCACGTTGATCAACCGCGCTTCCAGGAAGGAAGGATTCACCTCCTCCCTACGCACCACGACCGGCTCGCCATAGATATCGCACAACTCAGCGTACCGCCGGTGCTGAGATAGCACCTGGCCCTCCTCCTCCTCTGGTACCGCGGAAAGTTGGCGGCCTATCCGGGATAGATAGAACATCTCGGCGTTAGTCCTGTCGTTGGGCGTTATGGCGGAGAAGTTCAAGATGGTGAGGCAGGCCAGGCGACCGACTGTCAGCATGTAAGCTTCCTCTGTCACCGTGGCCTTGCCGCCTGCGGCTATTGTGGCGTCGGTGGTGTCTATGTCGAGCCCAAGGCCTGGGTTTTCGTAGACTGGATTGTGGGCTAAGCGAAGGGATGTCAGACCCGGAAAGGAGTCGGGGAGAGCATCGATGAAGGACCATGAGGACACTTTGTTGTATGATATGTCGAGATAGCTCAACGCCTTACTGAAGACTGGCTCATCTTGGGATGCATCGCTCGTGATAGCTGATATGTTGTTGGCTTTGAGGTACAGATTCTTCAGGGACGGTAAAGACGCGAGGCTCGCCACTGCGGAGATGGAGGTGAATTCGTTGAACTCCACGTGGATGGAAGTCAATGTCGACGGAAGCGCCACTGCGTGCCCTGCGGGCAGATTGGACAGTTGGTTGGCGCTGGCGTATAGAGCCGTGAGGTCCTGGAAGCCGGTAGCTATATTGCAGATATTCTGCCAGTCAAGCAACATCTCGTCGACTGCGAGCTCTCTCACACCAGCGAACGCTGACTCGTAGCCCTTGGAGTTCAGATATGCTGCAGTGTCCTGGAGCCGATTGCCACTATCAAAGAGTCAATATCATGTCTCTATCCAAAACGTTCGAGCCGACCAGAGGCTAGGCTTTTTACCTAATTTTCAGCTTACGCAACGCTTTCAGTTGCGAGCAGATCTCAACGACCTCTTCGAGCCTCGTCAACAGATTACGGCTAAGATCAAGCTCAACAACCTCGGGACAGACCTTCCTTATGGACTTTTCCCCGGCGCTGGGGTCAGAGGCTCTGTCGAGGCGCAAGGTATCGAGGATAACGACCTTCAGCTTTTCGAGGCGGGCCTGCTGCTTGCGTATCTTATCAAAGCCAATTTCCTCGGCGACCTTGCCTGAGATGATAACCTGAGGTCCGGACGAGATTGGAGTCTGGTTGGCGGTGACCTCTGAGGCGTACTTCTCCTGGAGGGCCTGGAGGAAGGACCTCGGCCTCTCAGCTTGTCTCTCGGGCCGGATGAATGAAGCAGCGGTGGAAACATGTGATAGACCTGCGTGGTGTGAGCATCTCATCTCAGCTGAATGTCTCAAGCAGACCTAGAAGCGTTCGCAGAGAGCCTACATTTGAAGTAACGTGTGCCCTTGTGTGAGCCATCGTGCTTGCCCCTGGACGGGTCGTCCCATTCGACACCGAGCCACGTCCCGCTTGTACCGCTCACCTCGCCGATGTAGCGGACAGTGCAGAGGGCGCCGCTGTAGGAAAGCCGTTGGCCGATCCAGTTCTGTGCGGTCTGGGACATTTTGCATCATACCTCTTGTTTACCTGAATAGCAGAGCCACCTCCGGGAATGTCGAGCAACCCGTGGACAATGGTGGTAGACTATCGATTTCTTGGCTAGCCCTCTGCATTGTAATTCAGGCCCACTTGGGCCTGTTGGGAAGAGGCGGCTAGCCCCTGGAGCCCTGGAGCCGGGCGTTTCGTGGGGAGCTACAGCGGGAGCTGCAGCGGGAACTGCAGCGGAGTGTGCCGTATAGAGCGCCGATCTAAACCTGTGGAACATCACAAGTACAGACAGGCTCAAGCCAGTGTCAATCCGTCTTATCAAGCAAATTACCCTGCATCCCGCTTGAAATGGGCCAGCTATTCCGGCGAAGTATTTACAGTTTGCTCTTCCCAGATCCAACGACCTTCACGAGTGCCCGGCCGTTACTCAAGCATACCTTCTTACCCTCCACCTTGGTCTCGAAACGGACCTCCTCCCAGCCATCCTTGATCTCTCCACTCCTCCACACGTTGGTCACCAACTTGTCTCCCGGCAACACCGGACTGGCAAACCTGGCCTGGAATTCCTTGATGTTGTTGGGGTCACTGGCACCTAGGTGCTTGAGTAGCCCATGGGCGGTTGAGTTGAACGAGTACAATCCGTGTATGATTTCTCCTCCAAAGCCCATCTTCTTACCGGGCTCTGGCGTCGCATGCAGCGGGTTGTAGTCGCCATTGAGACGATATAGGAGCGCAGCCTCCCTCCTGGTTTGGTCCTCAAATGTGAAATCAGGCTGCTTGCCCTTGGGCGACGGGAAGTTGACCGTAGCAGGGCCTTTCGGCCCACCCCAGTTGCCCTGGCCCACAAAGAAGGCACTCCCGATGGCACGCGAATAGACCTCACCCGTCTCGGCATCTACAAGATCGGTCTGGTTCTCAAGGACGGAGCCGGGCCTACCCTTGTCATAGACACCGAGAACCTTGGTGCGCAGCTCAAACCTCTTGCCCGTCGAGGTTGGTGGGAGAGGCTTAAGGAACTGGACCAGACGCTGGCCGTCAACGACGCGGGTTTGATCAAAGTCGGGTATACCGGGGATCTTGACAGCCTTTTGGGCAGCGTAGAAGTCGATGACTTCCTGTGATTCACCCTTGAAAGCTGGCCGGGTGTCAGCACAGACATCAACAATGAGGGCATCTTATCGGACTCACGGAGAATGACGGGGTAGGTTGGGAAGACAGCAAAGTTGGGGTGCAACTCATAGAGGAAGTGACGCTCGTCAGCAGTGACGCCGATGCTGTTGGCGAACAGAAGCACATCACGCTTTAACCATGCCACCGGCTGGGGAGGATATTCAAAGCCAACACCTGGGCCGCTCATCGTGCCAAGTGTATACTAAGTATGTGATAATGGTGAGAGCTCGCAAGGTAAAGAGATGGGTTATCGGGGTTACGGTTAGGGGTTAAGGTCTAGTTCGGGGGAGAGAGTAGGTATTGGAGAGTACGAGTACGAGGAGTAGATGGAGAGGGGATTTCCTGTAAATCGCTACTTGAATGGAAAGACAATGACACCTTCGTCTTTCCCGGGGTTAGTACCTCGCCGCAAGTAAGTAGGGTGTGCAGTGAGTGGTCTTATGGTAGTCGAGATGCCGAGGTCCGCAGTGTCCGTTGACTGAGTGGCAGCTCGAATGTGGGGTTGAGAGCACAACCGCAGGACCGTGTCACAGCCCGTTAGACGTTCCAAGGTTCCATGTTCCCCGGGGATTTGAACAGCCTCTCATGTTTCGATGGGCTCGAGCTCCCCACCTGCAACCTGCGTGCCGTGTGCGTGCTAAGGTAACCAAGTACAGTAGTTGAAGACATCCATGGCCTTGACTGTTTCAATGTTCCCCTGTTCTACACTAGTGTACATGTGGGGCCGAATCGGTCCCGGCCGAGTGGGGCTAAGATAAGGCGCAAAACGTTTATCGGTATTGCTCCGCCGAAAAGTTTCCAGACCAATTCAATGTCCAGCTGATTGGACTTTCTCCTATCGCTGTGGACTCTTCGAAGGCTTCGGTGCTGAAGTGAGAGTGCAAGAAGGGCTGTTTCCAATCGATCCTTCCAATCTTCTCTTCCTTCCCACGAGTTCGCCATCGAAGCTTGCTTCTAATATGGCGCCGGCCGAACCTGCCCCAAAGACGGGCACCTCCATCGCAACCGATGCGAGCATCGATTGGCGCAACTTTTCCAAGGCGAAGGGTGTTCACCTCCTCCGTCCGAAGATCAGAGGCGTGAACGGCAGCTCGAAACCGCAATCAGCCAAGCCATTGACCAAGAAAGCCCGACGGATCATCGTCATCATGATCGAGAAGCTGATGCGCAAGAGAGATGAACTTGACAAAATGATCTTGAGCCAGGCTAGCAGGCCCCTTCGAAGTCTCAACGCCACCGATTTTTTGTTCCGCGAACGTGCCTTGCGACAATCCGAGCAATTGACCAGAAGGGAGGGGAGATACGTTCAAACCCTATCAACGGTTCTTGCTGAAAGAACGAGGCTTTACAAAAGGGACCCCTCGGCCGAGCGAGTCGTTGATCTCGACTTTACAAGAGAGCTGCTACTGAGGTTCAGCCGGCACCTTGATCCCAACCTGGTGGCGGCCGAGAAGCCGAAGGAAGGCCGTGTTGACGACGATAGGCACACTTCGCGCAAAGACAGCAACAGTTCTGGCGATGTGGGCTCCGAGGATCGAAAACCCTCCGCGACCGGTGGCTTGGATGGTGCCTTTGATGACACCATAGCATCAAAAAAGCGAAAATCGGACGACCCGATCGGCCCTGGGAAGGAGCCACACAAGAAGACGAAGAAGGAGCAGACTAATGGCGAACAATCATCCGCCTTGAAGATCCAGATCGACAAACCTATTGCGTCTCAGAGATCCCAGGGCATAGAGGCCTCTATCGCAACAATCAAGGCAGAGATCAATATCCTGTCCCAGACAAAGACGACTACAGGCGATGGTGACATGAAAGAGAAGGCCGACCGAAAGGCCGGCCGAAAAGCCAAGGAAACCACATCCCTAAAAAGCGCGAGCGATAACGGAGGTCTGACACCCTTTTACATGCTCCATGCTAAGGCCATGGTGCACCCTGAATTCAACGACCACGTTCACGACAGGCCTGCAAACCGAAGGGGCAAGAAGAGGCCCTCGAACAGACCCATAAAAGAATACCACGTCCGGGGCGCCCTTCCTGATCCTCATGCCTCTGGACCCAAGCAACATTCTAGAAAGGACCAGGGCGGCTCGCAAAAGAGGCGACGTTAGCATGAGATTACGAAGCCCGGTTTCGCAGAAAGAGGATCCGTATGGCACCGGCCGAAGCTGTCCCACGCATTAGCGGTGACGCGGGAGCATTGAGCCCTTCTGCGGAGGTACAACACCAACCGTCTATGAGTGAGCTCACGAATCCGCAGGCACGAGTAGCGATATTCCCAAACGCAAGTCCTGCGCAAAAAAAGCCGGCGATCACATGTTGATCACATAGGCTTACTTCTGTCTGGTCGTTTTGCCAACCCTGTTTAGTTTATCGGGTACTGTCCGCCTTGTCGCTTCGCCAGTTGGAGGTAGAATCATTCCATTTGCAGGAAGCTGAAGGATGTTACAAACTTTCCAGTTCCAAAAAACAAAACGAGCATGGCTGGGCTTTGTTGACATTTGGATGTGGAAGATGATTCGTCCAAGCATGTTGGCACCTGGCATTCGGCGAAATGGCTTTATAAGGAGTTGCGGTCTCAAGATACCAAATCTGCATTATATCGGAGTTACGGCATCAACACTGAATACAGACCTACGCGCTGCCTTTGGCATACTGATCTCGTGGCCCTGCCCAGAGCCTTGCGCATATTCGATGTATGTTTCCCGCCAACTGTTGGCGGCGAGCTTTCATGTGCTGTACGTTTCGACGGTCCTCATCGCAGCGTTGGACTACAAATCAAATAACGAGGCTCAAATGAGGCACGACCTACGTCGTTGAGTCCCGCAGAATAGGCCATACAGAATCATGTATGTGGCAAGTGTCGCCGGATGGCGACGAATACAAAATAGCAAACTAGAAGCAATTACACTGCCGTTCTTCTCGACAACTGATCTCGCTGACTGGATAGCATGAGCGTCATCGAATTTGCACTAATTGGCAGGAGTGTCGGAAATCGACGCAATTGGTAAACCTTGCCAAAGTCTGAGTGGACATCTGTAGAGAGGGTATTTAACAACAAACACAGAGGGAACCATCCGACTGGTCGGTCTCCGAACACTTTGCAAGCTAGATCGACAATCTCTTTACATTTTTCGTTCCGTACGCCTCACTTGAGCAGCAGTGACGTCGAAGGCAGAATCCCGTCCTTGGCTCGGTGATTGGGTCCAGATGTTTACATGGTCGTAGACCTGAGAATCCTTCAGCACCGACAAGGCGCATCACCCAATGAGCATATACCCAAGCTCGACTGATCATATCTCGCAAGGCATGTGCATCTTCGAAGAAGTCGCATACCAATGAGAACACATGGGATGCGATCAGTGCTGACGCCTACATGGCTCGGCAGGTTTGAGAAAACCCAGCCTTACCTCCATACGATCAGATCGAGGGTCTCGTTGCACAAAGTCTTCGAATACTGGCCATCTTTGAATGACCTAAAGTGACACACCCTGTGGCCACCGTGACTGAGCCCTGAGTATTCGTGAAGTGGCCCCCTAGTACAGCCGGCCACGTCTACCCGCACGCCGACACCCATGGTAAGACGAGCATGACGATCGTAGAGGAATATCACATGTAACATACGTCCAGCAAGGACTTCTTTCCCCGCCCAGTACCATAGTAGAGCCCCAGGCGCCACATGAGCGACGTATCGGGTTGTTCTATGATCCCCACCTTGATCATGCCGGGCCGAGCATCTTCTTCCTAACCTTCTCCCTTGCAGGGTATTCCTAGGGGTTCCACAGCAGGTCAACTGGACGTGTTGGAGCAAATATCCCAACCGGTGAGGCGAAGGGCTCGTGGAGGAGTGCGGCACTCCGTGGATATTGGACAGCGTCCATGATGGGGCGGGAAGACACCATGCCAAGGTCTGTCACTTAAGACTAGCCAGCACATGCATGCAGCGTGCCCCAGGAAAGCGCGAGAAAGCTACACGACAACACTGTCGTCGGGGAACTACTGTTGTGCAACTGCACGTGGTGAGCTTCTCCTCATTGATCCGTCGGAATGTCTGGTTGAAAATCTTCATCGACGGTCCTCTGAGGGTATATAAAGCTACCTTTTTCGCTCCTCTTTACTTCAGTTTGAAAAGAGAAGCAAGGCTCCCGTCTATCTACTCCAAAATACCAATCTACCAGGACCTCGTCGAAAACCGATATCAAGCATCAAATATTGACCTTCGGCCGGAGTCTAACTCATACCAACAAGATGAACCCCTGGTATGTCTTCGTCTGTCTCCATCCCTGTCCTATCCTCTGGTCCTGCAGGACACTGCAGTCTGTTTGGACATATCGTCTCCATGCCCCACCCGTGGGAACCCTTGCTGACCTTTTGCCTCTTGAAAATCATCAGCACTTGCAACACCTGCTGCTCTGGCCAGTGTGCTGGTACCTGCGCCTGCGGCTCCTGTAAGGTACGGCCCCCCTTCAATGCTGCTTCATCCTCTTCAACGCTTGAAAGCCGGGAGTGACTGACGGTGGCCGTAGCACTAAGCAAAACGTCGTGGCACCGCCAAGCATGCAGGTTTGAGCTTCACACGGGTTCTCCCGGACCCACCTCACACTCCTTTCCGGAATTGCTATAAGCTCTGCGGGTGCTGCGGGTGTGATGGCCTGGTAGGGCCGATGGACCGATGGGCCGATGGGAACGGGACGATTGAGCGGCGATAACTGCGTCCTTGCCAGTGGAAACGGTGATTGGAGTCGGAAATTATCCTCTTGTCAACTTCCTGGGCCTCGGTAGTACTAGTAGCCCTCGTTTTCAAGTCTGCTTCGGCAAAAATGCATACTCTCATTCGATAAACAGTCTTAACAAGCCTTGGGGTATCTGCCGTGTAAACTGTGGCACCTTGCATCAGCCTCGACGCCCCAATCAAATCCATCTCCGACGACTGTTATGTATGCGGGCTAAGGACGGACTTACTCTATCACAAACTCAACGAATCAGGAAACCAGGTGAGCGAAAAGCAATGATGTGATAATAACGTAAACCTGCATGGACGCCGTGCTTGAACCGAAACAGGCCTGAAGGTATCTCCCAGATCTGTCTCTTGATGTCATTAAATCCGTGAAACACTTTAAAACTTTAGACATCGTCAATCATGCCCATTTGCCCAACACAGCCATCAAGCCGGCGCCCACGCACATACAGCCAAAGGCCAACAGGGTCATACGGATGCTACTTTTGCGCATCTCGGGGTTGAACATGAACTCGTGCGCCATGAGCTCCACCAGGCCTGTGTAGATCAGGATACCGGCTGATATGGAGTCGAATACGCCATTGACGGTCAATGTCTTGAGGCTGCCCGGCTTAAGAGTCTGCCTCACGCCGATGCCGGCGGCGATAGCGATGGGTGTCGATACGGAGTAGGCACAACCCAGCGCGTAGGGCAGCCACTCCTTGCCTCGCGGCCACTCGGCAACGGCCAGCCGGGTGCCGAGACCAAGGCCCTCGAAGGACTGGTGGAAGACCAAGACGATGTACAAGACGGTGAACTCATCACCCGACACGGCGAGCGTGAGGCCGATGAAGACGCTGTGGAATATGACGCCGAATTCCAATATGAACAAGGCCGTCATTTGCGCTGCGAATGCCTCAGGGTCGCTGTGCTCGCGTTTGTGGCCCAAGTGGTCCTCCCCCCCTGGCGGATAGCTGACGTTGTGGGTGAAGCCCGGCGCGTCGCCGGTAGAGTCGGTGGTGATGGGGCCGCTGTCGGCGGTGGTGATGACATTCTCCTCATCGGTACCCTTCTTAGGGTTCGGTGGGGTGAATTCCACTTCATCGTGGCTATGGCTATGGCTATGGCCGCCTTGGATGTTCCAATCGAATCTACTCGCCATCAATTCGACAAAGAACATGGTACTAGATCCAAGTTAGTTACTGTCTTGCAAGTCGAGAAGCTGGCCCAAGGAAGGCAGGTAACCGAGAACTCACAAGATGGTCATGAGAGCAATGCCCTCTGGCCAGGAATATGAGGCCATTACCGAGTCGGCGGGAAAGCATGGAGAGCCGAGGGCCTCGTTGGCTGGGGCGAGTAAGTGGATGAAGGCTGTGGCTACGATGACGCCGGAGCCGAAGTATTTGGCGACGAAGAAGGCCATCTTGGGCACTTGCAGGCGTTCAGATCGGGCGAGTACTATAGGAACAACGGCACCCAGGAATGAACCGAACATGATGACGAAGATACTGGATACGCGAAGACCCAATCTGCCATCGAACTCATTGCCAGAGCCTAGGTATTTGGAGTCAGTACGGCGATGCAGGGAAACAAGGGGGCAGGAGACCTAGGGTTGGTCTCCTGAGGCATGCGAGGTATATGGAGGAGGCTCATGGGCCTCTGCCCTAATATGCAGGTAGATCAGGACGGCTTACTGCAGTCGACAACTACACTGGTGGGCATACTGCTGGCCGCATCATCGGTCGACATTGTGACCCGTACAGCAGCAGCAGCAACAGCAGCAACAACAACAACGGCGGCGGCGGCGCACAAGGGCTTTGTGATATCCGGGCGAAGGAGGGTCAGCTGATGGCAAGTTGAGGGACAAAGACGCCTTGGAGAACAGGAGGTGGGCGGCGGATGGATATGGCTATGGATATGATTGAGAACGGGCGGATCATCTAGACAGTTGTTGAAGGTAGGAAAGGGAACGAATAAGTAGTTTTGACTGACGGGCAGCTGCCAGGGCCACCGATAATGATTGATCAATCAATCGATCAACCGATCAATCAAGGCCAAGGCGGGGTGGAAGGGTGGACGACAAGATTTGCGGCGGTCCTGTTTAGCTCGTGAGGGCCGTGACTAGGTCAAAAGTCAAAAGTCAGTGGTCGAAGTCAGTGGGCCAGCCGTTGGCATTGACCCTGACAGTGACCGTAGATGAGGACCTTGATGGCCAAACCTTGGGAGGGCCCGCGCTGCTTTTTCGCATTCGGTGCGGCCCCGGGCAGCCGGGGTGCAAAAGCGCATAATAAGCGCAACAGAATAACTATTAAACGTGTGTGATTGGCTGGGCTGCGTGAATAACCGGGGCTCAGATGTTTTTCGGTTCCGATGTCAGGCCAGCAGGGGCCAGGCACGCACGGGCAGGGCAGGGCAGGGCAGGGCGGGGGCAGGGCAGCGTGGGGCCCAAGGGCACATCGATGACATTTCTGGCTGACCTGAACATTTGAACATACCTCTCATGTGGAGCAGTTGACCACATTTATGTCCCACATCTCGCACATGCCACAGCCGATATCTACCGGGTTCCCTATTATGGACACGCTGACACGCGGTCGAGCAAGCTTGTGTACTATGTACTGTACGGGCGCGATTGCCGATAGAGCTCTCGGAACGAACGCCGTATATACCTAGGTAGTGTGTACCCATGGGATATACATCCACCTTGGTGACTTGCTATCTTCCAAGGTTGCCTCTACTGTCAGCTGGATGTAGGTAAACGGATGATGCAGCCTACTAGCACAGCCGACACTATACTACTACCTACCTACCTAGGTATCTACCTACCTACCTACCTAGGTACTTAGTAGGTAGGTACTATGAAACCCGCAAGTGGCCATCAAGGTTCTCACTCGCTGCAGACCCGTCACAATCAGACATCACATCATACTCATATCCTCGGTCATCAAACCAACCTGCCGTATCACATTTGTTAGTCACGAGGTATCAGATCATAGCGATAGAATTACCTCGAAGGGTGAAAACTCAGATCAGAACCGCACAATGCATTCCAGCCACCGGGTTCGTGTATCGGAGGGTATCTATCCCAACCCAAGGTTCATTGCGGAGAGATAAAAAATCGACCGGGTTGGCCCATGACCAGCTTTGCGGCGAGCAGCAACAAGTCTGATCTCATGTATATGAGAGTTCTGGTCTGAGGCCCAAAGGAAGCCTTCATCAGCCTCTGAACAGCCAGGGTGGCTCAATCGAAGGCCCAGCAGATGCGGCACGCAAAGGGTCATTCTTGTATAACCTTGGAAGAGAGAGTGTGTATACAGATGATCTCTACTGGTGATTAGTTGCGGATGAGACGGCCCAAGATGGGAGCCAGCTTGGGGTAGAGGATAGCCGTGGTCGGCCGATTGCCCAATCACGGGCTTCGCTCGTCCGCAGTTTGATCCTATAGTAGGATACTGCGAGAACCTTGATGGCCACTTCGAATTCTTGGCTTAAACCATATATCATGCTATACCATATAGGTACTGCCATAGTAGTGCATATTACGTCAAAACAACCGGCAAAGAACCGGGCGTCATTTGAGGGGCGCTGATAAAAAATAGCACATAACATGTTAAGCATCACAACTATCGTGCGTACTGAATATGAACACAACTTTGAGCGCAGTGAGAGTCCAGTCAGCAGAGAATTTCACGCAGATATAGAGGACCTAGACCCGGATCCGAGTTCGGCCGGGGGTTCGGAGGTTCAGAGGCCTTGACGACCAGATTTCACGCGCTCAATAAGCTTAGCTACCCAGGTAGATATCGAGGAGACTTTCGACCCCAAGCTTATAGGGCTACCTAGGTACCTAGGTACTTTTACTAGGTGATTAAAATTGAGGCTCAAGAAGCCAAACCAGCATTTGTGCTCAAATATTTGATTTGGATGCCGCCTGTGGGTCAGATCGAGCCCCACCATGACGTGCCGCCCAGATCAATTGATCAATTGATGTCTCAGTATAGTACCCACCTTCAAGGGGACCATTTCCTACCTAACTGCCTGAATAGGCACCTATCTAGCCAGGTGCCAGGGTAATCAATATCTGGTATACAGTAAACCTTACGTATGTAGAGTAGCTTCAACTCTGGGCAAGCCCATGATAATTCCACGAGAAAGTCCGCGACAGCCACTGTATCAACATTGGAACCTCCGCTGCTCCTCTTATTATATACCAGTGAGGTTGAACTATATAGTATGCACCTATGCTGCCGGTTAGCATCGTATGAGTGACTGACTGGCCGGCTAAGCGGGGACGAGGGGTCACCGTTAACCAGTTGACCCATCTGTTTACAGATTGATATCGCTATAATAAGTAGACTATGTATCCAACCTTGGAATACCCTAGTTCAACATATGGGTGGTCAACCAATCCGAAGTGTTGGAGGGTCCTGACCTAAACATATATTGTGACCTCTTCCATGGCAACCTATGTCCTGCTTGAAAAGACCGACGACAATGAGCATCAACAGGTCGCATCTGCTTATGTTACCCCTAGGTAGGTATATGATATGTTCGGGCTGTCGAGGTCACAGGTAAGTAGTCTAAGTGCGCTGCATGTGAGATCCCCGCATTCTCCCCGATTGGTGCGAAATTCTCAGGTCCGGATTTGGAAGTTGCCCGGCCGATGAGCTTGGAAAAAAGTCCCCCGGGCCTGAAAGAACAATGCGTATCAGCCCTCAGCCCACGACAGCACCTACAAGTGCACTGCAGCGAGGGACCTTCCAAGGTTACCTAGGTACCTAGGTACTTAGTAGGTAGCTATGTAATTGTACGAGACGAAAGCAGCCTTCAGCCCTCGACACGCCAAAGTCTTGCAAGCCACAGTCGATTGCGAGCGGCCTGTTCATAAGCGGCTCAAAGATTATATTTACTTTTCTCTTTGTTGAAGATTGTGCGTGACCTTCCAAGGCTGCGTAGGTGCTTCCTGAGGGCATGGGTACCTAGGTAGGTACTATGTACGTACACTAGGTAGGTGCTTGAGCCCCGGTAGGTGCATCGCCCACAGCCCTGGGCACACCTGGGCATTTGCCAGCCGCCAACCGAGGGGAACGCCAGGCCAGGCTCCAGGCTCTAGCTTTGTTCTAGCTCTCGGGCCGGCCGCCTTTGTCCACGGGGTGCCTGAATACCTCGCCTGGCCTTGCATCGCGCATCGCATCGCATCCCGCAGCCTCATCATGGGTTGACTTCATGCCTGTCAACCATCATCCAAGATCCACTTTCCCATGGCATATCTCACCAGCGGGGCCGGTGCATTTATGCCCCAAGCCCATGCTGCACCGGAAGGTTTCTACAACCAAGCTGTCTTCCGTGCATGCGACCATGTGCCCTCCAGAGCCGCCTCTGTTGGCCTGCGCAACTCACCACCTGCAAGCCTTAACTCACCTCAATTCCACCATCACACCCTCCCGGACGCCCATCAGAACCATATAGAAACCCCAGTACCGAATCCATCAGCATTCGACCCCGCCCAAGAGCTCTTGCGGATGAGGACTGGCGCCGCGCCGACGATTGCGACGCCCCCAGCTCAATACGCCCATGAGACTCCAGCTATCACCCGTTACACATCTTATCGCCCGTCGAACGAGGAACAACTTCGCTTTGCAGCCTCTGCTGACCACCCCACCGTGTCAACGTCCTCAGATGAGCCCCCTGGGCGTCATTCTGATGTCTTCTCCGTTGGCGAAAATAGCGACACCACTATTACTGACCCTCAGGTAGAACAGCCCGAGGCAGATCCTCACATACCGCCGCCACGGCCTAGGCTAGCCACCGATTCCAGTGCCCATATCTTTCAGGGGAGGATGCCGACCCCGCCTCAGCCAGGAAATGTGAACGGCCCACCTCAACATCTGTTCAACAACTCCCGGGAGGGTTCAATCTTGGCAGCTCCTCCAGTTGCACTACCTCTAGTGGCAGGTGTCGACACCATAACCTCGGCGCAGTCGGCAAAAAGCCGACCCTACGACCCATTAGCACCGATAACACCTGTGAACGGTCAACAGTGCGACTGCCGCGCCGTGCCCCGGGGTTTCTTGTCCATGCTTGATGATGAGGCTGGTTCTGACATTGGGACTTTAGCGAAGCTGTACGGCGCATGCCGGGATGACTTGTGTTCTCTGCATCTGAACTCATATGCCAAACTCATTACCGGTGCCGTCGAGGAAGTCTCGGCTGCTTCAACTTTAGTCAATTCACGGACTCATGAGGAGGCGCAGCAGCAGGTAGATCAGGTCCCCTACACCTTTGAGGAAACAGGAACGGGAACCAAGTGGACAGCCGTTCCTCGGCGGAGACGCGCAACCTCGGTCCCAGGTATTGAGGAGATCGAGCTCGACTTGACCTCAAAGAGGAGGCGTCTGGACGGCGAGGGAAGCTTTCGACCGCTCCCGGAAAGCCTGGATGGGCAGAAGCCTATGCTTCAGCAACAGGCACAGCAGCAACTACTACGATCAGAAGCATGGGCACCACAGGGACAGTGTCTACCTGGCGAACAAGCTACCCATGGTGGCTACCGACCCCAGCTCGATTCGGGGTATGACGAGGAGTTCCGTCGCCAGGTTGTCGCTGAGCTCGCTGAGAATTTTACCGATCTCAAAGAGGATGACTGGTCTCGAGGGGAGACAACGAATAGATATATCCACGCCATCCTATCCAAGTGCCAACATCCCAATACCGACATAAGAAAAGGTCCAGTTGACGTTGGTTTCTTGAGCGGCAACGAGGCCGCCACTAACCTCGAGAGCGGTGCCGGGCGGTTACCCATCGTCACGACTGGACAGCAGCAATTCAGATGGAGCTCAGGCGAACGCCCTATAGCTCAGCTTTTTAGGCGCATGGAGGACTTGGGGAGACAGGTTTCCGTGCAAATTCCTTCGCACAACTTTGACCTGCCATCGTACGAGACGAAGAGCCTAAACGAGATCAAGGAACGTTTCCTACGTGGCGAGATCTCGCGGGACCCTTGGAACATCCTCGACCTCCGAAGCCCGCTACCATCCGCAATATTACCGAGTTTTCTCACCGGAGAAAACTGCCAACTACTCCCTCGAATTCGTGATTCGTTGCTGGAAGGCAATTGCGGCGAGAGGATAAAAGCGTCGAGGGAGGAGTGGAATGAGTGGACGGAGCTTCTGGAATGGGTTCTCATGTCCGAAGGTGGTCATAACACCGCCCCGCACATGGACAGCCACGGCTGGTCTACCTGGATCACGATACAAGAAGGCAACTTTGGATTCGGGTGGCTGTCCCGACCAACAGAGAAGGAGCAAGAGGACTGGATGAAGGACCCGCTGGCCTACACAGGCGGTAACTGGCGCTTTGTCATCCTCAAGCCCGGCCAGACTGTCTTCTTTCCCTCCGGGACCGTCCACTTCGTCTTCAGACTGCATGCTGCGCAGACACTGGCACTTGGTGGACATCTCCTGCAGTGGACGGCTCTGGAACGATGGGTGCAAATCATCCTCTGGCAGCTGAAGAATCCCAACATTACAAATGAGGACTTGGGTACGGCGCCGCTAAAGTATATCCGCAGTGCGAGGAAGTTGGTGGAGAATCGTATGGCGAACTACAGAGTAACTTCCATGGGCGGCATGCCAACGGTTGCACGTTTTATGGCTCTATCGACGGTAAGTGACTACATAAGTCTACACTTCTAAGCTTGACCGGAGAAGCAGCTGACGAGTCCTCTTGCAGGAGGTCGAAAGGTGGTACCAGAAGAAGAAGAAGAAGAGAAGCAGGTGAGGCCAAAGCCCCACCCTCAGCCTTCGCAACGTCTCCTCGGTCTCTGTTCAGGCGTTTCGGGAACCGGATACAGCCACAAAAGGGGAGCTACACCTGGGTTGCTTTCAAGTTCGGAGTTGGTCGGTCTCAACAATGGTCCCAAATCTATCTTCCTCTATTGTCGGAGCAAGACGATTCCGGCGAATCGTGTTCAAATGTGGGCAGGTACTGGAAAGGGTTAAATGCATTCGTCGAGAGAGCCTTTTGTTTCATTGATATTCTGGCTTTGCTCAGCCTTCTAGCATTGCTCGGCCGGGCACACATGTTTTCGCACAGGGGCTGTGACCGACCAAACGGTCGTAGTCTCAAAAGGCGGCATGAAAGAATTCCACGGGCATAGTTGGATGCCCGGGCAGATGCAGCGGTCGAAAGGCTGGATCTTCATATTCAAGTTCGTTACCAAGTAGACAGATTAATGTCACCCATGTGCCACATCTCGTGATATTGTGCGGAAAGGACGTGAGCAGTCTATGCCAGACACGTCGAGTTTCTCTTGAGCAAGGTAGCACTGGATCATGTCTGCCGCTTGTACCTAACAAGAAACGCAACTATATGTATATGGCGTGCTGCATTGCGCAGTACCGCGAGCGGGAATTACTGTGCATATCGATGCCACAACAGATGCAGGAGGCTTTGTTATGGTCATACGGATTAGGTAGCGGATTTCCAGAATCAATCAAGACGTGCTTTTCATAGTCATACACTACATCAAGTCTATGGATCTGCATCTAAAAGACGAACTCAGGGTGAACCATCACCCAATTCTGCAGCCCGCTTCCCACAAAGGCTGAAAAACAAAAGTCTATGAGGCTCTCTATGATTGAGATCACTGTCCATTAGCCCCATCAGCGCTGTCGTTACCGTTGCCGTGGCTTGTCTCCGCCACGGCCCGTTCCAGCGCCTGCAATACGTCCTTCACCAGGTCTTCAGCATCCTCAACGCCACAGCTGACACGCACCAGATCGTCAAAGACCCCCACGGCCTCGCGCTGATCGCGCGGGATGCCGGCATGTGTCATGCTCGAGGGCACCTCGACCAGACTCTCTACGCCGCCGAGGCTCTCGGCCAGGGTGAAGACCCTCGTGAGCTGGCAGAACCGCTCGGCAGCGGCGTGCCCGCCCCTGATGCGGAAGGAGAGCATACCGCCGCCCATGCCGTTGCGGTGCTGCTTCTTGGCGATGGCCCGCTGAGGATGGCTGTCCAGGCCGGGGTAGTTGACCGCGATGACATTTGGGTGTACCTCCAGGGCCTGTGCGACGGCGGTGGCGTTCGTCGTGGCCTCGCGCGCGCGCAGGTGCAGCGTCTTCAGGCCCCTGTGTGCCAGCCAGCTGTCAAAGGGCGAGGGGACTGCGCCGATGGCGTTCTGCAGGAAGGCCAGCCTCGTCTTGAGCTCGTCGCTGTTGAAGGCCGCCACACCCATGACCACATCCGAGTGCCCGTTGATATACTTGGTCACGGAATGCACGACGATATCGGCACCGTGATCCAGGGGGTTCTGTACGTAAGGGCTCAAGAACGTGTTGTCCACCACGACCAAGATGCCGCGATCATGTGCGACAGTAGCGACGGCGCGGATGTCAACGAGGCGGAGGGTGGGGTTGGAGGGGCTCTCAATCCAGACGAGTCTCGTAGCGTCGGTGATGTGCTCGACGATGTCGAGCTCTATCTGGGGGGTGAAAGTAACCTTGACGCCGTGTGCCTGTGCGACCTGTGTGAAGTACCTATGCGTACCACCGTAGACGTCCGACACAGATATGACGTGGGAGCCGGGGGCGAGGCTATGGAGGATGTTTGCGGTGGCCGCGCTACCTGAGGAGAAGGCGAGGGCGTGTTTGGCGTGCTCGACGGCGGCGATGGCGGTCTCAAAGTTGGTCCTATTGGGGTTGCTGGAACGGCTGTACTCGTACTCGCCGATGGGCTTTCCGACGGCGTTCTGGGCAAAGGTGGTGGAGAGAGAGATGGACTCGATGACGGCACCGGTCGAGGGGTCGTGGGGAGCGCCCGCGTGAACGGCGAGGGTGCCAAAGCCCGCGGTGGGGGGAGGGTGGCCGTTGGAATGGCCGTCGGATTGGCCGTTGGATTGGCCGTCTAGCACAGGAACAGCCATACCTAGGTAGTTGTAGAAATCGGGGTGGTGATGTTCGACAGTGGCTCGAGGTTCTCGAGGTTCGATTGGTCGAGATGTGAGGGTGAGGATGGTCACAGCAGGGTGCTATGTAGGCGGCTCATGCAGGACATTTATTAAGTGCCTTTGGCTTTGGGTGTCATGGTCAATGTCAAACACTGGGTTCACCAGTCTGCCAGTCACCTCAGCAGCGCGGGAAATCGCGATAATGCTGGCGATGAGGGAATCCACTACTTAGAGTCGGTGTCGATGGCGCAATCGGGAAACGTGCGACTATAAAGACAGTTGTGACTCCCCCTAGGTCAAGGGATGCCGTAAGTGGTCTAGGTCGTGGGTGTAAGCGGCTTTGTGAAAACGCTGACATTTGTAGATTGATTGATGATTACCTATTCCTTCTTCCAAGGTTCTGTCTGTCCATGTCTCGAGAAAGGCGTAGGTTCCAAGATTGCTTCAAGTAGACTACCTAGGTACTTAGAAGTACTGCCCAGGTGAAGTTGGTACCTACCACGTTGGTACGTATGTGGTTTTCCCTTTAGTACCTACCTAAGTACCTAGGTACCTAGGTAAGTAGGTACTACGCACCTGGGCATGTTGGTAGGTAGGTGAACGTTAGGGACGGCGGGACGGCAGGACGGATACGGGGGTAATCGACCCCTCGACGTCAACGCGTTTCATGTGCGCATCGTTTGACATGTGCAGTAGGTACCTAGCACTTGAGGTAGGTACCTAGGTAGGTACCACAGCACCCCGCTGTCCCCACAAGGCTTACATGTCACCTACCCTATGTAGGCACCTACTATGGTTGGTACCTAGGTAGTCAGTATCCTTGAGATTACTAATAACCTTGGAAGTACCTAGGTACCTCGTAAGACATGGACTACCTGCCGGCACCCACACCTACATACCACACCACAATACAGCAGCGGCAAGCCGAGACAAGCAGACAAGGCTGCCCTGTCTGTCTGGCTTTTCAGGACAAAAACTTTCAGACGAAACATTCGATTTGCAATGAAATCCGGATCATGACGAGAAGTGAAATGCGCCGCTCCAACTTCGCCGGGCTCGCCGAGACCTGCTGTTTTGGGGAAGTTCAGTCACTGTATCAGCTGACATATTACGCTCGCCTTCCCTACCTCGACGCCGACAGCATCCTCCTACAGTACCTCGGTAATCCATGATACCACCTCGTGCTGCCTGTACAAATCTGGCATGTTCATGTTCGTGCATTTGTATATCGGATATCGGATATCGGATTTTGCTTCCGGCACTTTCACACTTCCGCCTGATCTACAATTACCATGTACACTGACATGAGCTCCTAATGTTCCCCGGACCTGCGCCTCGACGGTACATCACTCAGCCTCATTTGCGACACTGCTGCTCGCTCTTGTGCTACTCCAAACCTGTCAACCTTGAAGAAACTTCGCCTAAGTCGAGGGCGGCATCAAAAGCATCATTGATCCGTACCTTTAATGAACGTGGAAGCCGGTATGGGGCCCACCTCTGACCAATGACCGCTGTCAATTTATCCGGGAACGATGCCGCCGTCCCGCCGGCCGGTCTGTTCAAGGTTCCCGACGGAGGAAGGTTGCCCCTGGCTGTTCCTGATATGTACAGGCATACAGGCCAACACGTCCACAGGCAGCGCACAATTTGCACGCCTCGCCAGACACTACCGCCAGAGATCAAGGTTGGCCTAGTACATAGCACTAGGCAGTATTGTCGGTCTGTCTAAGCCCCTTCACCTATGACGGTATCAACAACAACGCAATCGTCTCCTTTTGCTTCCGCAACGCTCCCACAGCCTTGGAACGCTTCCGCCCGTCGCTGCCTACCTGCATCTCCCTCGACCTTGGTTACTATACCCACGGGCCTATAGTGCAACTGCTCCAGACCCCGCCAGTCCGTTTGCCCGGGCCGCTCCGTGTTTCCCCGTCTAACCTGTAACGGCCACTGTCGACACGCTGCCGATAATCTGCACCGCGCGGGCCTGATCGTATCCCATCCAGGCTTCGAGATGCACCCATTGTCTCGCCAGCAAGGACGGAGATAGAAAGTAGTAGAGTTTGGGGTGGATGGTGACCTCCCAGCCACCCACATATAATCTCGATTCGATCTAATCTTGACACCATGCCGCCGCGACGATCTCATAAAAAGAGCCGAGCCGGATGCCAAAGGTTCGTACGCGCCCACGCCTTCCCGGCGCCTTAGTAGCTGACCTGTTCCGTCACAAGGTGCAAAGCAAGAAAGATCAAGGTTCGCTTCCCTTCCTGGAGCCCCGTCGCCACCACGTCACCAATGAACATGCGGCGGTGCCTCTGCCAACGTTACACAGCCGCTGATATCTTTTTCTAGTGCGATGAGGTCCATCCTCGCTGTGGTAATTGCGTGAAACATGGCGTCGGTTGCGATTTCGAGAACTCCGGCCTTGTACGGGGACCTCGACCCGCCCCGTCCGGCTCGGCCTCACGGCCTCCAGTTTCAATAGACGACCAACTCTCGGTAGCATCTCTACCGCGTGGAGCAAGCTATGCGCCCGCCACTCCGCAGTCCTCGGCGACTGTTTCAACGCCCTTGTATCGCCAACCAGCACAACCACTGCCCGGGTCACAACCGATTGGCCGCTTGACGGAGCTTCGTCTCATGCACCACTACATGAACAACACCTACAAGACGCTGTCCATCACTTCTCCGGAGAATACAGACCTGTGGGGCTCGGCTATTCCCCGTCTCGCTTTCACAGGCTCAACGTACCTGGTCGACGCCATCCTCGCCGTCGCTGCACTGCATATGAGGAGTCAGTGTCCCAGTGACACTGAACTGGTCCGCGCCAGTCACGCCTACATGGCTTCCTGTCTCAACGATTACAGCAACAGTCTACAGAACGGCATCAATGCTAGCAACGCAGCAGCGCTATTCCTCACGTCCACACTCATTGCTTTTCAAAGCACTGCTACACGCATTTTCACCAAGGACGAGTCACCATTCGCCCTGACAACGGCTGAATTCGACCATGGGAGGCATACCAGCGGGGCTGCCAGCGCGTACCAGCCACCACTGATTTGGTTCCATTCCTTCCAGGGCGTCAAGACGGTCGTCGCGGCGTCATGGCCATGGTTGAAGGAGAACGACATCGTCCGGACAATCATCGACTCGCAGCCCGTGTTGCACCTGAATTTTAGCCGGGCCTCGGAAGGGTTCTTTGGTCACCTCCTAGATGGGATGGATGAGGAACTGGCGACTCTAGGCTCGCTCACGCCGGGGATTGGGGGCCAAGATGCTGCATCAAGAAGTGGTAGTCCTGGCGGGGAACCGAAAGACGCTGTGACAAATACACGCCAGGCTTACCAACACGCGGTGGCGACACTGAATTGGGCCCATAATAAGCCAGGCAAAGGAGCGCTTGCCTTCCCGGCAACCGTCTCGAAGCGGTTCGTTGAGCTCCTCGAGGAACGTCGGCCTCGCGCCCTAGCTATTCTGGCATCATTCCTTGCCCTGCTGAAGGTTGTCGATGATGTGTGGTGGCTACACGGTATGGCGCGCAGGGAAGTGTTAGGGATTGTGTCACTCTTCAACTCCGACTACTTCGGTCCTGAAATCGAGCGCAAGTGGTGGCCACATCTAGAATGGGCGGTGCGAATTGTTCTCTACGACCCAGGCTCTCAAAGTCCGAGTTTCATACCTGCCGATATCTGGGGCTCGAGCTGGTGCTCTGAGCAGCAGAGCGAAATCACCTTTACAACACACATCGAGATGTTGAGCACGCTTGTCAACCCAAGCTCGCCGCTACCTCCACCGCCAAATGATAGGTGAGCCGAGACTCTCCTCCCTCCTCCGATCGAAGTGACCGAAGAAGACGTCGTTGACGCGAGCTCTTGGGCTACCAAAGGCTTATGTGCAGGGACAGTGATCATTCGTCGATCCTACTCACATCAGAATTCCCGCCATTTTCTGATGACCCACGGATGCAAGCCGGTTCGGGTCACGCACAGGGTTGATGGTGTTGATGCGAAACCTCAAGAAGAAAAAGAACCCCGGTGATCTTGCGAGCACGCATGCCCTGCGGTGACAGCGTGGCGACGTACATCACCGGGGCCTCCTCGCCCGCGAAGAAACCTCGTGAAGCCAGTCGCCCAAGATATAGTCCCCAAGGGATTTCTATGAGGGTTTGGCGTGCCAGAAGTAACCTGGGCCCGGGCGTTTTGTCCTCGTACCCTGAACTAAGAGGTTGCTGAGGATTGTGTCACGGGCAATGAGGACGCAGGCGATGGGATGTGATTGTACGACGCCAACTGCAATGCGCCGAGGCGGGGGCCGGCCATGAGTAGGCTGCCACAGCATGGCATGGTACTGCATCCTACCAGTTCAAGCCAAAATTATTCCGTGTTAGCCAAAGTGGGAGTCGCTGTCACGGGGACTAACATTGCAGAATGCGGTGTATGTGAGGGCTTGGCCTGAAACAACATACCTGGCCTTTTTCTAAATAAAAAAATCAAGATAAAAAACGCCGTCCGATAGAGCTGTGGCGAAGCTCTACTAGAAGAAACACTGCGACGGACGGTATAGCTCTTGACATTAGAAGTTTTGTTCATAGGATGCCGTAAAGACATCTCGGATGAATTATATAATAAACTTCCGCACATGGTAGTTCTGAGATGGGCGTAGCAAGGGTTGCATGTACCATAGCTGTTACATTAAAGTAGAGTCATTCCAGCGAGACGCCCCCTTGTACAAGCATGCCTTGATTGAACCAGCCAATATCGAACGCCAAACACCGTGAATGCAGTTGCTTGTGCTCCAGGACCGGCAAGCATCTTGATCATGCCTTCCGCTTCTTGGAGTCGTCCTCGGCATCTGCATCCTCCTCCCGACCTCGCTTCAGACCCTTCATCTTCCTAGTCTGCAGTGTGTTCATCTCCTGCTTGCCCATGTGGATACGGCCCAGCTTGTCACCCATGACATCCATCGAGATGTTCTTCTTGGTCCTCTCCTCTGTCGTCTTGCCCTTCCTGAGGGCCTCCTTCATCATGGTCTCATCTGGCTCGCGCACGCGACCAACACGGAAGTCCATCCTGGGACCCATTTCCTCGACCTGCAAGACAAAAGAACGTCAGTATGTACGGCAGCACAACAGTGTGATGGATTACAGTGAGGGCTTACCTCGACACGCGGTAACCGCTGGCCACTCTTCTTGGTCTGAATGAGGTACGCCCGCACGTGGATTGCGGGCTTGGAACCGTCACCCAGGCCCGTGGCACCGGTGCTACCCTCCTCAGCGGTAACGACAACCACATACTGCAAGCCCTCGACATCAACCTTGTCGGCGCCGGTGCTCCTCTCGCCGGCAAAGAAATCGGTCAACATGGACTTGGCCATGGTGTACTCGTTCGCGACGGTGCTTTCAAAGGCGGTTCCTGCGAAGACGACCATGGGCCTGAGCCCCACGGTGGGCTTCTTGCCCTTGAACTGGTCCAGCCTCCTGTAGCTCTCGGCATCCAGGTACAGCTCCAACATGTCCAGGACCTTGTGGCCGAAGGTGCGGACGATGCTCAGGCAGTGGGGTCGCTTCTTAGAGCTGCTTCCAAAGACCATCAGGGAGGCGTCATTCTTCTCGCTGAAAAACTCGAGGGAAGTGGCGTCTTCGAAGGGGTGGATGGGGTTCTTCTTTGTGAACTTCTTGGCGAGGGGTTGGCGCAGGGAGAACAGGTCGGCGAGGGCATCCTGTGTGACCTGGGAGCATGTAGTGCCGCGGAGGAAGAGACAAGTTTTCGGGTTCTCCTGCTCCTTGGGGGCGCGCTTTTCGAGGGCGCGCTTGGAGCGGGCGTTACGGGGTTTTCTGGGAGGAGAATTGCCAGTCTTAGTCTTCGAGTCGTCTCATACAATTTGGGGAGTTGGTAAGGGAAGCAATTGGGCAATGGGGCAATGGTGAAAGTTGCACGCTTACATCTGTCGCAGCATATTTGCTGTATGGAGGTTGGCTCAAAGGTTTGGTTTTCGTGTAGATGTTGGTGTGGATGTGGATGTGGATGTGGATGTCAAGTTGGTTCTGTCTCTACCTAGGTATTTAGGACGGACTCAGTATATGGTGTATGCAGCATGTCGATAATGAATGATCTGGAAGTGATGTCTCGAAATTTTTGGCGGAGCTGTTCTTATCGATAAGATTAGATACGAGCAATGAATATCCATGTCTGAGGATTTCGTCAAAAGGTTACATACCTACCTACCTAGGTAGGTAAGTGGCCGCTCACAACTGCAGCGTACCGGTACAGTAGCGTACCTAGGTAGCTTTGGGTTTGGCTGAGGCTGCCCAGGTGCACTGCAAGACATGGTACATCCCTGAATCGGCGGAAACGTGGGTAGTGGGTCGCGTCTGTGCTACTTTCGATCCCCGTTGAAGGACATGCATATGTGTACCATTCAACCAGACCAGCCTGACAGTCTTGACTGCCCAGGTGCCTGACTTTCTGGCCCCATAACCGATCCAGTCTGGCGTTTGGTCAATTTGGTCTGGGCACCTTAGCGGGTGGGCATCCAGTGTCGGTAGGTACAGGTAGAAGATAAGTCAACCATGGTCCAACTTACAGCATGCCCTGCATACCGCGTATCATACATGATACTATAACACATCGAGAACAGAAAAAGAGAATGAGGGAGATCAGGCCAATCGAGCTGGAAGCGATATTTAGCATTGTGCTTAGCAGTGTCTAGCGCTTTGGAGCGTCTTCTGGCCATTATATTAGACTTTGGTGGTGTATTGTCTTGAAGCACTTCCCAAATTGCCGGACGAGGCGGGCGTACGAGGCTTCTCAATCCGATTCGATCAAGCCTCCCAAGGCGTGTCGATCCGATTGGCAGCAGCTGGGGACCTCGGAGCCAGGGTAGACGCCTGCAGCAGGGCCGAGAGAGAGAGTCCACGGGTGGTGGTCCTAGTGGTCTTGGTCAGTAGCCAATATCCGAAAGCCCCTGGCGCTGCATCACTAAATAACATTGAATCAACCAACCAACCAGTCAGTGCAACCCGCGCCACCAGATCTACAGTACGAGCGGGTATCTATATACTCAGTTACTACCTACCTAGGTAGGTACTATGTATCTACCTAGGAAGGTACACTCATCATCACATATTGACCTGCACCCATGGATCCTTTTGAAAAGTAACAAAACACGAGCAACATACCGACGACGACACCCGTGGGATCGTTATTGGACACAGAGGGGTGGACTCGGCAATGTGCTGACTGACAATCGGGCTTGAAAACTGGACTGGAAAACTGGAAGGGAACTCGATACAGACAATTACTAGTCTACATGTAATCATTCCCAGCTTCATTCAATGCCCAGATGCCCTAGTTCGGCTGGTCTCCCCGTCTCCATCCCCATCTCCGTATTCCTTCTCCACCTCTGATCTTGTGCCTGGACAAAGTTGCATCCCGCCAATTTACGCTTCTACCCCGGTTCCCGGTCCTCTTCGCAATCCAACTCTTCTCCCCCGTCCTGCCTCCCCGTCTTCTTCCTGGACTTGTCATAACCACCGGACGCCTGTCTTTGGTGCGTTCCGCACGTCCACTCGCTTCTGGGCATACATCGTCTGCCTTGCGATTTGGTACCACATCGCGCCGAATTGGCCTCGAACTCACTTGATGCTGTAAGCCAGGATCGACAGTCTCACTCGTTAAGGACTGGTCGTCACATCCCGGGCTCTTCAACTTCTCTTTGTTCTCTCACCCGGTATCGGTACTATCGCAGCACACTATCGCGACACTATAACTGTCCGCCTTCTCGACTCTGGACTCTCGACTCTACCCGACCCTGTCAACGCCCACATGCTGGTCATTCAACACCGCTGTCGATACCGTGCTTCTCCATGTCATCGTCCTTATCATTACCATTGCTATCGCGAGCTGATACCTATCGAAATTGGACTACACGGGATCGTCCAAACCGGCCGCGGCTAATCGTCTCCGATAGACAACCCCGTCCTACATCGTACTCAGCTCATCTGTCCCACCAGACCGTAACAGAGAGGAAAAGAGAGAGATACAGACAAACAACGTCGGGGAACTGCAGATAGCCTCCCGAGGAAGGGGGGGGGGGGGCTACACCCCTTTTCGGCCCTGTCCCGACTACAAACACCTGCTCGCTCCGCCGTTTACCTGCGTTGATTTCCCAAAGAAGTGGCCCGTCGCTCATCAAACGCTAAACATGACCACCATGGACTCGACTCCTGGCTCTATGGGCTCTGCGCCTGCCCATCACCTGTCGTTGCCCGGCTCTCCTACGCTCACGAACCCAGACATGATATTGCCCGACTATCCCGACTATGACCGATCCCCTTCACCCGTCCGTCTCGATTCGAATCGCTCCCAGTCGCCATTGACCATGTGGAAGAACGCCCAGGCTGGCGGTGCAACAGGCAACATGGACAACATTTTGTACTCACAGCCGGACCAACACTTTCGCGGTTTATCCTCCGTCGCTCCTACTACTCCAATCATCTATGGCAATGGCACCATGCTGTCAGACATCGGCGAGGTCACTGAGGTTGAGAGCACGCTGGGCAGATCATCTCCTCCAGTCAGGCAACAGAGCGCTGCTCGAGTTTCGCCCTTTGGGGCCAGATCTGTCGACAGTGAAAGCGATGCCGCATTGCGATCCTCCCCGACCATGGGCATAAGCAGTAGTCTCTCAAGCGTCAGGAAAAAGGCAAGAGAACAGGCCGTTCAGAGGGAGCGGCGCTCCTCTGCGGGCAGCGATAGCACCATCACCGACATTCGTGAGCAGCCCGACCTGTTCGCCGACGTCGGTGAAGCCGTCAGCGTGGCTGGTGATAGTGTCTTTCAGGGGGACGACGAGGAAAGTCTGGCTAGTTCCTATGTCGACGACTCGGATGCTATTGGGATATCCACCTCTCGGGGCACCCTGCCTTCTGGTGCGCATGGACAGAAATATACTACGGCCCAGCTGAGCCGGAGAGCAGAACACATTCTCGCCAATGCAAAGCGGAGACTCACGGTAAGTCACCAGAAATTCCGCGCCTAATCTAGTTGTTGCTGCACAACCCTGACTGAAACAATCAAGACCATGGAGGACAACCTTACCAGGGCTCGGACATCTCTGACTGTTGCTTCCTACTCGTCTGGTTCCAATGCGTCAACTCCCTCTCCGCCGATCGCGCGGGCAACCTCTGCGCTCTATTTGTCAACATCAAGTTCTTCATCTCCAGCTGGGACTGGGCACAGTAGGATGAGCAGTGATAACTCTCTCCGAATTGGTTTGCCTATCAAGATCTATCCGCAGCGGTCGTCAAGCGTTCTCGGCCCGCCCGGTTCACGGCAGCAGCCTCTGACCGGTTCTAGGAGTGCCGATCAGCTGAACAGGCAGTACCACAGGACATCGTACATTGTGCGCGATGCTCAGGTCCCACTTGGGCCCCTCACAGAGGATGGCGCATCACAAATTTCGAATCAGGCTCAACTGGCCAGAAACTATAGGCACTCCACGAATACTAGTCCGACTTTCGAATCGAGGTCCGAACGAGGCTTGTCTCGATCCGCCTCTGTGACGCATATGGCAGACATCAAGGACCATGTCAAAGATCTGAAGGGGAAGATCTCAAGTCTGCGGGAGCAGGCACGAGCCGATACCCTGAAGAGGAGGAGCCTGCGGGGTCTGCGGACTCCAAGCCCGTTTACGAATTCCCACGTCGAACAGTGGTACACAGGATCTGGCCCGGGTGCTCCGGAAACGAAGTATCAGCGCAGACCGGCAGAACCTGCTCGTTTGATCGACGAAACAGCCAGTTTCGGTAGAGACAGCGCAGTGAATGTTGGCTCTGACGCTATCAGTAATGGCGAAGACGAGGGAGCCCCTGGCGTGTACGGCCACGAGGCTGTGAGACATGCGACGTATTTTGATCACCGAGATTATGAAAGTCAAGAAGCCCTTCGAGAGGATGGTTTTGTTGAAGTTGAGGACGAGGACGATGAAAGGTTTTCTGAGAATACGGACGTGGTAGTCGAGAAAGGTACAACAGTTCGCGATGCTTTTGAGACGCTGAGCGAAAGCGGAGAATCACTCTATCACGAATCTTCCCAGCATCAACTTTCACATGAAGACAGGGAGGATGCGTTCGACTACGAACACTTTTTTATCCACAGTGCCATGGGGTCTCTCAGTCAGCGCATGGGGCGCCGGGACAGTGAGACTAGCTTTGGCTCGGATGGCTCAGTGGAGACAACTAGGGGCCCTCGTGCCGAGGACGTGAATATGAGGCCCCAGCTTCTGTCTCGTAGTGGCAGTGAGACATCGATATCGACCGTCGCGAGTTTCGCCACTGCCGAAGAAGCCTTAACGGGCCGCCGAAGCGCCGAAAGCAACAGCAATTGGAAAGGCAGGCCCATCGAGGATATTCCTGAGCAAACTGCTGCTACTGGTACCTCCTCTACTGAAGACTTGGACCGTCCGCAGACAGCGAGGCAGGCAACATCTGCGGGAGTCGTGTCTTCCCTAAATGAACCGGCAGATCGACCAAGTCCAGAATGGCATAGGAGACAGGAGATGATGCATTCGGCGAATCGCCGTCCCGTAAGTTCGACAGGGACGACGAGGACCCTCAGGGGCCCGTCCGTCTCATCGGTCGACTCCACGGGCACGGCACGCAGTTACCCTATTTTGAAGAGGACCGGCGCATCATCAATGACGGGGATTCTGACACCAGAGAGTGGTTCTCCGAGACAAGTTGTCATATCCGCCACCAACTACATGGACACGTCCATTGCCAGTGGGGAGGTGCAAGATGGTGACACGGTCGAGTCCGGGCTTCCATCCAATAGCACGCACGCACACAGAGCCAGTTTGAGCAGCGTCAATAGCGCGGCCAGCTTCATACAAGAGAACGGCACAACAGCCGTGATGGACACATTGCCCCGAGATGATCAGTATCTGGTAGAGAAACTCGTGGTCAGCCTAGGTCGGTGTGTCCTTGGCTTGACGGAGACTGACCCGTCGAGTGCTGAGGGTTCAATGTATAGGAGGAGGATCGATGCCGCTAGGAGGGTCCTCGAGGGACTTGAGCAGACATGAAAGTGTCTGTCGCCTCGGGGATGAAACCGATACCATTGATCTGCCCTCACTCGGTCCACGACACGACTTCAGCCATGTTTCCGCACCTATGGCAACGCCGACCATGGGGATTATGTTGCTTACGCTGGTATCTACGGCTTGCCAGCTCTCGTCATTCCATTTTACCACCCCATTTGTATGGACTAACATTCACATATCTTGTTATTGGGCCAGGCGGTTGTGTGTGATTCAGGGAGTTTGGCTGGGAAGGGGATGGGAAGATCCAGGGAACACGCCCTTGCTCCAATGTTACCCTGGACTATTATGTGCAGGTTTTGATACCCCCTTTTCCTTTTTCTTTTCTGTTTTCTCCTTCGAGGGATGTTTTAGGGAATGTTTCAGGGAGCGTGCCCGGCTTCTCTAATGAGCTCAAATGGCTAAATAGCGACTGTATGACCCTCTCAAGAGCGATTTTCAAGTAATGTATTCTGACAATTAACGTAAGGCTCAATGCTGACTGCCTCCCTGCGTGACTTCAATGGCCGTTGAGTTCCAAGAATATATACTGAAGAGGAAAATGGAGGGCGTCACCCCAATGAGATAATGTAGTCCTGCAACAGTGTTTGTGGCCCAGCTTAGGTGGTTACAGTGACAGGGGGGGGGTCGTGCATGAACGCCATCTTTCACGCGAAGCCTTTCAGCTGTTTGCAGATGAGACCATTGGACCCCGCGACAGAGACAACTCATCGGCTCATCGCGTTACCGGTATCGTATCCACACCACAGATACTACGACCAAAATACTGTACACAGAGGTCTTTTTTCCCTTCTATCAACCCTCCACCTCTTTGTGTCTGGCCTCGGCGGGAGATTACCAACCAAGGTGCCCTGAAAGCTTCCGTCCTGTCCCATTTTGGTCACGCCCACCAGTCCTACCACTTCCACCAAGCCTACCAGGCCGAACAGCCCCACCACCGTGCCAAACGCGATACTAGCATCACAAGTCAGTCGGCGACTCGGCCAAGAGAGACCAGCAATGGATGGCGGGGACACCTTTTTTGGTGCCCTCCTGCAAAGCGCCAACCTCGTTCGCGAAAGTATGGGAGTCTTATGCCCTCAGGTTCCCCTTCCATCTGGCCCGTCCACGTCCGTGGGCTTTCCAGTCTCGTCCGCAAGACTGGGCCAGGGGAGGGACATCCTGAAACTCTCTGTCTTTCGAAATCTTAGCTAACCTCTCTGGTTTCGACAGCCATCTTCTCCGAACGAACCCTCACCCTACTCAACCAACATATCCTCTCCCCCTCGTCACCGCTACAAACCCTCCGCCGGCAGTTCCTCGACCTCCTCTCGACCATCTTCTCCGCCATGACGCCCGTAATACAACCCTTCCTCGAGCGGCTCAACACGGCCCTTACGAATTCGCCTGACGTGGTCATCCTGATCTTTGTCGTTCTCCTGCTCTTCCTCACGCTGCAGATCCTGGCCTGGATGCGGCGCATGGTGGCGTGGGTGACCGGGTTGATGTTCAGGCTTGTGTTCTGGTCGTTCATACTGGGCATAGTTGCGGTGGTGGTTCAGAGGGGCCCGGAGCAGACGGTGAGGGATGCGGTCGTGGTGGTAAGCAAGGTTGCGGGCTATGGTGCCGCGCTGAGGGATGTCTGGATTTCTGAATACCGGCGCTATGAGGCACAGCAGAATGCAGGGCCAAACATGAGGGGAGCGCCGGAGTATGTCCAGGCAGGAGGGCGTGGCGGACGATGATTGCTATGTGCAATGACCTACAACAAAAACATGTTGATAAGGGAGCACCTGGCATATCATCAACGGAGGAAAAGCATCCGTGGGTGGTGGCTGCACGGGACCACACACAAATACCCAGAAGAGAAGTGGGGAGGAGGGGACGGACGGACGATATGCAGCAGGTGTGGAGGGTGGTGTTTCTCCACTGGGCATTGTGCGAAATGAGTGTATGAGAGCATGAAGGACACGGGACCACGACATAGCATACGGATCCTCTCAGAGGGAACCTGCGCGACGTTGTGCAGGGAATTTGTAGATACTATTCTCAAGTATTTGGAAATATCACAACGCCGACGCTATGCAACCGATAAAAGCAAAATATAGCGAGCCTCGCCCTTCGCCTGTGAGAGAAGTCCTACTTCCAACGCCTTGATCAATAGGACAAATCCATCCCGAGGCTTGAGGACGAGTGTCTCATTCCTCGACCTCGCCCTCTTCATCCTCATCTTTCAATTCCTTTGGCTCCTGCGCCTCGTGGAACTGTATGCAGTCGTCGATGTAGCTCAGGATGGCACCAACGCTGTCCTCGTCGGAGGCGTCGAGCTTCAGGTAGTTCACCATGCTGTAGCTCTCGATGAGCGTCGCAACAGCCCTGTTCAGCCTCTGGAAGCTTTTCCCGCCCATGACGGCGCCCCTCTCGTAAGGATCACCGTCCTCGTCGTTTGCAGCCGCCTCCCCGTCTACGTTTTCGCCCAGAGCCTGCCGCTGGATAATCTCGGCCGGGTCGTCGTCCAACAGTGTCGAGTCAGGCATGAGGAAGCGCTTGAGGTCCCTCTTTCGCACCTGGCCCTTTACCAGATCCATCTTTGACAGTATGTTCAGATGTGGCACCTCCAACAGTATCATGGCGCTCATGGCGCTCAGGGTGCCCGAGAAGAACTTGGCGCGGTCCACCACGAAGGTGGCCTCCAGCAGGTAAGTGGCGCATAGCCTGATGTCCAGGGAACCTGGGGCGCCGAGGAACTTGACCAGTGCTGGCAGGATGGGTATGTGGGTGTACAGCTCGATCTGGCCCGGCATGTCGATGATGATCAGGTACTCCTCCGTCAGGCCGTCCAAAGCCTCGGTCAGGAAGTCAAGGTTCTCCAACAGGAACTCGAAGCAGTATACAAGGCCTCCGTTGGGGCCGAGGCCCATCTCCTCCATGACGTCCTCCAGGGAGATCAGGTCCTTGATGTCCAGGTCGGGCTGGTGGTCGAAGGACTCGGCGGCCGGGTCGAGGTTGACATAGAAGCAGGAGCGACGGTTGAGTTGGAGGTGGGTGATGAGGGCCGAGCAGAAGGTAGACTGCAAAGTGTGAAAAGTAATCGGTCAGTCAGTAAGTCAGTCACTTCGGTTAATCAGTCAGGCAGCCATCCCCTTCCGCGTGGATAGGAGAAGCATCGCCGTCGCGACCTTGAGTGAATGCGACACCAGGACAGACGCACCTTGCCTGCCCCTGCTGGGCCCATGACCATGACGCCGTACTTGCTCATCTTGGGAACTGGATACAAATATCCTTGGGAGCGCCTGATAAGGTGAGTGAAACGAGAGCCAGTTGCGCGAAAGCTTTGTGGAGGTTGCTCGCCGCCCAGAAATTTTCATCCGCTATTCGATGCTTCACGCAGACTGCAGGCTGCAAGAGCACAAAAATCCCCCACCAGGCACCGGATTCCAGATCGGTACGAGGGGCAGTAAGCTTATCTTATCGCGGCCCAGACCCTTGATATGTCCGCCGTATCCACCCACTGCTACTACCTACCTAGGTACCTAGGTACTACTACTACCACTCCTGGCTACCACCAGTACTACCAGTGGCCAACCTAGGGTTAGGTATATAAGTATGTGTATCATGTGGATATGATAGGTACCGACTTCGTGCTGTGAGTCTGGCGCACGAGCGATTGGAGGCGGAGCAGTCTTATCGAGCAGGATTGCTTCCTGTTGATTGGGGTCCACACTCTCCAGTAGGTAACAGCAAATAGTACCCATATGGTAATATGTCCGGGGTTAAGGCCGGGAGTTTGTATCCCGAGAGAGGCTCTTCCGGCGGATTCGGCGTTACTGTCAGGGCAGCAGGGCTCCCAGCAACTGGGTAATTGGTTATGTCTCACTACGCCTTCATACTCCGTACTGTGGTACCAACTGGTACACCCGGCACCTAGGTATTGCAAAGCTGCAGAGTACGGAGCACAGCGTACAGGATTAGGGAGTGCAGAGTGCTTGCTACCTAATCTACCTGCTTTAAGTATGCACTTACATCCACGGGCGCCTCAAACCTGGCAATCCGGTAGGGACAAGGGACGGGGGGATGGGGGATGTCAGCACCATGGCTGGCCGACCTCTGATACCTTGTCGATCCTTTGAGGGGTTGAGGCTAATAAGTAAACCGATCTCGTCCCCTCTGATCCTATCCCATAAGCAATAAGCAATGGCGCAATTGTTGGATTTACCTGGGTACCTGGGTGGGCTAGGTACCTACCTAGGGAGGTCCTGCTCAACGCTCAGCGGGTAGCTAGTACATTCTTTCTGTGCTGTAGCAGTATAGACCGATGAGGTACTGACAAACTCCAGCTTGAGCCGATTGACCCCATGCCCATCTCCCTCGCGGGTCCCACGGGTCCCACGGGTGCTACTATGCAGTACATAGTAACTGCTAGCCTCTTTTCCAGACCGTCCAGGCCTTCGGGCCCCGACTGACGGAGACGCCAACCTTTTCCTCACGCCGCAGATCGACACCCAGTTGATAAATTCTTCCCCGCCCCCCCCCCCTTCCTGCGTCTTCTCCTCGAACCTCGATTCCCCAGACAATCCAATATAATCCTCTCGGTTGTCCGTGTTTTCACTTTCCCCTCCTCCTTGTCATTCTCCCCGTCTTCTTGTGTCTGCCGTCCAGATTGTCTCCTCCGGTAAGCTTATGACCATTCTCAACCTTCACCTTCTTATACCTTGAACCAGCACGCAATTTCTAGCCGGACTTCTCAATTTTGCGTCAGCTTTTTACCCCGCTGTCGCCGTCTCGGTGTTTGTCGAGGTTCAAGCGCGCCAGCCTC
>LKEB01000001.1:0-31351 GCA_003795295.1 Cytospora leucostoma | reverse complement strand
TTTTTCTTCTCCCTTCGTCTTGATCAACAGTGTCTTTGGGTCCTACACGATACTAACACACAAGCCAATTAGCTTCTTCCCCCCATCAATTTACCCCAAAGTCCACTGCCAAACAGACACGATGGCTGCCAACGGAGTCAACGGCAACAGCCACTACAACCAGGGCAGGTTCCTGTTCACCTCCGAGTCCGTCGGTGAGGGTCACCCCGACAAGATCGCCGATCAGGTCTCCGATGCCATCCTGGACGCCTGCTTGGCCGAGGACCCTCTGTCCAAGGTCGCCTGCGAGACTGCCACCAAGACCGGTATGATCATGGTCTTTGGCGAGATCACCACCAAGGCCCCCATCGACTACCAGAAGGTTGTCCGCAATGCCATCAAGGACATTGGCTACGATGACTCCTCTAAGGGTTTCGACTACAAGACTCTCAACCTGCTGGTCGCCATTGAGCAGCAGTCACCCGACATTGCCCAGGGTCTGCACTACGAGAAGGCTCTCGAGGACCTCGGTGCCGGTGACCAGGGAATCATGTTCGGCTATGCCACCGACGAGACCCCCGAGCTCCACCCCCTCAGCCACCTACTCGCCCACAAGCTGAACGCCGCCATGTCCACCGCCCGTCGTGATGGCTCCCTGCCCTGGCTCCGACCCGACACCAAGACTCAGGTCACCGTCGAGTACGAGCACGACAACGGCGCCGTCGTTCCCAAGCGCGTCGACACCATCGTCATCTCTGCCCAGCACAGTGAGGACATCACCACCGAGGAGCTCCGCAAGGAGCTCAAGGAGAAGGTCATCAGCAAGGTCATCCCTGCCGACCTGCTCGACGACAAGACCGTCTACCACGTACGTATTTGTCGCCAACAACCATACACCCATTGCATGCACGTTACTGACTTCCTCATAGATCCAGCCTTCCGGTCTCTTCATCATCGGCGGTCCCCAGGGTGACGCCGGTCTGACTGGCCGTAAGATTATCGTCGACACGTACGGTGGTTGGGGCGCTCACGGTGGTGGTGCCTTCTCCGGCAAGGACTTCTCCAAGGTGGACCGATCCGCCGCCTACCTGGCCCGTTGGGTCGCCAAGTCCCTGGTCGCCGCCAAGCTGGCCCGCCGTGCCCTGGTGCAGCTTTCCTACGCCATCGGTGTCGCGGAGCCCCTCTCCGTCTTCGTCGACACCTACGGCACCTCTGACAAGTCTTCTGACGAGCTTGTCGAGATTGTTCGCAACAACTTTGACATGCGCCCCGGTGTGATTGTCAAGGAGCTTGACCTCGCCAAGCCCATCTACCTCCAGACCGCCAAGAACGGTCACTTCGGCACCAACCAGGAGTTCAGCTGGGAGAAGCCCAAGGCTCTCAAGTTCTAAGCGGCTTCAGTAGTAAGCAGCTTCAACAGGCTTGCACGCAAGACAATGGGGGTCGTTACTGGTGACATGATTATGGGCTAAATAATCGGCGTACGGTTTTCAACAACGGAGAATTGGGTAGCTAAAAAGCGCTTTTGGGCGGAGGGCGTCTTTCAACACGCGGCATGCGCAAGATACCACTCAACGGGCATTTCAGGTCGGAGTTCTGCTAGATTTGCTATACAGATATACACCAAGTACTTGAATATAGTCGGGTTCAGGTCGACGAAGACAACCGTCAAGTATCACTCATGGAACCGCGAAACCGCTGTGTGCGCCTTTCCGACACGCCCGAGACGTGGTGCGGCTGAAGTACAGCCGTACGCTTACCTGGCATGTGGCTTGCATGGTCGGGTGACTACGGCATTAGCTCCAGCAGCCGTGTTCACGTACGTGTACTTCTCCGTTGGTTTCGTCATGCGGCACTTCGCATGGTCTCGGTGGAGAAGCCGATGGGAGGCTGGTGAGACGAGGTCGTCTTTCTCAGACGAGAGGTCGATAGGGTCGATAAAAGGGCGTGTGCCCCACCTTTTCCCGCGACGATGGTGACGACGATGGCAGTTGAAGCCTCCCATGCTCAGATTCTTCTGCGGGAACAATCCGATACTGAATTTATCCATCGCCAGGTCCAGCGTCTGCCCTTGACGTTGCCCCCATCATTGTCCCTCTTGAGTTTCATTTCTCAGAGAGTGTTGAGTCCTTGATTAGCTTACAACAGCAGACAACAAGACACACGGGCTGCCTGTCCATTTCGACTCTCAGCTCAGTGCTATTACAATATCCGCTAAGATGGTATGCTCTATGTTTTATTCTAATTATAGTCAGTGAGAGGCACAATAGAGGCATGTAGGTCTGGTGAGCATTGCTTTTCCTGTCAGTAGTCCGTGGTGGAGCCCACGTCTGCCATATATAGTCTATTGTCAGCTCTCCGTTCAATCTTGAAAACAGATACATCACCAGCTTCATAGAACAGAAGGGTCGGAATACACCTGCGTTCAAACCACTGCAACATAGAAGGGTCAAACCTTGCGTTCTATCGAAGACAGAGGGCCTCTGGCGTGACCGGCGGCAGACTATGGCTTACCACCCTCAACACACATCTCCAGAAGCCTCGACAGGCCTACCAAAGCAACCCTCTTTCGGTCCGCCAACCCTGCCACCAGCATATCATGCAGCAAACCTCCAGCTCAGGCAAAAGCAGATGATGCCCCGTATAATGGGCAACCCCCTACAGCCCGTCAGCGAGGCCGACTTTGCAAGACTACGCGCCCAGCACACGAGCAGCCTAGACACGGTCCAGCTAGGAAGGGAAGCAATGGACGATGATGACGACGAAATTGACTGCCGCAGCCCCATCGACCTGCGCATCTCAACGGCGCTGCACGTCAGTGGCAATAACAACACCGTCCTGTTGAGTGCCAGCCCCGCCGACCAGGCCAAGCCCCCGCACAGGTCGTTATGTCGGCGATCCGCCAGTGTAGTGACATGATTGGCGCGATACCCATGGTCGACGAGGAGGGGCGCCCGCGGCCGATCGATATCGCCGTTGACACCGGCGTGAGTGTCGATGCTGGCCCTCGGTGGGGTCATAGCAGTGGCAAGCGCAAACGTGACAATGGCAATTTAGGGGGGCGGGGGGGAGAACAAAAGAGAAAGAGATATATATAGAGAGGCTATGATCACTGTCCACGAAGACACATGCGGCGTTCGAGCGTGCGATCTTACGCCCTGACCTTGGTGGCTTTGGGGCCAACATCATTCGAGTAATGCACAGCTCATGGTCACACAGGTTCTTGGGAGGTGAGAGCGCCACTCAATAAAGTTCGCCGCAAGTAGAGGGCAAGGTGTATGAAATATGGTGACGGTTTTCGAGTATTGCATGAGGACTACAATACATCTGGACCAGAATCCTCTTTGCTGCTGTGATCTCTCTTCCCCCGCATGATCAATCGTGCCATGTCGTTGAAAGCCGGCCATTGGATCTGAGACCAGAAGAGTATGCGCGGATTGCAAGTCTGGAGTGTTCATGTCCCATCCGGTGGAAATCAGTGTTGTCAGAAGACGGAGAGAGAGGTCAGAGCATCAAATGAGTGCAGCGACACTCGGGTTGCATCTCTACAGGACAGTCGCGGAGGTGGGGCTGATGGTATTAGACCCAACCCAGTAATAAGAGATTCGGCCCCCTGCCTAGTACAAGTGCATACCAAGTAAATATGCATGCTAGTCAAGTAGTACTTAAACTTGGTACCAGTACCGAATTCACTACGCCGCTGAGCGCGAAATCTAAGCCCATCAACACCATACAACGTACCCGTAACTTCCGGCCCTGTATACACTTAGGACAACTGGACGTTCCTGTCGGTACGGTTGCAGTCTACTAGGCCAAGGCACTCAAAAGACCTGAGCAACATGGCTGTCTAGGGCCCTGACCCACTCACGCATCTCATCAGACATGGTCACATTGGCCCTGTTTGGCTCCGGCAGCCGCTCTCAGCCAGTGCCTGATACCTCGCTCACCATCCGGAACCTTACCATCAATCCTCTTGAGCTTAAGAAGATAGAACGTTTCGAGTGGCCCGCCGCGCCTCAGCCGGGCGGACTCTCCCGGATAAACAGCACTATTACCGGCCTCTTCGTTAGCAACTCCAGTGCAGCCACCGTGGTTGTCAGGGACGGCCAGGAGCCAACCGAGCGCCAGTATGTGGCCGAGATGACCGCCGGTCCCTTCGAGACCAAAACGACCGACATCCGGGCGCCTGAACCAGGCAGGGGAGTCCTACGCCTGACGTTCCAGACGCCCGGGACGGTGCAGAGATATGTCGTCGACTGCCCCGGCCCGAGCCCGCGCTCCTTCGTGATGAGGCGGCTCGGCGGCGCGCCGCTGGAGCTCACGGCCGTATACATCCCTTCCGACCGGCACCTCTCCATCTTCAGCTCCGCAAACCTCGGCGACTGGATGCGCGAGCTGCGCGACGAGTGGCCCCTGTCGGTGCTGTCCATCCCGGGCACGCACAACAGCCCGACCTGCTACCTTGCCCTGCCGTCCGTGCGGTGCCAGGCCGTGAGCGTGCGGGAGCAGCTTGACAATGGCGTGCGCTTCTTGGACGTACGCGTCTCGGCAAACAAGGACGACGACAACCTGGCGCTGGTACATAGTGTGTTCCCTGTCGCCCTCTCGGGGGTCCGGTACTTTGCAGGCCTGCTAAAGGTCCTGTACGTCTTTCTGGATGCTAACCCCTCTGAGACGATTCTCATGAGCATCAAGAGAGAGGGCACGGGATGGGGGACGGACCAGCAGCTGTCACGGCACCTGTTCGGGAGGTATTGCGGCGGTGACTCGGCGAGGCGATGGTTCACAGAGCCGAGAATACCTACCCTGGGCGAGGCGAGGGGCAAGATCGTGTTGATCCGCCGCTTCATCAACGATGATGTGCTAGAGGCTGAGCACGGCGGCACAGGATGGGGCATCGACGCCTCGGAGTGGCCGGGTAATTGCGCGGATGGGACAGTAGACAGTGGCCTGATCCGGGTGCAGGACTTCTATGAGGTCGATCAGAGCCACAACATCGGAAAGAAGATCGATTTGGCTGAGCGACATCTCGAGAAGGCATGTCAACGAGTCTACGCCGAGACCACAGCCGCCACTGCTGTTGAGACTGCGCCCTCACCTCCACCATTCTTCCTGAATTTTCTGAGTGGGAGCAACTTCTTCAATGCCAGCTGCTGGCCCGAGAAGATTGCTGCCAGAGTAAACCCTGCTATCATCGAATACCTCTGCACGAAACACGCCGAAAAGGGTAGGGGTCCAGCGCAGCTCGATGTTGGTGATGCGGGCACAGGCATCGTCGTCACGGACTGGGTAGGCCAAGGCGGAGACTGGGATCTGATCAGATGTATAGTTGGGTGGAATGCTAGATTACAACTCAGGAGAGTCGCGGCTCAAGCAGGTACATGAGTCTACAAGGCGCAGGCTAAGGACCAAACGGTAACAAGCAGGCTTGTGACTCAAAGTGTTCAATGTAGTGATCTTTTTCAATTAGACTATGCTATACATATATATTGACCAAAGACGAAGAGTCTGTCATCTGTAAACCTATTGACAAAGCATTGTCAGCCGAGAACTCGAAAGATTCCAGTTTCTTCCTCAACGGATAGATATGACCTTCTCAGTTCTCCAAGGTGTATGTAGATAGAATGTCTTTGTTTCGTCACGATGAACTCAGTGGCAAAATAGCAAGTAATCATCAGAAAGGTGGGGGAAATAATGCATCAAAATTATGTACTTACAGTGCCTGGAAGATATCCCATCTGGCGATTTTCCTACCTGATCGAGGAAGCAGTCAGCATTGGGATCATTCCCGAGGGTGAAACTTGCTCGATTAAGCAGACAGCTTTCAGGCTGTGAGTTTGTTAGCTTCGAGCTCGGTATGTGCGATTTGGGTAAGACGAACCTCATTAAATCAGAAGTTTGTTTAATGTTCATCTCCGGCCAGAGGCGCGGATCAAACAGTGTGAATAATGTTCATCATGTTGCTGGAACAGGAAGCTGCGGAACAAGTGGAATATTTATTTACCTGTTGTCTTGTATGTTAGCAAAAGCTCGACAACAGGTTGCGCAAGGTGAAGACGGAATCCACGATTGCAAGATCAGGTGACGAATTCTCAACAAGGATACCCGCTTGAACACGCCTCACAGGGTGTACAGCCCTGCTTTTGATGAGACGGCCCATGCAAGCTCCAATCTGTCCGCCCGTTCGTTCAATTTATCATCATATTGCCTGGGGCCTGGGAAGGACGGGGGACAGAGCATATAGAAGAGATTGAATGTACCTGTTGGGCACTGTCAGCAAGGTGTCACAACACGACAATGCGATGGCAGTAATATTGTGGTTGGTGTCTAGTCAGACAAGGCTGAAACTTATAAAACATTGAGTCCACATTGGTCTTCGGTTCGAGGAATCCCTTTATGTATTGTATGCATCATGTAGACGAGGGTATAGTAGGAGAGCAGCAAAACGAACCTTTTGTGATATTGCAAAGCAATTGCAACGCGCTCAGCGCGTTGTCAGGTATTAAAGCTGCGCATCAGACAGAACAAGACGCTAATAGTCGCTGGTCAGCAAGCGAGCACATAGGCATTCGGCGAATACAGAGACTCCTGTGGGTGTTTGCTCAGGGTAATTCTAGAGTTAAAGAAGTCCCCATGGTGCTTGTAAGATTTGGATTGTTCGTGTTTGTTCATCACAGCAGGTTAACGTGGGGAAAGAGACAAGCTATCGTACCTTTTATCATGAAAGAACTTGCAGAATTGTGAATGTGAAGTAATGAAAGCGAAGGAAAAAGAGTTGAAGCTTGAAGATGGAAGCTTTTTGTTGACGTGAGGAAATGGACTTTTTGGTGGAGTCGGAAAAACCTCGAGCAAAGGTGGGGCTTGGACGGAACATTGGTTATCGGCTGCGTTTTAAGTAAGCGAACGGTGTGGCTGAGGTGACGGGCTAATGCCGCTAGTACGTCAGAACGTCACTGGAGCGGCTTATCTGAGATGTGGCGAATTACCCGGGTTCAAGCCGGGGGTGCTGGGGTGGCAGCGTCGGGGGAGGCACGGTGGTTTATAAGCCCGTCCGTGTTCTGGTCAACTTCCGGTTTGACAACTACAACAGCACCACCTCCACCTCACCTCTCCTCTGCCCAAAGAGTAGAAGAGACCAGCCACTATCAGCATGGCTCCTGTAGGAGGAGTGCCGGCTCCAGTGCTCATGCGGGCACTTCGTACTGCTGCCGTCAATACCGCCATGGTGACTAAAGTCATCCAACGCAGACTCGCCGGCGCGACGCAATTCCTAGCAAGAGAAGTTCAACCTGTGGCCGTCCGCGCTACCGCCCGCCAACCCATCCATCCTGCCGCCTTGCTGCGTCAAGTCAAAAGAACCGCACGATGGTCGTCCACCGTCTCGTACAACCGCCTGAACACCGCTGTCCGCCGCTTTATCAGCTCCGCCGCCAACGACCTCTCCGTGCCCTCAGCCATCGATCGCTCCGCTTTCAGTAACAGCAGCATCGGTCGGGCCTTCGCCCAGTTTCCCGGCCGGGCCCCCTTCGCCCACACTTTGCGGCCGAATCTCACCGGCGGTGCTTTGCCTCGCACTGCTGGCGGATATGCGGTGCCCGGCTCCGGGCGCATTGGAGGTCAGCGGTACTTCAGTCATGCACCTGCCTCCCAGGCTCAAGTTGTTCAAAATGTGTCACAGGCGATGCGTGCTTTCTGGCTTTCGGGACAGAGGGCCCACTTTGATGGTCATAACGGCAACGGCGAGAAGAGATATCGCCCAGTCAGCGCTTTGCAGGAGAGTGCGGGAAGGAAGTTGGCCAACATGCCCCGCGTTATTCCCGGCTCCTTCATCGACTTCCAGGTCGCCCCCACTGTGACTGCTCTCAGCCCTCTTGCTGCTGCTGCTGTTGCTGCTGCTACTGTTGCCGCCATTTCCACCGGCTCTAATGACAAGGATGATGTCAGCGATACCACACTGAATGCCGAGGGGTTCCTCGACGTCCTGTCCACCGACTTCGCGCGGCAGTTGAAAGACCTCGCAGCTGTCATGAATGACCTCAGGAGGCTCGCCACTCTGGGTGACCTGCCCATCACATTGGAGCATAACAACACTTTACGGGTACGCTTTCCAGGACTGGATGCTGATACCGTGGAACGACTGTGCGATGATGTTGGCGTACAACGCGGAGTCGTTCGTCAGGATTTCGAATTTCACAATCTCTATGCAAGTCCGATGCCATTACGATTTCCTTTTGCGCCGGATGCCAACGGATCTGAAGGAACGTACAGGTCGGCCGATGGGTCCCTGAGATCGCAAGATCCCGAGGCCTCTTCCATTGAGGAGGACCAGGCCCTCTTTGATGAGTACAACGAGGAAAACCCCTGGCTGTCTACGCCTTCGCCTGAGGTGCAGGGTGAGTCTGAGGCTGAGGAGGGGTACGAGAGCATGTCTCCCCCCGTGTTCAGCTCCGGTGAGCACATGTCGGAGGATATCGAGGGCTTAGAAGGCATCTACCGCTTCCTGGAGGAATGTGACCAACCGAGGCCCAGATTCAGGTCCAGGTCTTAGATTCATTGTAATATGTTTGCGCGATGGCGATTTGGCGGTTGCTTGAGATCACACTGATCGGCCCAGCTTTGGATGATACCACACTCTTTCTCTTCATAGCAAATGGCTGCTGGGCCCAGAGATTGGCAAATACATAGCAACACGATAATGTTGGCATTCCCAGTTCAAATGCTTCTTACCATTGTCACCCTCCAACGAGACATCGCTGCCAGGCGTATCTAATCCCACACTGGTGCCACAGAAATTCAGAGCACGACGAAGTCGGTACTCTGTTCTGCGTAACCTTTAGTGCGGACACACGCGCCCTGCCTCCTCTTACCCAGCTGCTCAAGGGCGTGTAGATCTGTGGCAATAGGTGGAACAATACCGAAATCGGCGGTCACATCTTCAGACCCCTCTTGCCTAATCCAAGCCGCTTATGCCGTGTAGCTGGATGGAGTCTGTTGAGCGAAGAAGCAGCTCTTGTCTCTGGTTCTCATTGGATATCCTTAGGACCCACTTACCTTATTAGGCAAGTAGGGCAGGCCCACCTCTGGCTGGAAGGGCGCCATTAGATGTGGAGTGTGCCCGTTCCTGGCATGGGTTTCGAGTTAGGTATAATAATGACCTCGGAAGCTCGTTTTTGGTACATTGTCTTCTCGCCAAGTCGGTCATAGGATCACCCAAGTCTGAAAGGCCGCGAACTCTGAACCCGGACCACGCCTAGAGCAGAACGAGATGGCTTCTAGAAACCAGCCCGCCATGTCAACCACCCATTACTCCGAGAACCCAGCGTTCTTCCCGATGGAAGCAGGTTGTTGCTGCGGGTTTGTACGCCTCCGCCTAGAGCAAGCTCCCATGGCTGTGCATTGTTGCCACTGCACCTCCTGCCAGCGTGAGACGGGGTCGGCGTTCTCACCTAACATCATCATTGAAACGTCCAGCGTGACCATACTTCCACCAGTGGCACCCACAGTGCCCGCCTACCCTGGTGCACCGCAGGTCTTGCCGCCGGCGAGACCTTCCTTTCACCATGGCCAGGACGATGTCTCCGAACTGATCAGGACGCGCATTCCGTCAGAGTCCGGCGACGGTCAAGTCGTCATGCGCTGTCCCAAGTGCCTGAATGCCGTGTGGAGTGAATACAAGAACCTCGGCCCCACAGTCATGTTCATCAAGGGAGGAACGCTGGATCGGGCCTGGCTGCTGGGGCCCGACGTGCACATCTTTGTGAGGAGCAAGAGGCAGTTTGTGGACATTAGTGATGGCAAGCCACAGTTTGAGGGGTACTACGACAGTACCGCGTCGTTCTGGCGGCCGGAGAGCCTGGAGAGATGGGCCAAGTTGCTGCCGGGGTTTGTGAGCTATCGGGAAAGTCGAGGAGATGACGAATGACGTGACTTGCGAGATACAAGGTCCCTTCTTAGACGACCTCTGTGGCCTCCGGGGTGTTTCAATGGTGTATAGAGCTGCAGACGAGGCCGAGAACTGGTCGACGCCAATGGATGGCCGTGGACCCGGCGAACATCGAGACTTCCGCTGTATGTATGTACGTACTGAGTACCTAGGTTATCTAGGTGCTGTTATATCGTTCTATATAGATCTCTGCCGGGCTGCCACTCATCCGCAAGCCAGGCAGACAACAGCTTATAGCATTCGAGGACACCTGCACTGTTTTGGCTTGATCATAGCACGATGAGTCGCGTGTTTGTCTGTTTTGACATGTCTATATAAGTACGCACCTGCGAGCCCCTGAACTCCAGCCAGAGCCTCGGTGTCAGTATCTATTAGAAGCCCTCCGAGTACATATGTATTACACCCAGTTCCTCGGGCATATACAAGTACCTATGGGACATGTTGCAGTTCATCACTGCCCTTCCCCTCGATGCATCATTTGGTACTCAGTGTTACAATCCACAGCTCGAGCGAACAAGACAGGTTGAAGAGTCGTATCCGTTCATCTTGAGGCATGCTACTTATTCCACAGTATCGATGTGACTCCGAGGTTTCGACACACACACACAATGCCACCCGCTCCATTGCTACCTTGAGCACGGCGCTGTTTGGAGCCTCGTGTGCTCCAACATTACCGTTCATAACGTAAATACTAAGGTCATAGCCTTAGCTTAGTTTTCTAGAGGCTAGAAGCCCAGTTGCACACCGGTCAGGTGCCAAGAAAGACCATACAATTTGCTAGGTTCAAGCTCATGACTGTAGGGACCTCCCCAATCATCGTGGTGGATGAGATCATGGCGGATGCGTCCATCATTAACTTCAACTTGTGCCCGTCGAATCAACTTGTTCAGCTCCATTGAAGTCTACCATGTTGACTACACCTCTTTAGCCGCTGGCATATGTAATGGTAGAACAGGAGACTGCGGCCATTTCATCCAACCGAACCAGCAGGGCATACAAAGCAATTTCCATTCAGGCATTATTTGGGAAGGCTGGACCGTCCGTTGCTCACACATCACCAACGTGGGTTTCGATCAGGTGTGCCAGAAGGGTGGCCGAGATATCTTAATTCGCATGCAAGCCTAAGCTTGTCCTAGCCACCGCCCAAAAGCCTTAGGATGATAATCCAATCGAGGGCCATAGCCCCTTCACAGCTTACCAAGGAAGGAATGGCAAGATGCCTAGGTGCAGCAGATGGAGTATGACACAGCCCTGTCATCAATGCCATAAATATCATGCGACTTCAATCTAGGGGGGGTGGTACACTGTACAGTCCCAGACGACACTATTCGGGGTATGTCTGTGTCATGCGGAAGAAAACAAGGTGGAGGCCTTGCGCTACCACTGAGCAGAAGGAGGTAGAAAAAGTCAAATCGCCATCCCTGGATTGGCGTCAGGGAAGGGGATCATGTGACCTTGCACGTGATATTGTCCAAGGTCCCGCAGAACTGGAAGGGCACACTCGAATTTTCCGGGCGCTAGCGTTTGTCCGAGCAGCCAGCAGTGGTCCAGTTTGGTTTGCAGGCGTCCCACTTCCACTCTCAAACCTTTGACAATTTGGACCGACGACCATCTCGGAATTTCGCTCTCTGATACGCACCATCGGACAGCGAAGTCGTGATAGCCCTAATCAAACGCAACCATGGCTGACACCGAATACGTATGTCCTCCCAGGACTTGATCCAGCCCGCCGCCGATGTTGACTGAGGCGCGAAAGAGATGACGGCGCGATGGCTAACTTTTTGTGCGATACAGAACGCCGAGGAGGCCGCTGAGCTCAAGAAGAAGAGAGCCTTCCGCAAGTTTTCCTACCGTGGAATCGACCTCGACCAGTACGTTTCTTGCCCTGTCTACGCTATCGATTCACCCGACTTAAGTCCCCATCGACACTTTCCTCCTCGAGGGGATGAAACGTATCGATGACCTCACAAAATACATCTGGGCCCTTCAAGGGATCCTTCACTCAATAGATGGGAGGCTAACCAGCTGACCCGCCCTGCAGGCTCCTCGACCTCACTTCCGACCAGCTCCGTGATGTCGTCCACGCCCGTGCCCGCAGACGTATCAACCGTGGCCTCAAGCGCAAGCCCATGGGTCTGATCAAGAAGCTCCGCAAGGCTAAGCAGGAGGCCAAGCCCAACGAGAAGCCCGACCTCGTCAAGACCCACCTCCGTGACATGATCATTGTCCCCGAGATGATTGGAAGCGTCATTGGCATCTACTCCGGCAAGGAGTTCAACCAGGTTGAGATCAAGCCTGAGATGGTTGGCCACTACCTGGCTGAGTTCTCTATCTCTTAGTATGTGGAATCCATATCTAGGGCGCCGACCGCCTGAAGAGATGTCGTCTAGGAAAGCTACTAACAACTCTTACAGCAAGCCTGTCAAGCACGGTCGTCCCGGTATCGGTGCGACGCACTCTTCTCGTTTCATCCCTCTGAAGTAAAAAGGATGTGGTCTTTTCGGGGTTCTTGCATTGTGTCGAAACGGTCTCGGCGAACGGTCATGGTTTTGCTTGGAACAGCAGGGCCACTACTATCTAGCATGATAGTTCAGGAATGAAGCACGGGAAGTGCAAATTTGAGAGCACATACGGCCTCGAAGTCTTGCTTGCTGTGGCGAAATAGTCAAACGCTACGGTGAACGGATTCAGATCCTCTGAGCTTTGGAAATCAATCCATGGCCTGGATGACGCACAGGACATGCGTTTGCTCGCCTGTCTTCGTCGCAATTCCTAGTAATGGACTACTCACATTCTGAAACCCGTACTAGTGGCGCATTGTATTGCGTTACATGATGCTCCCACGTACGTTACACAAGGTCCTACGCCATGCATGACGGTCACGTTCATTGAATCCACACATGCAGCCTTGGTAGATCGGGAATGGCACCAGCAGGCCGCGCATAGTTATCAGGAGCCCCAGTTTTCTTTGCCATTCGGGACTTGCTGCTTCGCCATATTCTCGTAGCAGAAACTGGTCCTCTCGTTGTACATGCTCGCTTCCGAGAATAGCATTTGAATTCGAATTGCGCCCATCAGCCTTTGATCCGAGACCAACTACACCAAACATCCTTTACTTCTCCTTCGCGGTAGCCAGCTTCTTGACTTTCCTCTCCTCCTCGTCCAAATACTGCTGTCTGTAGTGCTCGGTGACCTTGTCCAGATTGATGTAGTGACCGGCAGGAACGTTGTTCGGGCTTCCCGCACCGAAGAGCCTGCATTGAAATGTCAGTGATCGGGCCTTGATAGCTTGCGACCTTAATGGGGGTGGGGGGGGCCACGAAGCCCAGGGGTCCTTCCAGACATACTCGGGCGTCCTCAGCTCGAATTTCCCAGCCTTTACGTCCGTCAGGAACAGATGTTTGTCCACAGATGCCTTCTCATACATATCAAGGCGGAGCGTATTCCGTTCCTCCCACGCGTTGACCTTGGCGAGTCTGAAGCTGTCGATCCACTTGGAAAGGCTGGAGTTCTCGTCGCGAGAAACGGAGTAGAGGGCTATAGCAAAGCCCAGGGCACCGAGGGTACCGTAGAAAGATGCCTGTATGCTCGGTCTGTCAGCAAGTATAGACCCTCCATCTAGCCCAGGACGGGGATACGTACGCCCAGTGGTTCCGTTACTTCGGGAGCATGATGGTGGTCGTGGTGGTGGTCACCGTGGTTGTGGTCGGATGCGTAGGATCGCGTGGCTTGTCGTGGTGTGAGGTTCGCTGGCCGAGCCCTTCGGGCGGTGTACGCCACTCTTTGTCTAACGGCCAGCATCTTGAGTCGATTCAATTGCGCTGTCGATAATCCGGCATACAAACTGGCTGAAGCGACGGCTCAGGGCGTGATGTTCGATTCCAGAGCCTCCCGCTTGGGTGACTTAGTCAGCAAGTCAACATGGCCCGTGCTGGCCCGCTTCCTGCCAGTGAGATTGACCAGCTTGGTCAGCCATTCGTTCCCACTTGAGTCGCAAGGTACCTCGGTACCCACACGTGCCATCCGCTTCAGGTACCCGGGTATTTGGGACATAGCGATCTGTACACATTACTTAAGCACGTACTTAGTATCTGGGCCAGGTGAAGGCGGCGAGGATGTGCCCAGGTGATCGAACAGGTTCGCCTGTGTCTTCTGTCCTTTCCCCAGGATTCCATTGGTTGACTCATTGAGAAAACGGATACGTGTCGTCTCTTTATCTTCTGTCTGTCTATGTATGCCAATCATAAATATACAAACGTGTCGAGATTGAGGCTGGAACTTGACAAGATTGTCGTGCCAGACACCTTTTGGCCAGTCAGTTGAACATTCTTCCTTCATCCAGACCTTCAGACCCTTCGCCAGGTGACTGACGGCTGCTTTTCGCAAGCCCACGTGCTTTTCCTCATATTTTCACATTCCCTCCCCTCTTGATACTTCCCAAGTGGATTTCGGGTTTTCTAGACGAGTCAGACCATGAGCAGCCGTCAAGCCTCAGCACGGCTGTCAGCCGGCTCAACCTTCACCTTCATACTGTTCCTCGTATTCGCTCTGTTGACATTCGGTGCCTCAGCTGCCACGAAGGCTGCAGATGGCGCAACAACAGATCCGGCGGGCGCTGGCCAGGACTTGATTTGTCACCCGGACGATCCAGCAGACTGTTATCCCAGAATCTTCCAGGCGACAAATGATTTCCAAGAGGTTCGCGTTGATCAGGAACTGCCACCAGGGCTACACATCAGGCTAGATATGGCCACGGGACGCAGAGAGGCGAAGCTTGATGACCCAAACGAACAGAACCCTGCGCTGGAGGGCCTGCCGGTAGATTCATCAGTGGTAGTCGTTGAGCAGGAAGAAGGTTTCGAGGACGATGGCGCTCCGACTGTGCCACTGGTGCCGAAGGGCGCGCCTCAGTATGAACCAGTAGGCAAGATCAAGACGCCGCAACAAGAATCGCAAGCGTTCCTTGATTCTTTGACGGTGCTCAACACCCTCGCACTGGATGATCGACCGATCGATGCTGCGCTGGACATCCTTACAGACATCTCACATGATATATACTATGGTCTCAAAGTCGCCGAGGATGCGAACGCGATCAAAGAATTGCTGTGTATGATGAGCTCTCCGGAAGTCTTTACCAGGCACGGAAATGATGACGCCCTAAAGCAAGCCGGCCGAGCAGCTGCGATTGTCGGCGCAGCACTGCAAAACAACCACAAGGCTCTCGCGGAGGTGGAGGGGTACTGGGAGGACATCAGTCAGACGTCATGTATCGGGGCAGATGAGAAGCTCGGCTACGCGGTGTTCAACATGTTGGTTCCGATCACCTCTTCTGGCGAGGATGACAGTGAGATCGAAGCTAGCCGACTGAGCCTTACGAAGGCAAAGACCGGCGCACTCAGAGGCTTGATCAAGAGCCCAACGATTCGGGACGACTTCCTTGCAAACGGCGGGATGGCACAGATACTCCAGGTCCTTACCATCGAGAGGCCCGAGTTGGTGCCAGCTCAACAAAAAGTCGCAAACCTAGTACTCGATACCTTCCTGGATGAGAGTATGGGAGCAATACAGGGTGTATGGCCCAGGGCGGGAGATGTGGACCATGACTGGGATCATCAGCTCAAAGCCCTTGCGAAGAGACATAAGGCAGAGGAGGGGCATTGGAGCATGGAGCTATGGAGGAGACTTCAGGAGCAAAGACAGGTCGAGGCACGATCTAGCCACAGGAGGCCCGAGCATAACGACTTATAGAGCCGCGAGCATATATCATCAGCCTTTCCTTATGCTACCTGCCACATTGACGTCAAGCATGTGCGAGGCTTAGACCCTAGTTCGCTACACTCTCCTCGGCCAGGGACGCATACCAATACCTATGACACGGCCACGCCCACCTGTAGCAACGTGCGACCCTATCCAGGGTGCGAAGCGATTATCAAAACTCCGGAGTTGTGCCACATTGGGGCTACGGCGATCATATCTTCTGCGGTCAAGCAGCCTTTCCCCCAATGTCTTCTCTCCTCTCCGGCTTGCCTCAAGCAACAGTCAAAGGATCTGATATTCTTTTGGCACTGTCGGCTCCTGAACAAAGGCGATCAGTCATCATACTGTGTCACTTCCTTTCGAGCAGTATCCATGTGTTTTAATTTGGCTGCTCTCGTTCTCGTTTGCTAACTGATGGCCCTGTTTCTCGGAAGTGCTCCATAGGCGGATTTGCGTGTCGCTGTATCCGGCACCAGAAGCATATGATGGACTACCATTGTATATAGCAGGCTTGTGCGCTGGCGTAAAAGCAAACTCCCTTGGATTGAACACCGTTGCAGGGCTGCCGGGTGCCGGGAGACATTGCTTACAAGAAAAAAGGAACCAACGGCAACCACAGGCTCTATCCCGAGGCGTGTTCCAGGTTCTCCTTGCCCGAAGTTGCTAGTCCCTGACCCCCGGCGTTGCGGGAGGAAGCGATACCGAAAACGATAAGCACATGTGGGAAAAGAAAGGGAGGAATCATGATAAGAAGAAACGGCCGCTTCCGCCCCTTCTCCCTTCCCGGCCTCCTGCTGTCGTTGTGCAGCCATCAGATCGTCGCAGTGAAGTGAGTGCTGTCAATAAAACACACGGTAGTGGCCCTTCTATCCAGGTACGACCCGACCGAGCCAGACAGCCCTTCTCCATGCAGATATTTCTCCGGGGGAGGGTGAACTTCGTAATCAACAACGCTACCGTCGATTTCAGGGTAAGATGTCACGAATAAGGGCTCACATGTTATGGCTGAGCTTGAAGGAGGCAATTGGCTGCATATCGCTTGAAGAGGCGGATGATGGCGCTGTGCCACTGCGTGCGAGACTCCCGAGGTCCATGAGCGGTCCCCGCACTCGAGATGACGGACCAATCTCCGCAACATCAACAATCGCGAGTAAAGGCGACTCAGGAGCTTGTGACGGCCGCTGCTTGGAACACCTCAATTAGAGATTTTGCTATGCAACTACGCCAAGTCCAAACGAGTGATCCACAGGTGCTGTAAGTGGAGACCACGCGTCCGAGGATACTCATCCAGACTAGGGCCGCCGTGTTGCACAGGAGCTGTATGTGTGGGAGAAAGTTCATTGGCGACAGCTGCAGCGAAACTTCCGCCCCCTCTTCAACCAGACGAGCGGGGCGACCGCCGGAACCCATGCCAGCGGAAGCAGGATTGATAGCGAGCACCGTTTCCGACCACGCAACTATATCCAGAGTTTCTTCGTTGTGCAGTACATACATAGCGGTCTCGACTCTGCTATATCGTATAGACTGCTGCTGTTTTATCATCGACAGATCTCATGCGTGTCCGAATACAGCAATGATCCGCCCCCATTTCAGTAGCCTACGTCAATTCTTGCTTGCCCGATTGGCAAATGTCGACAGGGATCTCACAAAGGTCGGAGCAGCCAGTGTTCTCTTTGTTGAGACCCGGCGGCGCCACGAGCCACCATTGAAGCCGTGGTCGGCGTGAAGGAGCCGATATTTGATCAAGCTTTAGGTCACTTGCATAGGCTCTGTCCTTGCGGGGTGATACAAGATCAGGATGGCCGTGAAACACATGCTGTAAAGGGGATGGTAGGCGCAGGGGCAGCAGTGTGAAGGCACCCATCCGTCAAGAAGGCTGCCGGCTGCTGGCTGATGTCCATGTATCCCGGCCCGCTTACGGCTATGATAATGTTGTATTTTGAAGAGACGGGGAGGATGAAGAAGGAGAAGTGACCAGGACCGGGCAGGGTGACAGGGGAGCCATGTGGCGTATCGTTAACGTTGACGATCACGAGGGGCGAGGAGCGAGCGTGTGGCTTCGCCTGGGCAATGGTACATCGTGTGACAACGGACGCTTCGCCGAGAGCCAGGGGTTGATGTTGGCCATTGCGAATGGCCAGGGTCGAAGTGAAAGGGCCAGCCATGCTAACGCTATGAAAGGCAACGAACGTCTTGGATCCGGATGTTCCTAAAGTGTGTCACCATACGCACCGAAGGCATTATCAGCGCGACTAATATAGCACCAAGTTGGCACGATCTTGGGCCAATATTCCACGTGGCGTGCAATGTGGGCGCAGATCCCCGAATGGACTCTGATGTTGACGGGCCACAGGGAATATAACTGGCTGAGACTTGCACTTGATGTTGCATTCTGTTGAGATCTGTGACGGTCCATTTACCAACGTGCATCTGCCTAGTTCATCTTGGAGGTGTGCATGTAAAACCGCTGTGAAGAGGCTCGAATGGCTACGGGTAGAGCACCAGATCATGGCAAGGACACGGGCTCTCCTTTTTTGACCCAGACTTCAGACGGGACGAGAGGATCGGGTGGTAAGCCAGATGAAAAGGCCGTTTCGGACAGCTGCGTTGGCGGATAGGGGCACTGAGATCCTGCTAGGCCGTCGTTTTAACGATCTGGTGGGACTGTTGGACAAAAGACGGACCCATATACGCGTTGGTGGCGATTGCAATTGGCAGCAAGGCGCGCAAGGGTATCACACAAACCCCAGGACCCTTTGTCTTCGTCCAACCTTGAGCCCTCACCGCGTTGTCTCGCTTCGGCCACGGCTCGGGCACCCACAAGCGAGGTCAGAAGTGACGAGGGGCCATCCGACATAGGGCTCGTCCCCTGTTCAAGGTTCATGACACGAACGGGGGTCGTTGTGCAAGACGAAGACGAGACCAGCAAGTCGCAAGACCTGTAGTGCAGTGTGCTGCTATCAGATCCGCGATAGACACGACAGGGCAAGCTACATAGTCACCGTTCTTATTACCATTACCGTTACCGTTACCGGCCCCAAGGCCATCGTTAGTCACGCACAAAAAAAGCGAGTATGCCTATCGACGGTCACACTCAAGTGCACACAAACATTACCATATTGCCTGCCTACCTACCTACCCGGTTGGGTACGTGAGTAAGAGGGCATCATTGATCATTGATCATTGCCAGGGCTTACCCGGTGGTATAAGAGTAGGCCAGATTGGCGCAATAATGCTGGGCGGTTCAGCGAGAAAATGGCGGCCTGGGGGTCAGGACAATTCGGGACCCGGAAGCGGAAATGATCAACACGCACCTTTGGTGAAATTTGCATCCAAGGGCTTACGGCAAGGCAAACCTTGGGATGATTGTGCGGGTAGTACATGTACTCGGTCTCGAGGCAGTATGACCGTGTATGGCTGGCTGTATGATCTGAATGGTGCGTGTGGTCTGATTATGGCTGACAATGGTGAAAGGGTTCGACATGGCGCGCAGATGCAGACGCAGACGCATGCAGTGGTGCGAGTGGTGCAGTAGGAGCGCCACGAGGGCATCAATGAACAACCCCTTGCTTATTATACTGTGTACTGTGCGTAGTGTACCGTAACTCATCTGGATGGTAGTAGCAGGAGACCAGGAGCTGGAGGCACTGGAGGCGCATGGCCAACAAGCCGCCTGAGACCAGTGGATGCGACTAGTGATAGCGCTATCCCACGTTAGCAGGCATCATATTTTAAGAATGCCGGGGGCACCTGGATACCGAGGACGGTGCCAGTGGGTGCCAGGGAGCTGACGATGTACATGGGTATCTACCTAGATATGTACTAGCAGTATCAGACTGGAGACTAGCAGAGTGTGTGTGGGACGGCAAAGGCGCGGGAGGGAGAAGGCTCACAGCGCGCATGTACCTACCTACCTAGGTACTTAGTAGGTAGAAGGGTAGAGCCAATCCTCGAGTAGCATCTCCGAAGCAGCAGTAGGAGCCTGGGAAGTGGTTAAACGATAAGCATAGAAATGGTTCCGGAAGCAAAGAAGGAAGTGTCCATGCATTCCCAGTGAGAAGCGGTCATCACCCAGATGAGATGAGATGGTGATGATGATGCTGAATGGCTGCGGGATCGGTGAAATCCTGTGACAAAATGCTAACAGACTCAAAGCTCTACCCGTCGGGTACATCAAGGAGTTTCCCGAGCCCAGGTGGCTACCAGGATGCTCTCTACCTAGGTAGGCAGGGTAGTATAATAATGTTGAGCAGAGGGGTAGGATGGACAGGTGGGATTGACAGTAGGTATACCGTACAGCATCCGGCACGGCAGAAAACTGCTAGTACTAACGTGCTGACCTAGATACGGTATGTAGGGTGCTGCTGGGCCCGGGCCTGTACCATACACTCGAGGGCTCACTACCATCCATGGATAGGAAAGTACAGTACTCACCTACGGTAAGACACTGTGGTAGCCATGGTACCTAGCGTGCCTATAGGCACCGGTATGTTCTTAGATGGTCATGGTCTCCCAAGGCGGTTTAGTCCGGTCTCTGACACGTGGAGCAGCAAACTCTGGGCGGGTATCGCAATACACACCAGCTGACCTATGGATATACACATCAGAGAGCACACTCGTGTAGGTACCGCATACGCATGTACATGTCCAGGTAGGTAGGTACCTAGGTAGATTGTAGGCATGAGGTTTGGTGCCCTGTGCCAGGCCAGGCTGGCGACTCGGAGTCGAAAGTGACTCGGTCAAGCCCTGTGCAGTGGGGATACAAGTAAGCAGCCCCCATCAATCATGACACAAGCAAGCGGAAACTTGAGCGACCCCGACGGGACGAGACGTTTTCGATAGCGCAGTCCAGTGCAACGACCCAGACTATGCCTCCCGCCGCCCGTCTCCCACCTCTTTGGGGAGCTCGTGATCCGCCTGTAGTCCTGTTGATAGGTAGTACTTAGCTAGGTGGATGGGATAGCAGATGGGAGAGGGTGGAGATCACAGTAAGTAGATTGCACAAGGTAAAAAGGCAGACCTCGGGACAGGTTTGGAGAAGGGAAAGACGAAGGATTTATTGCACAAACAACATTAGGAAAACTCGGAATCATGTCCTGGTCCGGGCTGGGATACACCTACAAGAACAGGCTGGAATGTAACAACAGTCGCATCAGAGGGGGTTCGGCTCTCCACATTGGTCAGGGCGCCAGGGCGCCAGGGCCGCCAGGGGGGGCAGCGCTAGTGTCTCCCCTACCGGGGAGAAAGCTCGACATGCGCGGGAACCTCGTGGCATTGCTGACTGCCAGGTGCCAAACGTTGGGCCATCATGTGCACTAATTTCTCCGGGCTTGTAGTGTCTACATCCCGAGGTCGGCTATCAGGATACACGTGCGCTGTAGCCCATTACAGGAGCACCTCGCCAGATCCGCCAGATTCGCCAGGAGGATAAGCCCCGTCCGGCCTGCCTACCCGGGTAGGCATACTTGTATCATTCATTTCTCTACCTAGGTACCTATATACCTGCCTAGGTAGGTACCTAGGTACCTACTAAGTAGGTGATCGAATTTCAATCTGGAGCAAGTGTAAGTGTACGATATACCTACCTACCTAGGTAGGTACCTAGGCACCATGCAAGGTCACCTACTAGTAGGTGTATACAACTCTGGGATTGCATACTATCTACCTAGGTAAGGGTACCTAGGTATCTTAGCAGGTACCTGGTATAGAGATATACCTACCTAGGTACTGTAGTACTATGTATCTAGGTACCTATGTAGTTTTGGCTGAAATAGTAATTCCCGCTGCACGTCCGCATCTGCGATCTCCATTTGTTTTACTCCTGGTCCCCTCTCCACCTGGCACCTGGCACTCCCTGGCAGGGCGATGGCAATCTGCTGCAGGTTCCCCGTCCCCCGGCTACGGCCACGACCATGACCACGCTGCTGACCCATTCTATATTGTGGCCTTTCCGCTCCGGGCGTTACTTATCATGTACGGAGGTAGTGTGGTACATATCTACTACCCATTTTTCCAGTTTTCGATTCCAATTCGCCTCCACGACTCCCAACTGTAGTACGCTCTTGGTAACCTGGGTAAGTACCTATATACGGATAGGTAGATACATATAGATAGATGGTAACACGGCATCACTGGGCTCACTCGTAGTTTTGATGCAGGTGCCTTTGGTCCCAAGTGGTAGCACCTCCCTCCCGCGCCTCGGTGCCCCCATCCCTGATCGGTGTAGGTACCTGGATAGCTACTCCTGTACCGTGCCTTTGCCTTACTTACCTAGGTACCTAGGTATGTACTATGTAGGTGTCCACCACCAACCAGGTACCTTCCTAGGGCCGTCCCTGGTCGAACCCGTGCAGGTCTCCTCTTCCTATTGGACTCTTGCCCCAGGGCCAATACCCAGTCAGGGTATCCAGGTATCCAGGTACTGTGCGATTCTGCACACAAAGCCGACTCCCCAGCTTTTTCCTTTCTTCTCTGCATCATCATCTTATTGTCCTCGGGTTTGATCTATTGGCGACTCATCAACACAACCGAGAACCTAGATTTGACCCATTGCTTTCCCGCCTGTATACGCAGCTGGCAATACCCCCCACCCCGGCGAATATACTTTGTCAAGGACTGTCACGGCTTGGGTAAAGGCAGGTGCTTACTCGATAACAAGCCTCCCACACAACCCACATCCACTATCCACAATCCACAACCCACTTGAGGAGGATCCCGCCGAACCCACGCCGGTCTCTAACCCACGCCCACACCCACGCCCACGCCCTCTGCAACAGCTTTCGGTCGTCTTTCCCTTGTCCTTCAATTCATCCTACCCTCTCCATCTGTCTACACACGTTCTGTCGTTCGTTCCAAGTCGTTCTTTACTTCATCTCCCCGCTTCATACACGCCTCCGAATTCACGACTGAATTATTCACGCCCCCCCTCGCTATACCAGGGACGTCGTCACACATATCGTCGCTCTGATCCCCCGCCAACCAGGGCCAGTCTGCGCCCCCTCCCTCTCTGAGACCGCTCCTCGACGAGATATTGTCAGGACGTTGTCCGCACTCGCGAGTACTCACAGATACTCACAGCTGATTATCGAGGAGACGAATGCGCCATGGCCACAACCGAGCAGTCCCGTCCAGCTTCTCAGAAACTCCCTGCTGGTCTGGCTGGTGTGCTTAATCCATCTGATGACAACAGGGACTCGGCTTACTATTCAAGCACTGACGCCTCGAGCAAACGTAGGTTTGGCTTTCCCACAGGCGAATCTTGCTGGCTCCCCTATTCTTCCAATTGAGTGCTGACTCGCCTCTCCTCCCTCTAGACACCTCGGCCGCTTCCTACAATGGCGTCAACGTACTCAGCCCTACCAGTGTCGGCTTCCAACATCATCAGCATGAAAAGACGCCTTCGCCCACTTCCACCAACATGCTCCCTCAGCATCTGGTCTCTGCCACTGGCAACATGAGCGTTGCATCCATGGTCTCCCCCACTAGCCCTGTCGGTGCAGACCTTCGCTATGCCGACCGAACCTTGTCCCTCGACTCCGCTCCCAGCAGCGCGGTCTTGGCTCATGACCCTGGCGAGCCCATGTCGAGGCGAGAGAGCGTCGACAGTAGGATGAATCAAGACTTTGGTGGCATGCGGCTCGGCGCATCGCCGTATGCAAGCAATAACCATTCTACTACCTCCATCCAGAACACACTGCATCAACAACGAAACCCCAGGGCCGGCCTCGACAACCTGTCAATCCATCGCATCTCCAACGGCTATCAGCCCAGTACCGAGCGCAATCCCCTCGATGGCCATAGCAAATCCATACGGACGGCGCCTACCATCACAGGCCCCACGACGAGCACGATTGCCCGCGCAGCAGAGCCTACCAAAGGTCAAGCCTGGGCATTCCCAGAGGAGGAGATACACAGGATGCCCTCCGGGACCCAGTCGCTCATTGACTCGCGAAGGAGCAGCGTCGCCGAATCGTTTGCTAGCAGTCAATGGACCGCCGAATCCAGGTTGCCACCTGGACAGCGGAGGCTTGATGAAGGTCTTGTAACTCCCGATTACCAGCGGATGTCGAGCAATTCAGGCGAGTTCCCCGCCGTCCACCACCATAGTCTGCAGCACAAACAACTTGGTGATCTCCAAGCCGAGGAGGCCAATGCGCACGCGGGTGCTCAACCCTACAGTAGAACTCCTGAGCTACGCATCAGCCACAAGCTCGCGGAGAGGAAGCGCAGGACAGAGATGAAAGAATTGTTCGAGCAATTGAGGGACTTGATGCCTCAGGAGCGGGGCTCCAAGGCGTCAAAGTGGGAAATACTGTCCAAAGGTTCGTCTTCACTACACTTCTATCCGTAGTTTGCTTTCACGGCAACTCCTCGAGCGGTACTGACTTCCCGTAGCCATCTCTGAGCATCAGCGACAGAGCGACACCATCAAGTATCTCCAACAGCAGAACCACACTGTTATGACCGATGTGGAGATGATGAGGCGCGAAATCGCAGCTGTAAGGATTGAGAACTCGCAGCTGAGGGGCGAGTTATCAGCCATTTCGAACCAGGGCCCTGGCAGCCATAATTCGGGGCCTCCTTTGGGCTCCTTTTCTTCCAAGGATCCCTCCCGCCCGGAACTTCCCCCGTTGCGCTCTTTGAGCGGCGAGATATCTACGGCGCCCGAGTCCATGGCTGGTGTCCAATACGAACAGCCTAGAATGAATGCTTATCGAATCTCCGATGGCCGATATTAGGACGATACGACCACATGTAAAAACACAAACATGAACACGAACATACACCAAGGACAATGAATGCATGGTGCGTCCTCCGCCGGTGTTCTTGCGCGAGCCACCTATCAACCCCCAATCCTCTCAACCGGCACATCAAGTCAATATCCACGATTATACTACACTGGAGACGACCTTTGCTCTGGAACTGGCTCGAAGCAACATCTCGGTCTGTGGAACGGGCGCACCCTTCTGACTAGTCTTCTCATCTTGTGGTGTGCTTGGTCACGTTTGACATCGCTGTGGGAAGTTGCACTTGGTCAGGGATAAAGCACCAGTGAGTATCAATCATTGAATCGTCCTCATACGATTAGGTCAATCTTCGACCTACGGCTTTGAAAGACCTCGGTCGCGGCTGGTCCTTGTGGTCTTGTGACGTCTCGTTGCGTCCACCTCGAATCCAGGGTGTATGATTGGCGCATCTGTTCTAGGGAGCTGTTTAGGCTTGCGAGTCTCAGTTGTCATTATAAGGCGCCTGTGAAGGTTACCCTTCTGTTGTCTGTTCAAAACACGTACAGGTGTCGACGGCCAAGGGGCAGTGCCTAGTTCGGAAAATTGGGGCTTATGGGTGTGCAAATCATTGTGTGTGCTGGATACCTGACGACGTTGGAGGAATGCATATACCCCTTTGTAACTTCACACATGTGTCAGCCTTGCCCAGATTCTTAGTGGAAGGGGGGTATATATGGAAGGAAAAGTCGACGCCCGACGTCCGTGTCTCTGGTTGTTATCTGGCGGGCTTTGGCTGGAGGTCTGGAAAAAGGATGGCTGGGACATGATGGGACGTACAAATATTTGACTAAAGGGCTACGATATAGATAACTGGTAGGACACGGCATCTGCGAATGGTACGGCATCGACGGGGGACGAAGACAGGATACGTGAGCCTTGTGAGATCGGGTGGCACAGGGAACAGGACACAGGGTACAGGTGTAAAGCCAGTAGTGTGTAGTCTGTGACTGTCTATGGACAAGTGAAGACCAGCCAGTAATCAATTGGTATTGTGAATGCAGGTACGTTGCCATATCGGCGGCCTGTCAGCGAGCTCATCTCGGAGATGGACTTTACCCGGTAGCTAGGTGGTAATGTCAGTGGAATCGAGCGTTGTAATTGTAATGACTGGTATCCCTGATGGGGAGACCAAGTTACGTGTATGCGGTAAGTGACTACCTAGGTAGGTAAGTAAGATATACAAAAACCTTGGAAGGATAATCGCGAGATCCTCTTCACATGTCAGGCAGACCTCGGAAGCACTGAGGTCGACTTGGCGGCTTCGACCTGGATCTTATAGGCGGTAGCGGCTGGATTGTCAACTGACTGCGGGCATCGAGCCGCCTGCGTCATCCCATCAGCGGGGAAACCCTGGCACCTGGCACAGTAGCCGACCGCGGCGTAGGGGACGTGCCTACCCGTCGTAACTACCTATGTATCTAGGTACTTGGGCACACCCCCCTATCGTGTAGGTCCCGAGGTCTGAGGTACCGTATGATTACTCAGGTGTGCTGTTGTCACATGGAATTGTGACGGGCCGCCTGTCTTTCCCATCGACACGATATCCGCTGCTCGACTACGAGCATCACGGTCCATAGAGTGCTGAAACCCGAACCTTGGAAAATCCGGCAAGCCTGCTCACTCTTCTGTCTCCTCTCTACTGGCAGCAAACGTGTCGGGTTGCTCGCTGTTACTGATCTGATGTGCTGAGAGACGACGGCAGCGATCAAGGCTCGGACCGGGGCAGTGACAGGCATCGTACTCGATTATGTCGGATTCTCTGCAGAACATGCAGGTGAGCACTCTTCCTGATGTCATCACCTGGGAGCAAGCTGCTGGGGTATCCTCAAGCCAGCTGCTGATACAGACAGGTTACCGTCGAGCGCATCCTTCTTGACCCGAGATACCACGACATCCTCGCAGTCGTCAAGGGCGCCCGCAATGGCGCAGTCTACGGCGCCAAGGTGCGGTTTCCTCACGCCCTGGTCATGATCCTCCTCTTCCGTTCTGGCAGGTAAGTCTACGATGTCACTTTTGGCCCTGGGTGTCCCCTTTTTGCTCACCCTGCTCTCCAGTTTCCGCGAAAAGCTCCAGCTCATCTTCCGTGCTACGCGCACGCATGCGCGCAACCTGGCCAAGTTCGCGTCCATTTACAAGCTCACCTGCTTGCTACTGAAACGCTACGGGCCCGAGCCCGGCAAGGAGGGTCCCTACGATACCCTCGTCGCCGGCCTTGTGGGCGGCTACTTCGTCTTTGGTATGCATTCTCGCTCGGGCAAGATCTCAAGCGTCAACCAGCAGATTGTCATCTACGTCTTTGCGCGCGTTGTCCTGGCCCTGGCCAGGCTTTCGGTCAAGCCAGGGAGCCCTTTCACCCTACCGGCCGTGTCGACGGAGCCTACGCGTTCCAAGGTGAGCCACTACGCGTGGCCCGTGTTCGCGAGCTTGAGTTGGGGCATGGTCATGTGGCTGTTCCGGTGGCATCCCGAGGATCTGCAGCCGAGCTTGAGAAGTAGCATGAACTATATCTATGCGCAGAGTGATAATTGGGACGGAATGAGGAATTTTATCTGGCATAACAAATAACTCACCGCGTGTAAGGCGTCTCACTCGCTCTCGGGGCCTTGGTGCCGAGGTGTTGGTGGACATGGTCTGGTAGGGAGACGGTGCTACTCAGGAATAGCAGGACCAGCTTGGCGGACTGGTGAAGCACTGAGAGTGCAATGGATATGTACGTCTAATTCAAGTTGTATGAGCTAGCCTTAGTCAACAGTCCACCTTACAGAGGTATCGCTATCACCCAAGGGTATAGGCCCTAGAGAACATTGCGAGCTTCATGGAGACTCGCTTTCACAGTCGCTATCAAGTGACGCTCGCGACTCATCCTAGACATGACGCCACCCATTCATCCACATAACCTGCTTCTCATTGATGAGACATGATACGCCAGGCTCCTCCCGGATTGGTTCGTCACCGGATGTTTCTGCCCACCATCTCTTAAGTCTCTTGCGCACGGTAGTACGTTCGAAGTACTCCGACACCCTTCCTCTAAAACGTAGCCAGCGGTTTGTCCAGGCGCCCGCCACAGTCGTGAAGGGCCCGGGAAACTTCTCTCCCTGCCTTCCCTGGACAGCCCTATACGCAGATGGGCTATATCCAACGCGCACGTTGGGGTTCAACCACACGCCCTTGGCTGCCTGGGGCCCTACCACATTGTCCGCATGGATAAGACAGCATTCGGATGCCTCGAGGTGCAGGTCGGCCAGGCTGTCCGGAGTGGCACGGAAACGTAGCGGCGGATCAGCGTAGAAGGGGGCGGCGTCGAAGACGACCATCCCATTCCAGCAGGATTGGACGGGGATGGGCTCGCTCTGCCAGGCAGACTGCCGGGATACCGGGCTGAGGAACCATGGCCAGAAGTTTGAAGCGGTTTTCTGCCCTTGGTCATCGCGCAGGGCGAATGTGTCGTAGTAGTGCGGTGGTTTCTTGAAATCCAAACTGCAAGCAGCTGCGTAGTGGCCCTGGCGGGTATGGAGGAGGGTAACAAAATCTTCCAGGTCGAAGACGACATCGTTCAGCCACAGCACCTTCTCGTATGTCATACCTTGCTCCTGCAGCTCTCGCAACGGCTCCATGGCCCTGTTTCTCTCCCGGGCCAGATATGCGATGCGCCGCAGGTCATATTCCTGCTCTTCCTCGTTCCATATCCAGCCCTCCTGCCGAGGGCCATCTGCGTCAGGACGATCCCATAGCTCGTCGAGCTGCTCCCAGACGGACATGCCAAGTGTGACGGTATTGGGGACGTGTCGCGCGTCGAGCTGGTCCTTCAGAGCTGCCAGGCGCTCCTTGGTGTCATCCTGGGAGCCAGACTCGAGGGCCGAAAAGTATACATTCTCCGCGCCGAGGTGGTCGATGACGGCAAGCACGGCAGCACCCCACGTCGGTAGTACCTGGCCCGTGTTACGGTGGACGGAGACAATGAAGATACTCGTATTGTTGGTGTGTTCCGAAGTGGAGGGATTGCCGTTCATCGGACCATGACGGGCTTGTAGCGGGACGGCAGAGCGGATGGTACGCGGCCGGTGGTGGAGGAGAACAAGGGCATCGATGGCGAAGAAGAATATTAAAAGGGCTAGGATGGGCCGCCGTTTATGTCGCAGCCTCCTGAGAAAGCGTTGAGAGGGTATGATCATGGTCAGTCAAAAATAATATCATGTTCGTCCTCCTCGTCAGTCAGGATATCCTTCCCCTCGATGGCTCGGATGTAAGCTCGATTCGAGTGCCAAGGGGCAGTGCGCGGCGCAAGCAATTTGGATCGAAGGAAAACGAAGGAAGTGAACGAAGGGAGTGAGTGAGTAATCGAAGCTCCCTTCCAAGCGGGAGGATTAGTAGAGAAAAATAGATGAAGAAAAACGCCTTACCCACCTGATAATCCTACCGTTCAAGGACGCAAATACAAAGAGACACATCCTCATCTCAACATGCCAAAGATTGAAGGGGGAAAAAGGAGCGCGGGGACTCTCAGAGTCAAGGTCGATCTGTGTGTTGCTAACATTCGGTGCAGCCGCAGCGAATTCGTGCAGCCACAACCCCTGATTTGCTGCCTCCGCACAACCCCTAAACCTTATTTTAATCTCAGTTTCAGATCACCAATAGCTCCCACCATTGAATTCCTTCTTAGAGCCCTCGAGATCGAAGAGGCGACTGTGGACGCCACTACAGCAGCTCAACATGCCCATGTCCTCCACGAGCATCCTTCCACCGTGTCTTACATCCCATGGATCTGCAGTCTCGCTCCTCAAGGGATCTCCCCAGCCTCTATGGATGCCATCTCTGCCATCGTCTCCTGCACCACCCTCTTGGCATCATCCGATGGTCCCAAGTACGGCCTACGAGGCTTCAACTTGTTGATAGCATCTTCAACACCCGCCGCCTTGGCCGCGAAGATGGCTGCCGCATATTTCGTGGACGCGATCCCATCCTTGCATGGTTGTTCGGCCAGGGCTGCCTTCTGGTGCAGTTCCAACGCTTCTTTGGTCTTGCCCTCTTGCCACAATTGATAAATATTCGAGAGGGTCCTTGGGAACACATTCGCGAATGCTGCGATGCAGCCCGTAGAGCCGCTAGACAGGCCGCCCAGGAGGAAGTCGGACTGACCCCCAAAAGTCGCGAACTGCTCGCGCGGCAGAACAGCAGCCAGGCGGACGATCTATACTTTCGCGTAAGCCTTGTATAATCTTCAGGGACACAGAGGATGAATTATGTACCTTCGCCACAGAACCACATGTGAGCTTGACACCGACTATCGTACCGGCATGTTTCTTGGCCAGCTTTGTAATGATGGCCGAGTCCAGGTCGACGCCGTTGCAGACCCCGGGGAAGTTGTATATGACGATTGGGAGCGGAGAGTTGCTCGCCACGTCGTCAAAGAAGCGCTCAATCACAGCTGGCGTTGTAGCCTTACCAAAGTAACCCGGCGGCAGACACAGCACGTAGTTTGCCCCTGCCGCCGCCGCGTCGTCGACAAAATCGAGCACTTGGCGTGTAGAATGAGCACCCACGCCGGCCATGATGGGATAGTCTGGACCGCAGGCTGCCCGAGCGCATGCTATCAGGGCCTTGCGCTCTTCGCGCTTTGTTATTCATGTTGTCAGTCACTGACAATCGTATTGCGCAAATATGCCTTTACGACTACTCACGGTCAAGAGGAAAGCCTCCGCATTGGTGCCCAGGATGACGAGACCAGCCAGCCCTGACTTGGATAGGTAAGAATAATACCTCGCTTGAGATTCCAGATCAAGCGTGTCGGTATCGGGATTGAACACTGTTGGCATGTCCTGTCAGCAAATACTTGCCATGTGAGTTTCCTGGGAGATGAGTTGACAGACTGGTTACAGCAGGGCACCACACGCCACTGGGGGGGACCTTTGGGAGCGCCATTGCGTATGGATGTGGTCAAACAGGTCACTTTGGTTATGGTGGTGATGATAGTGTACTTGGGTCTAGTAAGCACATTCGCGATGGCATTTACGTTGACCGGAAGGTGAGGGGCCGGGCGGGCTTTGGCAGATAGGCAAGGGTTGATCGTGCCCGGAGATGAGCAATATGCCAGAGGCATGCCGACACCGGTTAGCTACTACAGATGTGTAGGCACCGGCACCGGGGCATGCTGCCATATTAGGACACCGGCAACGATTATACAGTCAGCGGCCAGAATTATCTGCGACCTCGATGTTTCCCAACATCCGCCCCTTTCCCTTAGCTTTCAACTACATGTTTCCCACTAGATACCTTCCTTTAGGATGCCTCCGTTAGGGTTTTCAAAATGGTGCTTGAGGATGTAGTGGGCTCTGGCTGATGTGAATATAAGCGATCTAAACAGTAGAAAGGGTTCTTCAATAAATTGGTTAATGCCGATATCTCGGGGCTCTGTTTAGCTTTGCAGTGCAGCAGATAGTGTGCTTCCATATGCAGTAAGCCCTTCATAAGAGAAGGTTACTATATAGATAGACCCCTGCTGCTTCCTGATTTGATACGAGGGAGCAGCGTAAATGCATGCTAAACAATGCCTTTTATCAGGAAGAATAATAGCTAGCTACCTCCTTCCTAACTCTAACCCTAGAGACTAAAGGCTAGCTTCTCCCTACTCTACTTACTTCTTAACTTAGAACTCAATCAAGCTAGAAATAAGCTACTAAGCTATAATCAATTAATTGAAAGTTCTTTCTTACTAATTAGCCTTAACTTATAAATAAGCTAGGTAAATTAAACTTATAAAAGAAGTTTAAAGTAAAGCAGTTTAATATAGAATTACTTACTATTAATGATATTATAATCTAGCTCTTTATATTATATATTCTTTTAACTACTTTTATATTATTATAAAAAGAGAAATATAATAAATAAA